>CM041629.1:24362619-24442494 GCA_023333625.1 Bothriochloa decipiens
AACTTAGTATTCAATTACGAAAAACTTTCTATGGCTTGTCACACTCCTCTGATCATGGGATATATGGTGTCGTGCTGCACGAAAGTGGAAAATGGGTGCTATTTATAGGGTCACCCATTTATCGAAAACAAATATCCTATACAACTTCAAGTTCAAAATTATGTTTTAAGATCATATAACTGATAGGTAGTTGATTTTGAAAATGCCCTTAGACATATAAATTTTGAAGCAGGGATAAATTGAAGATTGTCATTTGTTTTATTTACATTAAGAGACCAACTTATGCTGCTAAAAACTTTTCCCTCTACTGCTTAGTGCCTTGAGTGATGCCCAAAATAGAGGAAGAGGGTTGGGGTATCACCCCTCCACATTGTGTGCCTTGAGTGATGCCTTCCACATTCAGCTGACTTGAAACAATGTCATAGAAATACTGTGTTGTAAATTTGTAATAGAGCACACAGTTGAAGTTAAGTCTTTGAATGTCTGTTTTTTTACAGTTTTTGCTACCAATTACGTATCACATTTATTTACAAATAAATATGTTATTGCTTTGGATTAAGTGAGATTGTTTCTTTTTCTGCAGGGGAGTTTTGAGATGTCCCATCAACAAGCCTTAGCACAAGTAACAGCACAGGCAGTCCATTCTCAATACAATATGATAAATCACAGAGATTATGCTATCCCTTTTTCGTCGACAACACCACCAGCTTTGATCACAGCACAGCATGCCAATTCTTCTGCCAATGTGACGTCAGCACAGGAGAAACCAGCTCTGCCGTCACATACAGGTAATAGCAAAATTGAACCAAATGAGATTTCACAAGGACTCAAACCTTCTGGACCCACTTTTGATAAACCTGCTGACGATGGATACAACTGGCGGAAGTATGGCCAGAAGGCAGTTAAGGGTGGCGAGTATCCAAGGAGTTACTACAAATGTACCCACGCGAGTTGTCCAGTTAAGAAAAAAGTGGAGCGCTCAGCAGAAGGACACATTACTCAAATAATTTATAGGGGTCAGCACAACCACCAGCGACCTGCAAAAAGGAGGTCCAAAGATGGTGGTGGTTTACTAAATGACGCAGATGATTTCCATGAGAATGAAGACACTTCAACTAGGTCAGAACATGGCTCCCAAGATCACTCTGGAAAACATGAGGGGTCAAATGATGGCATAGCAGGGCCTTCAATGTCAAGAAGGGGAGAGGGAGATGAGCAATTGTCAGGCTCAAGTGATAGTGATGAGGAGCGAGATGGTGAACAAAGGGCTGGCAATGGAGAACCTGGCTATGCAAATGCAAACAGAAGGTGGTTTCTATCATGAACATTTTTTAATAAGTTCTTCAAGATTCGATCTATAATCTCTAGTTTTTATTGAGCAGACATGTGCCAACTCCATCTCAGAGGATAATTGTGCAAACAAACAGCGAGGTTGATCTTCTGGATGATGGCTATCGATGGCGCAAGTATGGACAGAAAGTGGTAAAAGGGAATCCCTACCCGAGGTAACCACTTTGACTTGTTCTGTCTTATTTGACTCGATCTAGTCTGCTGCCAGTTAGAACTTACTTTGAAAACAACATTTTTTAATTGGAGAAATTCTGAATGGTGACATGCATCTTTGATCCGTTCATGATTCGTTACCAGAATGTAATTGTCAATGCATAACAATACCAGTGTTCTGCTAGTTAAATGATTACCAACATTGGAGATGAATACGCAGATATGATATAGGAATATACATGCTCTTTCTACATGGTGGTTTATGCCAAACGGTACCTAGCTGAAATGTTTAGGGCACTCCTCAGGTCCTCAGTTCGACTTCCGTTGAGAGCAAATTTCAGGCTGGGGTTAAAAAAACACCTTTCGTCTGTCCCACAGCCAAAGCACAGGTCAAAGGCCCGGTCTGGTTCTCACAGGGCAATGGCACCCCTGTGTCAGCGTGGGTCAAGGGGTTCGGGGGTTTTCTCAGCCTGTTTAACAAATGGTTTGCATTAGTGCCCTGCTATTTTTGACTAGAGGACATCATAATACAACTGGTGTACAAATGTAATTTGTTCTTTAGTGTGAAATCATAGGCGGTTGCAATGTACCTGTTTTTATTGTATCTAGTATTATATGGGAGGATTTGCTTCCTTAGTCTTCTTGAAAAGAAAAAAAAGAATGCATATTATAGAATTATTTAGCTCCGAGTCAGTAGGGGTAAATCTGTAATGAATTTGTTAATTTTTATTTTAAGAATTCTTGTACAGCACCCACAAGTTTTGGAACTATAACAGCCTTTCATGAATCTACCTACTGTTTTAGTAACAAATGAGATCATTTGATACTCATGTAAAGCCCAAACATGTACATCACTGCTCAATGGTGCAGCTCTTAGGGACTGGCACAATGTCACATCAAACCTGCATCTTTTGAAAGTTAATCTCAATAAACCTGGCAATGTTGCAGTTGCTGAGAAAAACTGACACAATTTCTCTGATCTTCACTACATTTACTTTTAGTCCATTTCTTTGATGTTCAGTTAGAACCTTTCAGATTCTTTTTCTTTTGGACCAGAAAGGATATTTCAGAAAGTGGCAAGCTTTAGTCCCTCTTCCAAGAGATGTCGTTTTAGTACCTGTGTTATCAAACAATTTTAGCTCTGGCCATCAGCAAAAACTACATTTCACGATATTCTTTTATTTAAATGCATTCACCCTGGAGACTGTGCCAATGGATTTTATTTGGGGCCTTCCTCCTCTCAGTTGACTGAAATTAGAGAATATTTCAATGAACAGCTTGAGCTAGTTGGATTCAAATCCAACGTGCCATGCTCTTTCTTCAACATCTAGCACATCGCCGCATCCTCGCTCTATCTTCAAACAAATCGGCACTGTTGAGCTCTGCTCCCTGCCTTATTGCCTGAATTTTGCTGCACGATGTATTATTTTTGCACTGATGAAATTTTGTCATATATTCAGCTGCCTATTCTCTCATCGAAGTTGAACTACAAGTTTTTCTAGTTCCTTGGTAAAAAGTGGACTTGAGAAACTAGATTTATGGGCCTGTGACTTGTTCAAAGTGCTGATTTAGCTCTCTTAACAAGCCTTGTGCAAAAACAATTCTGATAAAAATATCCGTTGATGTACTTATGTAACTGTTTTGCTCAAACTATCAAATTTCATGTTCAAATTCATCACCAAATAGGAATTACAAATAAGTTCTAACAAATATCAAACAGGAGGAGAAAGAAGAATAAAAACATTTACAGTTTATGCTAACTTATCGCTTTGTGCATTACCATATGGGGCTTGTGTTCTTTTGTGTTCTTTTATTTGGTGAGGTTTGTGCATTACCATATGGGGCTTGTGGACGGTAGACAGTAGACACTAGCTGAAAGACCTGGATTTTTTTTATACTCTCTCCGACCCCAAATATAATTCCATATTAGCCTTTTCCCTAAATGCAACAGATAAGTCAATAAGTCCAATGCATATTTTTGCTTCATTCTTCCATGACTATTCTCTACTTAAACGAGACACTTGCCGCCCATCTTAACTCTAGCAACGATTGATGGTCAATATAGTTATTGTACCAGACACCTTAATCCTTTTTTACACATACTTGTTAACTATAACATTTCACAATTAAAATATATGGCTTGGCCGATAGCAGTGAACAATTCAAAATGATAAGTATGGATAATATTTTGGTAGATTTGGTCAACGGTTCTATCTGATGATGATTTGTTTGGGGAATTTGCATGGAGAATTGATTTAGTTCTATTCATCCTTCACCTACATGCTTTATTTGCACTATGTAGGAGTTACTACAAATGCACGTACCAAGGGTGTGATGTGAAGAAGCATATTGAAAGATCATCCCAAGATCCAAAGGATGTCATAACAACGTATGAAGGGAAGCACAGCCATGATGTTCCAGCAGCCAGGAACAGTAGCCATGCTGCTGCCAATGCCAATGGATCATCATGTTCCACCAGCATACCACACAGGGTCCAGAGTTCAGCATCCAGTCGTCGCAGAGTGGCAGACTCACAAAACACATCCTCAGCTTCTTCTATGCTACTAAAAGAGGAAAATGAAATAACATAGAGTTTTGAAGTCTGTAGCAGGGTAAATTATTTCTGTTCTCTCATCCATTTTCCTAGGTGTAAGCCCTAGTCATTGGTTTTAGCAAGAGCGAGTCTTTCGTTTGTGCCCATCCACCCTGTTTGGCTACGTGGTGTATGTTATGTTGTGATTACGCGCATTGGTTGTAAATGCCATCAGTCGAGTTCCCCGGAGAACTATAGTAGATGACAGCTTTCATCGGCCCAAGTGTATATACTCGATTTAAAACCTTTAACTGAGATATGATTTGTAGATACACGGCTTCCTTCCTGGTCTCTGTATGTAAGTGTTATTTCGACAGGATATATAAAGGTATAGTTGCTGATGACTGATTTGCTGTTGGCCTCTGAGGCTGTAAGCTCACCTCCAATTTTCCAGGTCTACTACCATGGGATAGTCGAAGCCATTGAGCAGCAACGGGAATTTCCCAGCATGTAATGTTAGGGAATTATTATCCTTTCATTGATGTATAATTCTCATGTAGGAACTAAACCTAGCTAGGTGTGGAAGGGTGTGCCATTCTACCCTTTAAATTTGGTTACCTTTTTGTTTAACTCAAATTTGAGTGTCTATTTCTCCTTAATTTATAATGTCACCTGGTCTCTACTGGATTTGTTGAGTTACATTTAAATACAGTTCTCATGCAACTGCTATGCGACATGTGTGGATGCCTCTATGAACTGGTGATTTGTCTTGAAAAACTAAGCGTGCTAGTATGAGCTTATGACAAGTTTGAAAAGATGCATGATTACTAAATTTATATCTACTCTTTTTGAATAACTGAGAAATACGTTTTTCATCTATGAGATAAATCAGACTGCGATGATGATCTAGGAAGGTGGAAATGGAGTAGACTTTTTTCCATCCATGATTTGGCAATCATCTTGGCACCACAGGTGATTACCCACGGCGAGATTGAACCGTGCGCGGAGGATTAGGATCTGGTTGAAGAACATATTCCTGTTCGTGTTTCTAATGTTCTTTTATGTCCCCGTCTCCAGCTTCTCTCGTGTATACTACGTACCACTCATGCTGCTAGCCCAAAGCCAATGATAACTAGTTGACACTTGTGCGGAGAATCAAGAAAGAAACTCTCAATCCGGCAGTAGCAAAGTTCGCCTTGGCAAAGCCGTCCTTATCCTTTTATCGTTAGGGTAGCAGCGCAGACTCAGAGACAGTGAAGCGGCACATAGCCCTCGTCTAGACGGTGAAGCCTCACACAGCCAGCTACGTGCTCGACAAAGTGCCGCCCCCGGGACAGCGGCCTCCTCCTCGCCTGTCGTCGCCCCGGACACGCACTACCACCTCCTGCGGTGCGGGCTGCGGCGCCCTCCACTCTCATTGTCGATCGGGGCCCTCTCTGTCCCGTAGGTCCGTGTCCGTGTCCGTGCAGTGCAGTGCAGGCGCCACTCCGTTTCGAAACCGCATGCTTTGGTTGCCTGCGCAGGGAAGATGTGGGTGCGATGATGTTCTTGACTGATTTCTTCCTCGAGCCACCTAGGTAGGAGTACTCAACTGCTGGTCCTTGTCGATCGATGAATACTACGACGTCCGCCGTACTCCCTTTTCACTTTTGGCCGTTCTGAGTTTCTTCTCTCTCATCACTCTGCTCAAGCTCAGTGTTCTGCACGTTTTCTCCTGTATACACTCTTGCATTCAGCTCAAGATATGTTCCGCTGCCAATTTCTTCTTGGCTTGGAGGCTTAAAACTAGAACATGCAGTGACACCTCGACGGTTTCTGTATACAATCAGTCTTAGTCTAAGAAGGCAGGTGTGGCTCCCGATTTCTGTCTGAATCTTTTATTATTTTCTTTTGATTTTTTTAGAAAATAGGCTACCTCTGCTTTTATTACCGGAAGGTCCAGAGCAAAAGCTCACGAAGTTTTAACATCCAGACAGGTGCGCGCCCGCAATTTCTGTCCGAATGTTATTATCAATGTTCATGTCCGTCTGATGCATGGACATTTGAATCTTGTCAGGTTCAATGTGTTTCTGCATCTGGAAGTCGGCAGATTGTAATCAGCAAGCGGAGTGTAAAAGGTTAGGATCTTGACCAACACCCGAAGGGTTGTATCGGCTTTGTATATATACATTATTACAGTTAGGCAGAACCGAGAACATTTTAAGCAGTAACTAAGATGTGGAGTCATCAGTTTTCTCTTCCTTCCTTTAATCTGGATCCCTGGCTCGCACATGCAATGACTATGATCAAATGTGTCACACTGTCACTTGTCATCAGCTGCAACTATTGCTGGAACTCCTTCGTTAGTGAAATCAATCTTGTTCAGCCTAACACAGCAGAGGACCTGCTCAGGGAGCTCCGACTGCTTCTGGGCCTGCAAGATCGTAATGATTAACTGAAATTTAGATGGATTGCATAAGATATTTCAAGAGTAATGCCAGCTAATAATCTGCAGTGTTAGTTATTCATTCATAAGTAGAGTTTTTTTTTTTTTGGCAAAGCTGGCTACGCAAAACTATGGTAACTCTATGATTAACAATTTAACAATATTTGTTGAAAATCTATAATTTAGCTCACATGCAAATATAAGATAATAAGAGAAGAGGAGTACATAACAAGGACAACAGTTATATAATATGTATGCAAATAAACAGGAGAAGCTGAAGAAGATTGATAGCTCTTTTGTTGGAGAATCTAAAGGGAAACTTGCCTGAATTGTTAACCCCAAATCGAGGATCCCATTCTTTAGGCGTTCCCTGAATGAGTCCAGTCCCTTCCTAGCAATGTAGCTGAACCGGTGTATGTCAAGGTCTACCTCAAAGTAGTTCTCTCCCTGGTGATGTAAGAGCTGTGAAACGTTAACTGGTTTTTTTTTTTCAGGTACCTTTACAATCTGATAACCTCCTAATGACATCGAGTGTGCTACAAACAAGGAACATCATTCATTACCTCGTAGAAATTATGTTGGGGCCGTGAGAGGACTGGCTTCTCATTGTATGCTTGGACAAGCTTCTTCTCCGTGGAACCCAACTGGAGGTCATCTGGGTTGACCAACCCAGCCATGATTTTCAATCGATCTCTGTAACTGATGGTAGATTCTGATGTGAACCCTTTTACCTTCTCAGTTTCATTCTCAAAAAATCTCTGACATCAGAAATATTCTATTAGACTACAAGAAATAATTGTGTTGTGTTTGAAAAGTATAGATGGTGGATTGAAAAGGGCCAACCATGATGGATTCCTTGAAATGTTCAGAAACCTCTTTGTCGTAGTATTCAGATACCCTAAAGTACAAGACGAGGCTTAGGCCTTCTCCATCACTGTCACCGAGGAACATAGCAGCAGGATACGTAGGCATCTGTGGTTGATGCAAATTGAAAGCTTGTAACTTCAGAACATTACATAAATAGCCAACTGTACTATACCTACTTCCATGCAATCTGTAGGGGAATACCTGGATGTTCACAATCAAAAGTGATGGGAGCTTGGGGTGTGTTTTGATTTGTGGAAGGTCGAGGTGCTGAGCAATGTGATGAACCTTCTTGGGGCAGGCAAACAGGTCAACACCTATTGGATAATAAGCAGCATAATTTGGAGCTGCACATTTCTTCTTATCTCTGAAAAGATTGAGATCAGAGGTTCGGTTTGTACAGCTCATGCACATGCTTAGAGATAAACATTTTCTATGGAATTATTTGTGAACTTCTTGGCATACTTTAGGAAGGTCTCGCTCCTCAACTTGAAGATGGAAGGATCAATCCGTGACCAACATCGTGTTGTTGGCTTCTCTCCTCCATATGGGATTGTTTGCCCTACCTTTGGACGGACAACATATTTCTTAGATTTACCTACAATGAGACTTTGCACATTAGCTAAGGTGAGAGGATTATCAAACCGAAACAGACACTGGACTTACCACATTCACCGCTGTCTTCATAGTCATCACATGATGTTGTCTTGTATGAGAGCCGGATGACTGTGGATTTCTTTTTTGCAGGGCTGCCACCTGTCAACTGCTGCATCTTGTCATTGAAGCTGATAGAGTGCAGCAGCTGGCGTAAGCGGGATGGCGTGGAGCTCTCCTTGTTATCATCATCTGTATCATTTCTATCCTTCAAGCCCTTTAGGCTAAAGGAAGATGGTACGCACTTGCTGGTAAGCACAGACATGCTTTGACTCCTACGTCCAGGATCATCACCTTTCAATGCAAGAATATCAGATAAAGGTGTAGATGTTGAATCTTTGTGATGCTTATCCTTTTGACATACAACTGTCCATACCATTGTCTTTTTTCAGGTACTGTTCAACAGATAATGTCATGGGCACACCACGGCACATGTCTCCAATGCGAGATATTGCATCAGCAAAACTGGAAGCGCTATAATATTGCTTCTTCTGCTCCTCATCTTCGTCTGAACTATCTGCAGGAGAGTTCAAACCTTCAGCATTACAGGTACACCTTACCAAGACATCAATTAGCACAGTGGCCATTCCTAAAGGTTTCTAAATATTACCTCCATTCACACTCTTGAATTCATCATCAGAATCATCTTCAAGGATACTGACAGAATCAAACCAGGCATCTTCATTGCTGCAGCCTACAACGGTACGAGAAAATCTGGTTGATCTGTTGCCTCTTGCTTATCAGCTTAAATTAACTTTTACCTTTAGAGTCCCTCTGGCTGTGGTGCCACTCCATCTGCGTGAGGTGGAATGTCTTGGAATGCTCTGATTTGCCTCTGTTGGCTGTCTCCACATGGACAATCTCACTCATGGAGAAGCCAGTCATGCGTCCTCTGGGATCTTGTGACTGGGGTGCCTCTGGCATGATGGACCGACGGCTGCGGACTCTTCGCCCCCTGGTGTAATACCTCGCTGGCCTCCTATGCTCAAGGGCAGACTTGGAAGTACAGGAACCCATGGTGGATACTTGTGTGTGGTTGCTGTTTCTGGTATTTTTCTGTACTCTTTTAATGCAATTCACCTTCAGACTCTACACAGTGTGGAGGTACAAATGAAATCCTAACCTGCAATCACAAGAAACTGTTTGATGTATGTTTAAGCGAGCTTGAAAAGATCTGCCTGCACCAAAGACAGTATTCTCAACTAGACAGGCAAATGTGGGGGCAATGCACCAAGAAATCTGGATAAGCAGAATGGAGAATTACCAGATTGAATCCAAGAAACACAAATGGTGTTGAAAAAAAGCAGAGCTACAAAGGAGAGGACGGGGCGTTGGAGGAACATGCAGCTGCTCTGCTATATAGTGTTCTAGGTTCATGATTGGTGTACTAGTTTATGGAGGATGTGCTCGTTGGTAGGTTGGCATTCTGCGTCGCAGGAATTGTTATTCTGGATGACAAATTATTCCTGGACAAATAATTAGGCCACTCTGAACTTCAGGGAAGGTTCTTGTTCAGTGTGCATAATGAAGAAAGATTTTGCAGTTGAAGAGACATATGGTTAAGCAGATTGTCTTGTACTGTCGTTAGGGGATACTATACTATGCAATGAATGGATGCCGTGTTTAGTTTGCAGGTATATCTACATTTTTTGAAAGATTTGCAAGGTCAAAGAGGAGGAGACATCCGAGAATCATCAATCGAACAGCCAGCAATGAGCTGGAAAGAATTGATACCTGAATAAATGAATTATTTGTTGGGCAAATGAATCAGGGAATAGTAGAGGTATAAATGCTTGCAACAATTTAATTTATGTTAAGAATAATTCTTCTTGCTGCATTCTTTTTCCTTTTTGTGTACAGCATATTAATCTTTTTTTAGAGAAACTATTCATCTATTCATCATCAGGAATATAGTGCACCGTTTGGGTGTAAGTTAAGGTATTCCAGACAACTATTAATTACTTTAATAATGTCAGAAATATGCCACAAAATATTCATCTGTAGAAACGAGTACAAAACTGAGTGGTTGTTAGAGCTGTTGCCTGTTGGGATGGAGATAATTATCTACGAACGTGTGCTTGCTCTTAAGTCTTAACGTTCATAGATCTTCGTTTGATTATTGTAATCATGTGCACATGCGGCGCATATGATTTCTGTCTCTAATTAGGTTAGTATATATAATTGCGCGTTGTCTGTCTCCCCAAAAAGTGGTTGTTTGTGGGTATTATTAACTGATTATTATGTATAAATATTTTCCTTTTGTTCTTTTACAGGAAATCCCAAAAGAAATATGCAAATTAGCCCTTTGGAGTTGGAGCCAGCTTAAGTGACCATTAGAAGAAAAAAAAAAGAAAAGTGGACGCAAGAAAATGCCAGCAATCTAAACACGGTGTTGATTTTCATGACCAACAAAGAATTGACGAACCTAACAAGGATACGATGTACGGCGAATCACTTGAATTCAATAATAAACATTACTATCTCGGACCTGCAAAAACTGATATTTTGGATCTAATGATATATTTTGTCAAATTTTAAAATGTTTGATTTATAATAAAATCAAAATGACGCTATGTGCGAGACCGATGCTTCCAGCTAAAAAATGGTGTGCTTGGATTCATCAATTTGCACCCCGCCTACATACAGAATCAAATGTATTCTGTCGTTGCTAAACAAAAACACCAAGCCGATGCAGTGAATGAGCAGACAGAAAAACAAATGAAGAGAGGAAGGGGATCAAAGGAATGGAACCTCTGAATGCTGGGAGCAACGGCGAAATGCGTGCGTGCGGACGTGCATCACAATGGAAGCCCCACGCCACGCCTCTCTCCCTTCCGCACGGTCGTCGACGTCGAACCGCCGCCGGCCGTTGAGGTGGGGGAGGAGGACGCAGGAGGGCGGAGGGGGCGGTAGCTTAGCTAGCGGGGAAGAAAGCGCTAGCTGTGACACGAATCGAATTGAAGCGGCAGGTCAGATAACGGGGCCCATGCATGCATGGGCGAATCGGCGATGGAGGAAGCGCCACCGCACCGGCACCGCCACCGCCGCTTGTGTGCTAGAATTATTAGCATCGCCTATGTATAGCACTTTTCTCCCTTTGGGTTTGGTGTCTCCTCTCCTCTTCAGTTCTCTCCCACCTTGCATTGCGTTATGTTATTGGGAAACATGGGATGGAACGAGGAAGGTGTGTGCAGTGTGCCCTCCAAACTAATAAGGCCAGTCTTATGGTGAGTTTCATGTCCAAGTTTTCAACACATCAATATTCTAGAAACAGTACATACGAGTCTCGTCTCCATTAAACTCTCTCTACTCTCGTTGAACTTTTATCATGTCTCATCATACCACGATCAGATGCCCTCTGCGTTTCCAAGCATGGCAGAAATATGCACCGGCACCCCTCTAAAAAAAGGGGCATGGACTTGGTTATGGTGCAGCCACAACTTGCGCCAAAGCTCAAATGACGTACGGTACATAGTATTGTCACGGTGTACAAGAAGAGAGGCCCGGCCCAGGAACAAGGAAAAGCAAGAGGACGATGAAACCCAATCAGAGAGTTGCAGGCCCAAGCTGGAGCAAGTGAAATCTCGTCTTCGGGCCCAGCTGCGTCTGACGTATGCTGCAGGCAAGCAGATGTAACTGCCGCGCTTAAAAGACCCGGTTGCTAGCGTATGAAACTCATCTTGGTTGTTGCTGGTAGAAATCTAGGCGGCGGGCTTCGGCTCGAGTTGGCCGGCGGCAACCTTGCCCACCGGAGCTTGTAAACTCCATTGTTACCCAGTTCTAAACCGTATAATCGAGACATCGTAACAGTACCACATCGGTGCTGTTACAAGTATCTTCATCAACGGATATCATCATATGATGAACACATACTAATTTCTGAGATATTGACAAGAAAACATCAAGCAACTGCATAGTCAACTTTGCTCTTTAGTCTTTACAATACAAACAACAACAACAACATAGCCTTTTGTCCCAAGTAAGTTGGGATAGGCTAGAGATGAAACCCAAAAGAGGCATGAAAACAAAGAACACATAAATGGTATAAGAAAAAGATTACGATTCAGGCACGTTAATTGCTAGTCTCCAAGCGCTCCGATCCATAGCTAAATCCTTAGGGATATTCCACTCCTTAAGGTATCTCTTAACCGACTCGTCCCAAGTCAGTTTAGGTCGACCTCTACCTCTCTTTACATTATCGACCCGCTTTAGAACCCCACTACGCACTGATGCCTCAGGAGGCCTCCGTTGGGCATGGCCAAACCATCTCAACCGGTGTTGAATCAATTTTTTCTCAATTGGTGCCACCCTAACCCTATCCCGAATATCGTCGTTTCGGACTCTATCCCTCCTTGTGTGCCCACAACACCATCGTAACATACGCATCTCTGCTACACTCAATTGCTGGATATGTCGCCTTTTTGTAGGCCAACATTCAGCACCGTATAATATCGTCGGACGAATCGCTGTCCTATAAAACTTACCTTTTAACTTCTAAGGCACCCTTCTGTCACAGAGAACGCCTGAAGCTTGACGTCATTTCAACCAACCGGCTAAAATTCTATGCCTAACATCTTCATCAATGTCACCATCCTTTTGTAGCATCTATCGTAAATACCGAAAAGTATCCTTCTTAGCCACCACTTGCCCATCGAGGCTAACGTCTCCCTCCTCATTCCTAGTTACGCTGAAATCGCACCTCATGTACTCGGTCTTGGTCCTACTAAGTCTAAACCATTTTGACTCTAATGTGTGCCTCCATAGTTCTAACTTTCTATTAACCCCTGCCCTAGTGTCATCCACTAGCACCATATCATCAGCAAAGAGCATACACCAAGGGATATCACCTTGTATGTCCCTTGTGACCTCATCCATCACCAAAGCAAATAAATAAGGGCTCAATGCCGACCCTTGATGTAGTCCTATTTTAATTGAAAAGTCACTGGTGTCGCCATCACATGTTCGGACACACGTCACCACATCCCTGTACATATCCTTGATGAGGGTGATGTACTTAGTTGGGACTTTGTGCTTTTCCAAGGCCCACCACATGACATTTCTCGGTACTTTGTCATATGCCTTCTCGAGGTCAATAAAGACCATGTGCAAATCCTTCTTCTGCTCCCTATACCTCTCCATCAACTGTCGTAATAAGAAAATTGCCTCCATGGTCGACCTACCATGCATGAACCCAAATTGCTTTTGGGTCACACTTGTAACTCTTCTTAGGCGATGCTCGATAACCCTCTCCCAGAGCTTCATCGTATGGCTCATCAATTTAATCCCATGGTAATTAGTACAACTTTGAACATCTCCCTTGTTCTTGAAGATCGGTAATAATATACTTCTCCTCCATTCTTCAGACATCTTGTTTGACCAGAAAATAAGGTTAAAAAGCTTAGTTAACCATACTATCACTCTGGCACCTAGGCATCTCCACATCTCAATGGGGATACCGTCAGGGCCCATCGCTTTACCTCCCTTCATCCTCTTCAAAGCCTCCCCGATCTCTGCCTCCTGAAATCTCCTCACGAAACGTCTGTTGGTATCGTCAAATGAGTCATCCAACTCCAAGGTAGGACCCTCATTCTCCCCATTAAACAACTTGTCAAAGTACTCTCTCCACATGTCCTTGATCTCCTCATCCCTCACCAAAAGTTGATCCGTCCCATCCTTGATGCATTTGATTTGGTTGAGGTCCCTCGTCTTCCTCTCGCGGATCCTAGCCCTCCTATAAATGTCCTTCTCCCCTTCCTTCGTGCCTAGTCGCTGATAAAGGTCATCATACACCTGACCTTTTGCTACACTCACCGCTCGTTTTGCAGCCCTCTTCGCTATTTTATAGCCCTCAATGTTAGCTGCACTCTTATCATGATGGAGGCGCTTGAACCACTCCTTCTTCTCCCTAATAGCCCTTTGCACCTCGTCATTCCACCACCAGGTGTCTTTCGCTTCCCGTTTGCCTCCCCTACTCACTCCAAACACATCCGAAGCCACCTTCCGAACACATGTTGCCATCTTTAGCCACATGTCATCTGCATCTTCTCCTTCCCACGGCCCCTCATCTAGCATCCTCTCCTTAAATGTTTGCGCTGCTTCCCCCTAAGCTTCCACCATTTTGTTCTCGCAATTTTGTTACCCGAAAGCAAAAATCCGCCACCATAAGCTTGTGTTGAGGGACAACACACTCCCCAGGTAACACCTTACAATCTAAGCAAGCACGTCTATCCCCCCTCCTTACAAGGATAAAGTCGATCTGACTCAGGTGTTGTCCACTACGAAAGGTCACTAGATGAAATTCCCTCTTCTTAAAGACAGTGTTCGCTATCAACAAATCGTAGGCCAACGCGAAGTTCAAAACATCCTCCCCATCTTGATTTCTACTACCATACTCGAAACCCCCATGCACCCGCTCGAAACCTACATTAGTCGCACCCACATGGCCATTGAGGTCTCCTCCTATGAAGAGTTTCTCGCTGATAGGCACAGTTACTAACCATGCTATCGAGATCTTTCTAAAACTGCCTCTTGGTGCTCTCGCAAAGACCTACCTGTGGGGCATAGGCACTGATCACATTCAGAACCAAATCTTCAACTACCAACCGGACTAGGATAATCCGGTCTCATTGCCTCCGCACCTCAACTACTCCATCCTTAAGGCTCCTATCGATCAAGATGCCTACACCATTCCTACCCGATGCTGTTCCCGTGTACCAAGTTTGTAGCCAGTATCCTCCACCTCCTTCGCCTTCTGGCCCTTCCATTTAGTCTCCTGAACGCATAGAATATTTACACGCCTCCTAATTGCTGTATCGACTAGCTCTCTTAACTTATCCGTTAGGGACCCTACATTCCAACTACCTAGACGAATCCTAGTTGGCTCGGCTAGCTTCCTTACCCTTCGCACCCGTCGAGGGAAGTGCAAAGACTCTTGCTCATTTTTCACTACACCCGGACGCAGATGTAGCGCGTCACAAAGGTTACGACGACCCGACCCTTGCTCATTTATCATCGTACCCGGATCACGATACGACGCGCCACTAAGGAGATGACGACCCAGCCCTTGCACATTTGACACTACACCCGGGTTCCGATGTAGCGCGTCGCTAAGAGGGTTACGCCCCAACGAATCTCTTGTGGGTTTCATATCCATGAGAGTGGCTGATTTTGAAATATTGGCTAGCCACACCTAACACACCCTCCTCCTTTATCCGGGCTTAAAACCGGCTATGTTGAAATGATTCAAGAAAGTCTTCCAATCAACATAGGCAAAGTTTAGTCTTTACAATAGCATAAGGATTATTCTTTTATGACCGGTGAAGTAAGATCATCCTATAAGCACAACAACATTTGAGCCAATACATCTACATGCTAACAATATCACTAAAATTGGTTCCCAAGGAAAGTTTCAAGTTGCTTGCTTGTTCATTACCCTTAATGCATCAGTGGCGCGAGCTGAAAGGCTAATAATCTGGTATGGATGCAAAAGTGTACCCTGGTGCTCCCCGCCATGAATAATAAGCAACTCGAGTCTCGTAGAAACCTGTAATTGTGTAAAAAAAGGGTAAAGCTTTCACTTTCAAAAGTGTGAACAGTTTGCTTTCATCAACAATAAAAACTCTGATTCCAAACAGCAGACCGGCATTGTTTTATGTGACCAAGAAACTTATTGGTTACATAACAATGATGCATAGTGCCTTATTTTGTACAAAATTTTCCGATCTTGTATATGGCAATAAATTTCACTCTGAAGGCATGACATGCAACTGGTGAATAACTACACTAATAGGTACTTTTGAAGCTAGAAAACAGTGAAAATAACAAAATATAAAAAAAAATCACGCTGAGGAAACAAATGCATAAAAGCAATTAGGTTAACATACCAGGAAGAAAGGAAAGGAAACCTAGGAACAAGAGACCATATGCCTGAGAACTATCACCCTCCATGTGACCTGTGAATATGAAGTATGAAAGAAAGAGAAGTGAAGTTCCTAGGAAGAGGAGAAACAATGCCAAGGCAATTGATTTCCATGGGATCCTTCTGTAGGATTTTGGAGTGTAAGTGTATCGGAGGTCAACATCTTCTCTAGTAAAATTGTTGTCGGGCCCATCCTCTGAAGGAAGAGGTGAGTACCGAACATTGCGTCTTGCTGCCATACTTGGGTACCTGTGCTGGAAATGTTTCCTGCAAAATACGATTGTTTGTAAATGAGATAAAGAAATACCATAGGACCAAATCTGTAAATCATGAAAGAGTTCGTGTGGACCGTATCATATATATAAAGCTGCCATACATCAAGAGAATTCCATATCATCCATTCACATCATAAATTCCTTCGTTGAGGCCAAATGGTCACATAAATTCTATTCTCTGGGGTTCATACTTGCATCGTTATCTGGCATACTTATATAAGTCAGATCTCTATTTCCGTGCATCACAGATACATGCTTTGTTATCTATAAAGTGCACTATTGCCATAAACGTGCCTTGGGATAGATAGAATCCTACTTGCAGTAAATGTAGCCTTGGGCATGCATCTCAGGCTAACTAAAATGCACATTGTGAGATATCCTGAAGCATACATTGTTTTGTGTTTTACTTTTACTTGTAATTTTCAGCAAAGCTACACTCAAGATTTTTCTGCTTTGGACCTGATCGAGCGTCCAAATAGAAGACTATTGCGAAAAAGGAAACATAGCATTTTATTTAACGTAAGTTGTTGTCGTATGCCAAATAGACCTCAAGTTATTGCACAAAGATGGATTGCTTGCCATGTTTTGTCATGAACATTTATAAGCAAAAGAGAAACAGAAAGAATAAAACAAAACATGACCATGCTTCAATAAGAAATGCTGGACATCTAATAAAGGGCAAAGAAAACAGAGCAAATAAAGACAACAGCAAAGGAGCAAAAAACTAAAAGTAAAAGCATACTATCATGTACAGCATTCCATACAAATGCTGGACACTGTCAAACAGTGGCTCAACTCCCTAATTCTGCTAACAACTTGCCATGGTTAGAACTACAACTAGCTCTACCTTTCAATTCTTAATGTTTGGGCTACACTCTATATAGACATATCTGGTGCTTTCTTTGCAATCAAAGGAAGAATCTATCATTAATCTCCCTAGAAGAAACATTGATGAACAAGTAACACTATCATGTTGGGTACTAGACTCACTCCGAACAGTGGAACAACTTCATATAAAGACTTCATGATTTCTGGAGCGGTTTGCACACACCATTCACTGGACAATAACATGCACATTACTTATATATATATATATATACCTGATAACCTTAACTTGAATACTACACCATTGGCGGATCCAGGGGGGGAATGGTATAAACCACCAGCAAGGAAAACCAATCCACAACTAATCAAAAGTACGCAGTTCTAACAATTTCATCTGCTATTCCTTCAAGGTTAAAATGTGCATCTTTTAAGGGGAAGGGACTGTGTACAGAATCCAGTAATAAGAATGCAACATGAGAAGAAAAAAATGATGTCATTTGAAATTTCAATTAAGTTCAGATAGCAACAAGTACATTACATATATTAAAAGGGAAGAATGTTTCACAAACCATATCATTATTACACAGAGAAAGGTTTAATGTTGGGGCACAAGGTTCGGTTGAACTCATAAATATATTTTTTATACAGCACCACTATACGGCAATCAGATTTGACTAAAACAAACAGATCCACTAAAGGACATAACAACTTTTAAGAAAAAAAGACAAATTATGTAGGCATAATATATGCATACTAGTATAATACTACATCTGAAACTGGATCAGATCCGATCCGATCCGACTACAAATACCTTAAGCTAGGGTTTGGGTACTTGATTTCGCACAGCAGTAATAGAAGAGAAGGGGAAGGCGCACCTGGTGGGTGCTGGTCACCGGCGAAGGTGGGCGGTCGCCCACTCGTGGCCGCTGAAGACAGAGAGAGCGCACGCGAGGGCCACGGCGGACGGGAGCAGCCCGGCAGCGGCAGGGGAAGGAATGAAACGAGTCGGTGAGATCGAACGGCGACTGGTTCCCAGTTTCCCACCAGGCTTCCGTGCGCTGGGCCTCGGCCCATCTAAGCCCACGAGGCCACCATGAGTTCCTTTGCAACTTCAGTGAAGGATGGCCAGGCCGCCTCTCAAGGTTCAGTTGACTTGCGTTGCTCCATCAGTTTCCTCCGTTCTGGGTTACACGAAGTTGGCACTGGTGGCCGCAGTGTGTTGCTCAAAATCCCCCTGCATACCGTGCCCCTTTGAACCCATCACTTCAACCAAACAAAAACATGGGATGAACCTAGCTAACTCCCAAACTGATAAGAAATGGATCCAACCCATCGTTATGTAGGATTGGGTCCAATCCTTCATTCTGATCCCAAACGAAACATATATGCTTAAGAAAAATAGTTAGGACATGCATTTCGAACATGAGAGAAAACTAAGCATGATTAAACTAGCACTTTGGTGACCCAACTACGACGATGGCATATATCCACTCATTTGCACAAACCAATGCTTTGTGCCTTGTTGTCGTTCAAGAGCGTATGACAGGACATCCTTAGTGAACAGGGGATCTTGGGAGGGTCATGACAGCACTGTTAACCCCATGGACTATTTCCTTGAAAGCGCCATACAAACTCCTTCACAGCACGGACTGATGTCCAGACAAGCAAAGCCATAAACAGTGTACTGTGCACGGCAAGGAGTCCTAACAAACTCATTTGATGCAGAAGCACATATTTAGTGCTACAAACGCTGCCACGAGAGAAAATACAGCTCGTCGCGCGCCATTCCGAGATATCCGTGCATGCAATGCGTAACCAGGAGCGCTCCTTGTGCACGCACGTACGCATGTCTAGCCCCGATGGCTGGCTCGAGAGGTCTCCACTTGATCCGACAGCAGCTAAAGACCGGCCGTTTCGCTCCATGGATAATCGATCGTCGTCGCTCCAACGTTTCGACGAGAGATCACACCTCACAAGCCATATGCTAGCACTAGCTGCAGCGCTATATATATATACAAGCATTCATGCATGGTTAAGCAGAGCAAAGAAGCACGAGATCGATCACACAACGATCATGGCTCTCTCCCGTGCCGCCGCGTCGAGAGGGTTCTTCGCGCTGGTCCTTGTCGTCGCGTGCTGCAGCCTCGTGCTGGCGGCGTCGGGCGGCGGCGCGGACGACGACGGCACCGTCGGTGGTGACAAGCTGATGATGGACCGGTTCCTCCGCTGGCAGGCGACGTACAACCGGTTGTACGCGACGGCGGAGGAGAGGCAGCGCCGGTTCCAGGTGTACCGGCGCAACATGGAGCACATCGAGGCCACCAACCGGGCGGGCAACCTGACGTACACGCTGGGCGAGAACCAGTTCGCCGACCTCACGGAGCAGGAGTTCCTGGACCTGTACGCCATGAAGGGGACGATGCCGCCCGTCCGCCGTGACGCCGGCAAGAAGCAGGGCAACTTCTCCTCCTCCACCGTGGAGGCTCCGGTCAGCGTCGACTGGAGGTCCAAGGGCGCCGTCACGCCCATCAAGAACCAGGGCCCATCGTGCTGTGCGTATTATAAACATCTTGTCTATATATATATATATCTGTGTTGTCCTTGATTTTAACTTGCAACTGCATTGCAGCTAGCTGCTGGGCATTCGTGACGGCGGCGACGATCGAGAGCATCACCCAGATCAAGACGGGGAATCTGGTGTCGCTGTCGGAGCAGGAGCTGATCGACTGCGACCTCACCGACGGCGGCTGCAACCTGGGCTACTTCGTGAACGGGTACAGGTGGGTGATCCAGAACGGCGGGCTCACCACCTCGGCCAACTACCCGTACCAGGCGCGGCGGTACCAGTGCAACCGCTCCAAGGCCGCCAACCGCGCTGCCCAGATCTCCAACTACGTGCAGGTGCCGTCGGGGGAGGGCAACCTGCAGCAGGCGGTGGCGCAGCAGCCCACGGCGGCGGCCATCGAGATGGGCGGCAGCCTGCAGTTCTACAGCGGCGGCGTGTGGGCGGGGCAGTGCGGCACCCGGATGAACCACGCCATCACCGTCGTCGGCTACGGCGCCGACTCCTCGTCGGGGACCAAGTACTGGCTCGTCAAGAACTCGTGGGGAACCAGCTGGGGCGAGCGCGGGTACCTGCGGATACGCCGCGACTTCACGCGCAGCGGACTGTGTGGCATCGCGCTCGACCTCGCGTACCCGGTCGTGTGATATACTATATATTAAGGGTTGGTGTTGATCATGATCTGCCGCTTAACTATCGATCTGCTGCATGCGGCGGCGACTACACTTATACTCCTACTATACTTCACACTACACTACACTACACATTGTTAGCAACAACACGTATGGTGCTGCATTATTATATATATAATGTGTGTATGTAAAAGCCAGCTGGCAGGGCCAAAAGCCAAATCACCACCATATGAAATATTATGGGCCTTATTATGCTATATGAATGATAATTACATATATTCTCTATGTGGTATCAATCAGTACTTTATATTGTCCAATGATAGTTACTGCCTTCAAAATCAGAAGAATTACGGTAAAACGAAAAAGGATGATTTCTGGTCAAATTTAACCACATGAACTAAGGTAGCTACACGAAAAAGGTTGTTAATTAGTTACAAACCTTAGAACATCCTTCAAAAACTGACAGCCTTCACCCAGCAAACGGTGGCCAAAAATGATGGGAGGAGCCCCGCGCTGAAGAAGAGTTGAGAGTGAGTGAAGAAGAAGATGAGGTAAATGGGGTTTTATTTCATTATTAGGCTTGCAGCTGTTTACCACAGCCGAAATTAACGGAAAGCTGATGGTTATCTCTATTTTTACCGCCAGATTGCAGAGTATGATTGTCGTTACCATCCGGCGGTAAAATTTCTTATCACCACCGGTATTGCGGGCGACGAATTGTTGAGATTTCCACTACCGGATCATATACCTTCTTTCAATGCCAAATCTACAAACCTACGTGAAAAATTCTTATCTGTCGCGCACTGGACGAACGGTCGGCGGTACTAAACGTTCTACCGTTGGTTCAACGCATGATAAGGTTGAAGACTGGTAGTTTGTTCACCGTCGGATCAAACGGTGGTGAAAACTTTTATCACCGCTTGTTCCCCTCAGGCCATGGGCTGACAGTGGTGAGGGTTACTTACCCTCGCCAGTTGTCTCATGACCATTGATGAAACTAGCTGCCGTGATTTAACTTTCTGTAGTTGTGTCTCGTGAAATCATTTTTATAGTAGTGAAACTCATGAGTTTGCAGTTTGCAAGGACCTGGGTTCATGGCTAAACGGTCCATATCATGTTTTACTAGATCCAACAGTTAGTGGATTAACTGGTTCTGTGGCCTTATATCTGCTACTCACGGTTCCAGAATTCTTACAGTAGAGATTTGGTTTGGTCCGGAATTCTTACAGTAGAGATTAGACTAATGATGTTGGTCAAAAATAACAAATTTTGAATATGTGTCCTCTTATATTTTAAGGTATATAAATAAAAAGTCCTAATTTTTGTTTAAGTAGGTCACGAATGTGGTTTTAACTGTATGACTATGGATTGTGAAATCAGATCGGATCACAGAAGAGACATGGTATCTAGAGAAACTAAAAAAGACGAATGAAAGAATCACATCTCTCGACGTATGCTACTCTAGAAGAAAGTTGGAATGACTTGAATTTTGGGATAGGAGTACAAAAGAAGGCACGATGTTGCTAGCATAAGAAATTAGGTGCTTAATTTTGTCTCTTGAGCCCGTGGTAACATGGACCCCAGAAAAAGGCAGCTGATAGAAGAATACATAGAGCTGAACAAAAGGTACTGACGCAGGGCAATTCTCTGAATAATGAACACTAACAGAAAATTATCTAGTGCCCTCCATCTCTGCTCAAAATGTCACATCCTGTTACAGAAACAGCACCAGATCCAGCCTGTTACAAAAGACATACAGGGTAGTTCATTGCCCAGACAACCAGAGTCAGAAATCATCTTCAGATGCAAATTGGCATGTCATTGCTTGGACTTGTCATCGTCATCTGAACCTTCATCATCATCAGACGACTCCACTCTGTTAGGTTCTTCACCACCATTATTGCCAGTTTTAGCTCGCTTCTCTTTCTTACGCTGCTTCTTCTTTTGCCGTTTCAGGCACTTCTTGGCTGTCCGCTCCTCGGCAGCTTTCATCCTCTCCTCCCTCCGCAGTTCAAACTCAGCCATCTCTTTTCTCTTCTGGTAGTCAGCATCCATTCGAGCTAGCCGGTCCTGCTCTCTCCTCCTCATTTGCCGATACTGTAAAACATAGGGTGGTTACATAGTTACAGAACAAGATATTTTCATACTAATTCTCATGCCCCAAAACACTAAATGCATATTTTGTTAAATTGGAAAATCAATCTAGAATCATATTACAAGATTCAATAAACAAGATTGTTTAGAGTACATATGTTAAGAAATTTTAAAGGCATGAGATGGCCGTAAGTTTCATGATTTACCAATCACATTTCCTGATACATAACTTCGTAGTTAGGACTTTGAGTACATGATTATAAAAGCATATACCAATATGACCATGACATTATTCAGCATATGGTCAATATGACCATGACATTATTCAGCATCTAACAAAAAAGTTGTTTTAGAATTCCTGTTGGTTAAGTCTTTTTACATGTGACCATTAATGTATAAAACAAGATACACATCCATCAGTAACATAAGATTGATGTTACTATATCCATCACAAAAGTGCTTCCATACTATTGAATTGTTTTTGTCTAAAATACCATACTTTCAGAAATTGATGTGTCCACATTGTGGAAAGTGTCCATATGTCTTAATTCTTAAACGAATTATAGTCTATAGACTAGACCAGAGAAAGTATTACAAAGTTTGTACCGTATTACTTGAAATTCAATTCAACACACATAATCACAATAAAACTTTACCTCAATGGTGAAGATGTTACATATGGAGGTGTTTATTGAAGTAAATAAGAATTTTGACTACAAAGGTGCCATGCGCAGTCTGGGTCAATTTCTAGCCCAAATATTTGTCCCTGAAAGAATCAATTTCTGGGTTTGGAGGGTCCATCAACTCCACATTAATCTCCCTAGCAACCAAGTCTCCTGCCTCCTAAATTCCAGAGGCTTGGTGCAGCGATGGTCACGGTGCATGGTGATTGGACTCATGGCTGCGGTAGGATGTGGCAGTATTTAATATCACAATAAGGGTCCCGTTTAATGAGGGGTGGTATATTATTTCCTCCTGTTTGCTAATCTGTCCTAAAGTTGCTAGAAATTGATTCTTTCAGGGACAGAGGGAGTATAGTTTTCTAAACCAATGCGAACTATAATTTGAGGGAGTGCCTATCTAAAATACTGGCAGCTGCCAACCCACGAGGACACTCATATATGGAAGATGCCAAGGTTTCATGTTGAATAAACCTGAAAACAGATGCTTGATCAAAACCTCATGCAATAGCAGGTTTGCATTCGATGGATAGAATAAGTAGTCCAGACACATTATGACAGTCATATGAACTGAGAATTGACACATACTCTACATGGATCATTGCTTGTAGTATTAGCTAAATATTACTCTTGAGCAGATTTAGGTACTGTAGACAAAAAACTACTGTGGTTCAAGAATCATCAGGGCCCTTCTTTTGAAAGACATATTTCAAACAGATAATCTGTGATACTTTAACCAACAGCATATGCAGCTATCTCGTGTCATGAAATGAAAGCGCAAATCCCTTTTTCAAGGGGAAAGAAAAGAGAACATGTGCAGCGCGTCAACAGCAAGGGTTCCCATTTTGACAGAATATTTTTGGTCGAAATAAAGTTAAATACAACATCAATTATGGCTAGAACATTTTAGCTTCAAATGAATCAGAAGCATTTAGTCCTTTCTGTACAAAAGCGAGTTCAAAGCATATTTTTGGAGCCATAACAGCAAAACCTTACTGAAATTAGTAAATATTTCTGGAGCTTATAGTAACCACAATGGTCTACACAATATTACAACATACAGTACATACAAACAAGGGAGATTGCTATATTTCTTTCCTGAGAAAACAGCAACTTGAAGGCCCAGATGAACGATTAGTTGGTTATGTCAATTACTGTAACTTAACTCTATTCAGGACCCAAAAATACAGGAAAAGTCCTTAATGCTCATAGCACATGTGGAAGTACAGAATAATTTCCATGAGGTACTGTAGATGTGCAGTCTTCTGTTTACCTTGACACTAGCATTAATTAATTCTATTCAGGTTCAGAATTTACAGGAAATAGCTGTGACCTGTGAGCACATAGTACCCTGAAAATACTAATCTTTTCCAGGTCAAATTCTAGTATCGTGGATATTTTTGACATATCAAAACTTAGAAAGGCAAACCGACTGGCCACAAGTATCCACCTTGCCTTTCGTCTAATCATTTTCCCAATCAACCTTGATTATTCCTCACAGAACAGAAACACATTTTCATCAGCATTATAAGGCCCAATTGATTGATCCAATGACTTAAGTAAAAAAACGTCATTCTCTTCATTGTTCATAGTAATGCTGAATACATAACCCATTTAATTAGACAAACTAGATGCTATATGAGTATAGCCATGTGAAGCATCAGTATTTTATCAACATTTTCCCATTCCTAGAACTATAATTCATCCTGGTGTTAAGACAAATAAATCACATCATAGCTTCTACAAAGCAAGAGGTGATTAAGAAACCGAAAAAAATCAAACGAAACAAGCAAATTGTGCATCAAACCCAGATATTAACAGAGTCCACACTGGTGTATATATGAGGAGGGAGAGAAGGGGAGTACCTGGTGGAAATCACCGGAGCCAGAGCCAGCAGAGGACCCTGATGTGTTACTGACACGCACAGGGACATTCTCCATGATGCGCCTAAGCTTCACCTCCAGGTCCTCCTCGTCCTCTCGCAGTTTTACACCTCCTGAACTCTTACCTGCAGGATCCACCACAACCAGCTCCTTCCCACTGTCACCACCAGAAGCCTTTCCTGGTGGTGCTATAGGGACTAGCTGCTGCATGTTGCTATCACTGTTGGGAGCTGACATTGCGGGATGCAACCCTGCCTATATTTCAAGTTGCCTGCACATGAAGAAATGATAATGGATATGAATGTTAGTGTTTATGGACACATTAAGATTTCAAACTTTAAGTTCATACTATGCTGAGTTCAAGTTACTGTGTCAGGGGAAAGGAGCTGGTTATAATGGAAACTCATGTCATTTTCATCAATACAAGATACACAAAAACCACTATTAACCATGGTTAACCTAGATTTTATTCTCTCATGCTCCTCTGAACAAAATCTATACCCACTCACCCTGATGACTGGCCACCATTTTCCAAAAACCAAATGATATTTGAAGCAACACATTATCAAGAAATCTATAAGCACTGAAAGTTCATATAGTAGTAATGACAGGTTACTTTAGGAGTATTAAGATTGCTACATTAAGTTATTGTGAAATTTAAGAGTATGCAGAAACATTAGTTCTGTGAACCAATCAAAGAAGTTAGGTCCATGCTGTCCACGGCTATTCTTCCACCCATTCAACCTCAACGCACAGAGCTGATTGGGGTTGGGCCTAGTTCAGCTCTTGCAATGTTCCTTGTCCAATGTTCTAAGGAGAGAGCAAGCTAGCCATGTGTGACCAAACTAATTGCAAAACCAACCAACCAGTGTTTTCTATCCAATCATTAGAGGGAGCCTGTGTACAAGACAAGCTAGTGTACATCCACTCTCACTCTGCCATGGTCTTGTCAGTCTTAAATGATAAGTCATTTTAGATATGCAGTAATTTAACACAGATATCAATCCAATTATAGTGCTATTAGCTACATATTTATGAAACAACCCAGACCATATATTTGATGCATACAAAAAGGGAAATAAAAAACATTCAACTAGTTCGCTGGATCAATGATATAAGGCATAGTATCTGTATTGAACAATATAGCCATACAAAGATTACAAGTAGAACCTTGATGTACTTTGCATTATAGTTTCCAGAACCACAAAACACAGGAACCGAACTATATAAATGGAAGAACAGAGCGCACGTACTATATTATATATAATGAACCAGTCAGAGCCAAATCCTCTCCACTTTTACTAGTGTCCAAATCTATTGCTCAACTAGAATTTTCATAGATGAAAATTTTTATTCCAAAATTTACTCCCTAAATAGACAGCAAATGTCTAAGGAGTTTAACACATTCCTCACACAGCTCGTGCACTGAATACTTTGCTTTCGTCTCAAAATTCATTTATCATGCAGACAGGCGCATAGAACACAATCAGTGGCGGGTCCAGAAACAGGTCAAGAGGGGGGCTAAATAATAGAAGGCTTAAAACGTCACTAGCCATATACGAATATATATATTAACAAATACAGTAACACAAACGATGATATCGATTCAAAGTGCTCCTATGCCCTACAATACGACTGAATCACTAAATATTCAAAATAATAATAAAAAAAGACGATCTGGATCTCAGCAGAACAGTAGTAGGCAGTAGCTCACCGAGATGTGCAGCAGCAGCACAGATGACAGATGCAGGACTGCAGGAGCCAGGAGCAGGGGAGCAGCCTGCCAGTCGGGAGCAGGAGCCTGGGCGTATCAGGCCTCGCGGCCGCCGGTCGGACTGTCTGCCGCGGTGCTGCCTACTAGACGTGGACGAGGCCGCGAGGAGGGCGGCTCGCGGGGGCGGTCTGGGGGCCTGGGCGCGGGGAGCCTGCTGAGTGCTGCTGGCCGTGCCGCCGGCCGGGCCACGGGGGAGGGAAGCCGGCAGGAGGCGGCTTGCCGGCTTGGCCGCTTGCGGAGGAGACCAAGAGAAGCCGAAGGAGAAGAGGCGGCAGCGACAGGGAGAGCCGGGACTCGGGAGGACGGGCGCCGGACGTCGGACGAGGACGGGGTGCGGAGTCAGACTAGAGGGGGGCGGGCCCGAGGTGGGCTGCTCCTGATGGTGTTGGCTAGGGTTGGGAAAGGGCGCGAGTTGGGCCGAAGAGAGACTATTGGGCTCAGTCTGGAGACCTGCTCCTAAACTATTTGGCCCACAGCCGGGGCTGGGCTGCAGCACCCTTTAAATCCACCCTGCACAATCGAGAATATTTATTGCTCAAAAAAGAAAGAAAAACATACACAATCGAGAATGGAGGTGATCAGCCTGATCGTAATGGGACTAGTAGTAAGTTATACTCTTGTTTCAAAATAAGTGTTGTTTTCACTTCTTGATTAGTTACATTTTTACCAAATGATTAATATTTATAGTACATAATTAATATTAGGTAGATTATTGAATCTATTTTTATAGTAAACTTATTTTAAAGATATAACATTTTTATAAACTTAGTCAAACTTTAAAAGTTTCACTGGCACAGATATCACAGCCACACTTATATTTTATTATGGAGGAAGTACTATCAAATTTGGTTGTACTATGTGTCTACTTAGTCTGACTAAGAAAAATATTTTTTAGTTGCATGTATAAAGGTATGTTATATGAGAACAAAAATAAGACAAGGTTATGAGAGTAATTAATTTTTATGTTGTAGGAGTACGTACAAGGTATATACTACTGTACTCTTAAAAATCCTTGTTACTATCCGATTCAAACATGATCTACTGTTGTACATCCCACGAGGCCGGTTAAACTAGCAATAAAGTCCCCTAGCGGCTGCAAGCTGGCCGCAGCTGGACACGCCAGGGAGGATCCAGACTCCATCCAGATGGGGGCCCCTGGCCTCTGTTCCTCTCGCTCACGTCCACCGGGGTGGCGGGGGCCCACTGTCTGTGACAACTCAATGCTTGCTGCTGGTGCAGGGCAGTGCCCCCACACACGGCCACCCCCGTGCAGTTGCTTCTCACCTCCAACTCCTTTCTGTCTCCCTCTCCTCCAGAGCTCTCCTCCTGCAGCAAGCAATGCGCAACAGTGCGCACTGTACGCCGTCGAGTCGATGCATGGGAGCACCACACAAGAGTGGACAGCGAGATCAAAGTGCACTGTACTACTGTACGTCTGTACCCGCCCTCCACACAAGAACAAGATACAAGTCCGACGTGATGATGCCTGCTAGTGCTAGCTAGCTCTGCGAGGATGCAGTCGGTCATTGGTATCCCAAAGACAAGTGATTTTTTTCTTCCCGATAAAGAAATATATATATAATTATATGTTAAAATATATAAATATTTATACTAAATAATTATATTATTAAAAAAAAATTTACGTCTAGTTTTTTAATAATTTATTTAAAGATATAAATATTATTTATTTTATACAAAGTTAAACCTAGTGCACGAACACTCGAAATGTCAGGCCAGCCCGGCAGGCAGGAAGCACTGTCAGTCGCTCACGAGCCGTGATATTATAGCGCGCACTAGTCTCACATGAAATCACATGCCAAACAGCCCACATCGATAGATAGATAACAAAACACCCGAGGACCTGGCGTGCATATACTTACGTGGGTTTACCACTTTGGCCAACTCAACTCCTATTCTAGCACTGGCGTGTGCACATACTAGGACCTTGTGTGCATGTGCATGTCTCGCGCGGGAGAAGAGAGAATCCAGTTAGGCAGTTACCAACAGGCACATTTGTAGCTAGGTCGCGCTGCAATGCAGCACACAGCGCGTGTTTAATGCTCATTGTTGTCAAAAAAAAAATGCTCATTTATAAACTCCCCATCCTGTTCAGCAATGCCCATTTACAGGACGCGCGCGGGTCGATCTGCATCCTCATATGCATGCCATGAGGATTTTGTTCCTCGGTCCTGTGTACACAAGAAGCCACTTCTTACAGCTGGCCAACAGATATATAGTAACTCCGACTAGAGCTTAGCCACTGCCAGTGCCATCAGTGATGATCTTTGGATTCTGATTCATCCTGAGTATTTATGTGAGTGAGATATCGATTTGGTGTAACCTCAGTCTCGATCAGAGAGAGGATCGGGACTCCCCGTCTGCCACTCTGAGCTATACTAAACAACCGTCTAATCTGCTTGCATCCATCAGAAAATTTCGTTCTGTCGCAGTAATGTTGATCGGCCACAGCAGTAATTGTTTCGTTCTGTCGCAGTTGCAGTACATGGGCAGTAGCAGGTCGCCAGTAGGGTAACATGGAGGGTAATACGGTGCGTGGCGCACACCATTTTACTACTCCCTGTACTAGCACACCACTACACTAGTCCTCGAGCTTCATTCAAGGTTTGCCCCCGGCCATTGTCAAGGAAAAAAAAAAAGTTTGCCCCCGGCCGGTAATATATATGATATATAAACCTTCAGCTGCATGAATTCTGCAATCTGAATTCTGATGGAACCTTACCACTGCCAGTACTATGCGAACTTGAGGTTGCGTGTACGGGTAAGGTAAGCTTCCACGTCAACGCTGTCCAAACTTTTTCCCAAGAGCAAATGTCAACGCAACGCGACGGTGAAAAGTTTGAGGTAATTTTGCAAGAGAATAGTAGGTTGGCGCGTGGGCAGACTTGGTCACCTGGACCCTCGTGTATGTGGTCGATCTGAAGGAAAATACTCCAGCTAGCCTAGTACTGTATCGGCGTAGTCATCAGTCTAGACTCCACTTGACAGTGTCACACTACACTAGGTGTCCCAACAATTAGCTATAGCATTAAAAAACTGGCTCTACGTGACAAGTACAGAGTAGTTGAAAGAATACTCAGAGCAAATAACTTATCTACTCCATGTAGCCTATAAAAATATGTGAGAGAAACATATGGATCCATTAGTGTGAAAGTCTTTTTTTTAATTTCTTCTCCACATCCACTTCACATCTCACTACATATCTAGTATTAGCTATTACCATTGCGGACGTCCTTATGTTTTAATGACCTAAGTCTTGTTTAGATTGCAATTTTTTTCAATTTATGCTACTGTAGCACTTTCGTTTGTATTTGATAATAATGTTCAATCATAGACTAATTAAGCTTAAAAGATTTGTCTCGCAAAATACAGACAAATTATGTAATTAGTTAATTTTTATCTATATTTAATGTTCCATGCATGCGTTCAAAGATTGATGTCATAAAGAGAGAGTGTAAAAATATGGAACTAGAAAGGAAACTAAACAAGGTTCTAGGACTAAAGTTTATATGGATTAAAATTTAGTTGAGCTAAAGTTTGAGTGGACCACTTTACTCGGGCCTTGTTTAGTTTTCAAGATTTCCCGTCACATTGAATGGAGTATTAACTGTAGATAAAAAATAACTAATTGCATATATTAGTTGTTGGTGAAGTTGTGACAAACAGAAGCAAAGTATGAGAGGTTAATCAAAGTTTAAGTTTCAATGGCGACTCAGAGTTGTATCCATAGCTTAAACACGTGAACTAATTAGATTTTGTATAGAGGGGGTGTAAAAATTTATTCCTAGGTTTCCACAACCATTCAAACCTGGCCACTAATTAGCAGCAATCCATATCAGGTAAGCTGCGTACGACACGTGAAGCTGCTCGCCGTCTCGCTCTCGGTTTGTCGAGGAGGCCTAGCATTGGCGAGCCCCGGCCCGTCTTTGATTGCCAGCCCCCCAAAGCAGGTGATGCCAACCAGGCGGCATCCCTTGCCGAAAAAGAGTACTCGGATCGCCGCTCAGCATTGTCACACATGCCAATATCCAAGCGAGGCGAGGTTACTGCTCCACGAGGATGGGCATCGCGCCCTCGGCGGCACTACTTTCTCGAGGTCCCAAGAGTTTACGCGACACTATTATCAGTGAGAGCTTGATGTCAAGCTAGATTGAAGCTCTGGACGCATGTTTCCCTGCGACCAAACGTAGGGGCGGTCGAGAGTTCCTCTCGGACATCGGAGAGGACTCGTCCGGCGCCGCTTCGTAGGTTGCAGCGTCACTTCTTGTCGGTTGTTGTTTTTTATATAATGTCGAGCCTTGCTTGTCATAAGTGCGATGTCGTATGTTTTCAATATTTTTTAATATAATGATACATTAATTTTTTACGTATTCGAGAAAAAAAACACAAAGAGACGTTCGGTTATCCAGGATTTGCTCATGAAACTATTCCTACGAATCAAAACTATACAATTTAGTGAATAATTGATGTACCGACCCATTCTCTCCGCCCTACAGGAGACTATTCAAGCTCATCTGCATACCATTGGCCGTGCAGATAACATGGATGCACCATAGAGCGGCCGTTCAAGATGTGATGGTAGAATGCATCCGACTTCATAGCTTGACCAGCATGATGGGCATGCAGTTAAGCGAAGAAAACATCTGGCCATGGGATGGGAAGCCCGGAATCCAATGAATTTCCATGTGTTTATCCACATGATGAGAGAGGCCCAATGATGCATTGTCGTACCAGCTAGGAGGACCAGCTTATCCAGAGGAGAGAGAACGTAAAAAATCTTAGCGCTAGCGATTACCCAAGCGCTAGCTCGCACGCTGTTCTAAATTGCCTTGAGTCTCTGTCCTGTCTTGATTGCTTCCTTTTTTTATTGTTTCTCGCATGCAGCAGCCAGCAGCTGGCGATTTACACAGGGCCGCTGGGACGCCCTAACAAGGCCTCGTTTAGGTTAAAATTTTTCGCTCCCTTCGCTCATATTAATATTTAACTGTTTACACAAAGCATTAAATATAAATAAAAAATAATTAATTATACAGTTTAGTTAAAAATTATAAGATAAATCTTTTGAACTTAGTTAGTCTACGATTGGACAATATTTATCAATAAGACGAAAGCGATACTATTTATCGGGTTTAATTTTTTACAAACTAAATAAGACCTAAGCCAACTTTGTTTTGATGGCTACCCAACTTGCCATAACTACGATGCCACGGTTTTTCCTTCAGACTTTTCGCAGAAATCTCCCGTCAAATCTTTGGCGGCTGATCTGTTTATTGTTTGCTAGAATCTTGGCGTCCTTGCCCTTGGGTTTGACAACCTGAGGAAGCAAGCCAAGTGCTCAAGGACATCACGTGGGCAAGAAATTAAAAAGTGAGAACAAGAATGGAATCAATGGAGAACACGAAAGATATACGCTAAAATAGGCAGTAACAAAGTTTATTCCAAAAAAACATCGTCACGAACATGTATTTTCTCTATCCCAAAATATTTATCATCTTCGTTTTTCGAGAGTTAATTTTAACTAAATATAAATTAAAAAATATATATGCTATATAGTTAATATTATTAGAAAGATTTTTGACGCAAATTTATAAAGATACAAATATTAAAAATGATAGTGAGATTATTTTATGAATTGAAAGGGGACAGGCAAGCTGAGATTCACCGTATTTTTGGGGCCACGAGAAAACCAAATGCCAACGGGGACGTTCAAACAGGCAGTCATGAATTGATATTGTCCCCAGTCCAGGCCAAACACTGAGCAGTCGGCGTACCCCACATGATGCGCGAGGTTGAAAGTACAGGTCGTGCACATCAAACCACATCTTTTCCGGGACAAACTGTCAACAGTCTGCCGCCGCTTGTTTGGTTTGAACCTTTATTATCCGAACAGCATAGGATCGCGACAGGTGAAGCTTTCATTATATTCTCACAAGTAATCTAGTATCAAATATCGTTGGCACGTTAGATTCTTTATGGTAGATGCTGGTGTAAAATTATATCATTCTAGTGGCATGTAAGTTTTTTCTCTTCTCCCTTGGAGTTTGGCTCGGTCGCCCGTTCCCCCACTAATCTATATGGTAATGCCACCTCCTTCACCTGCAGTGGTCACCTTATACCTGGCCCTGGTCCAATAGAAATTCTCAATAATTCTAAAAAAAATCTCAAAGGTCCAACAAAATGCATTTGAGGGAGGAAACTTATGTCCCTGTTTCTATCACATGGTGTAGGATCACTTTTAACTCGTGGGCTCCAAATATGTGGTCTATAAAGAAACTTCTCGATTTTTATGAACTCCAAATGTGCCTCAATGAAGGCGTTTGTTGTGATCAAAGATGAATGTTCTTGGCACTTTTCAAAAAAAAAAAAAGATGAATGTTCCATGTGGGCTAGTGCTAGAGGGAGAGTCCTAATTAGGCCCCCTACCAGTAGCAGTTGTAAATAATTTAGTGAGTAATTAGCTTTTGTATTTCTAACCCGGGGGAACGCTTCTCGCACATTATGTTGTGAACATTGTCTCTCTCTTATTAATATAATATTGGGAACCAGATCTTTCAAAATAAAAGTTTAGATAACCTTGCAAAAAGACCATTAGTCCATTAAACAACGCACATGATCAAAATATTTTAAAGTTTAATCATTATTTTTCGCCAACTAAATTTTAAATCATGAAATAAAAAAGACGACATAGGTGCCAGTGGTGGCCGAAGAAATAAGCTTTGGTCAAAGTTATGGTAACCAAATTATTTGTACACTCAGGTGGCAAGGGTGGCCAAAGGAGACTAGGATTAGCGATGATAGAGGTAGCAATGCATCGCTAGCGACAAAGGGCGCTAGACCAAAGGTGAATCTGACTTTGATTTAATGAGAGCAGTGGCGAACTGTGGTTATGGTGGTAGTGCTCACATTGCCAAAACCAATGGAGTGGTGGTGGCGACGAGGGAGCTTGGGACAGAGGTGAGGCTGGGGTAGGGGGTGGAGATGAGCGGGTGGAATGTGCTCCGGGTGGTTTAGGGAGTGTTTGGATCATGATAGGATTTGAATATGATAAGGGAGGTGGATGAGGAGGTGAGCGAGTGGGTTGGGGCTCTACGTGGTTTAGGGGGTGTTTGGATTCTGATAGGATTTTACAATATAGCTAGAAAAAAATTCTGATCCAAAGAGATGACTTCTAGATCTGATATGTGTTTGAGAAATCCAAGAATACAATCTGTATCCCTTCTCTACGAGCTTTCGAGGGATTATAGGGTGCGGGAAGACAATTTTGCGCCTGCTCTCCAACCTTACCCATGAACTATCTGAATGGCATTAGACATTCAGCCACTATTCAGAGTATGTCCTCAAATAAACATTTCAACGGCCAGCACTAGAACGACCAAGGCCTTGTCTAGTTTCCTTTCAAATTTCAAATTTTACACTCATCACATTGAATTTTTGAACACATGCATAAAACATTAAATATAGATAAAAAATAATTAATTACATAGTTTATCTATAATTTACAAGACGAATCTATTGAGTTCAATTAGTCATTGATTGGACACTAATTAACGAATACAAACGATAGTACTGCAATAGCAAAATTTAAAAAAAATTTACGATCTAAACAAAGCCCAAGACAAGAATCGCTAGACGACGGCTAATTTTCTTGAATTCCAAAGGCTAGCGTGAGTGCCCAGACGGTACAATATGCGAGCCCACCCTACAAGCACGGGCCCCTACAAATATTGGCCGTGCAGGGGAGGTAACAGTTTGGGATCGGAATATTTTGCATGCCACTACCATGTATCACAGCATGTCAGCATTCTACCACTGCAGTCTTGCACATGCCCGCTGTCCAGACATACTATACATGATTCGATTCCCAAATAATACATGACCAGAAGAATATAGGATACAGGTGATATATGGCGAAGAGAACGCCCTTTCATAACTACCACTAAAATCTTAAGATTAGCAGTAGAACATGAGCCCCTTCACGCTATCTCTGAGCTTAGGGAGCGGTGCAGTCTGCAATGGCGTGGCCCGGTAAAGAGTCGTCCGGCTGCTCGCCGTCGAGTCCGATCTCTCAAGGTATAGCCTTCCTCTGTATGCGGCCAGGTGTGCGTAGTACGCCGGTGGGACGAGAGACACAGGCTTGGTGCACCGGGCAAACGTGTAGCAAAGGTTGTGTATCAGCTGCTGCATCTCGTCAGACTTGAAGTTGCTCTCATCCCACAGCACGCGGTAGTGCGTCGGCCTGCTCGTCCCCTTGGTGCCCCAGTGACTACACAGGTAGAAATCAAACTCCCTTGGGTGCGTGATCACGGTGTCCACCACCGTCCCCGGCGGTATGTTCTGGTCGGCGAAGTGCGTGGAGCCACCGTTCTTCTCCCTGTGGAAGAGCCTAGTGTGCTGCCTCTTCTGAACCACCACGAACGTGATCGCCGGCTTGTAGCCCGGGTATCTCGAGCATGCCACCCGCACTGCCTGCAGCTCCTCTGTTAACACCTTGTAGAACAGCGTCTCACTAACACCATCTCTGAAGAATATGATTCTGCTAGGGAGCTTGCCGACTTCTTTCACAAACTCCTCGAGCAGTTCACCAGTCATCACATCAAGGCGCTCAATGATCTCTTTACGGTGCGTCTGTGATCTCATCCTGGAGATATACTTGTTCGGTGAAGGCCAGTTCATGCTTGCAACTACAGCGACCACGGACGGGCTTGAGTCGTCTAGGGGATGCGGGTGTGTCACGTCAGCACCCATGAACATCACTGGCTCCATGTCCGAAAACACCCTAGGGATTTGGCATGGCAAGCTGTTGTAGAGGGCGACGTTGCATCCACCAAGCTTCGCATTTATCTTCAGTGCTAAGTTGGCCAAGAACTGAAAGCTCAGCTTGCTTAAGTTGGAATACAGGCAGCACTGTGTCAAGACACCAATGGATGTTTCTGCAATACGCTTCAGATCAGCGTAGCCCCGATGCTTCCGCTCCATGACGCAGATTAGCAGCTGCAAATTGCCTGATGCGGCTTCCTTAATTTTCTTCAACTTGCTCTCCAAAATGCCCACATTGTTCAGGATTTGAATCCGCTCAAACAATGGGCTAACGACAGTTTTCTTGTTGAGTAAAATCCCAAGTTGCTCACAACGGCTTGATAGCTGGTTGATGAATTTTGGAATGAAAGATTGATGCTCTGGGCTGCCACCAAAGCTTATCAAGGCCCAGCTCTTGATCTTGGAACCCTCAGCAACATGGCTGTCCATCAAACTCCATTGCCGATCAAATCTGTCTGGTGTTATATCCTTGATGCGCCCTCCATTGCCGAGCTTCAGTTTTGGTGGAAAGAGAACCCTCCCCGAGAGCTGAGTCATGTCCTTGGACACTTGAAGGTTGAATTGATCAGCATATGAATTCCTGAAAGAAAACAATGTAGTCATGGTCAGATATGTATGATCCAAACCATTTTGAATATGGCAAAGAAACCTCAAAGTTTATTACTACTACAAAACATGATGAAAATCAATACCTTCTTGTAGCAAATGCTCCTTCAACAACACCCTTTATGATTCCCTTTCTTTCGCTTGGTCTTTGGCAGCCCATTCTGAGCATTTTGGAGGTCTGTTCATCAGAGAGCTTGCCAAGAAATTTCTGGCCCTCACAAACCATGCAAAGCTCCATTGGCACATAGCATGGCTTGCTCTTACCGATCTGCAAGCAGGGCAGGTTCCTGAATTTAATATCATGGTTGTAGTGCTCTTTGAAGTAATCTACTACCATATAATCCTTCCCACTGCGATCTTGGAACTTGAGGTTCTCTGTTGTCTCCTCAGTCAAGCCATGCACATGGTATCTTTGGTCAGTTTCACGGTGGCATACGAAAACTCGGATATTCTTCAATGCTTTCTCCACCTCCCTCCTCTCATCTACTGACAAAGCCCTAGTCTTCACCAGTGAAAGGTCCTTCATAAACTCACAGCACTTCTGCAAGTATGCAATTATGCCCGTGTTTTCATGAAAAGCTGTAAGTGAGAGGTCAACATTGAGAGCAAGACCTTGCTTTGTTGGTTTCAAGCTCTGGAAGAAACCTCTTAATACGACAGCTCCACCACCAATCTCCTTTGCTTCTCCCATTGAACGTGGATACAAAGACCGGCCTATGGGAATAGAATTTTCCATAGCACCTTCCCGCAGGATGACATCCAATGCATGAAGGTATTCTTGAGGAAGAGGAATACCGTCCCTGTCTTCATTCAAATACTTGTTCAAGTCCTCACCACTTAGCTTTGAAACCAATCGAAGATTCACCCTGAAAACCTTATGATTCTGCTTGTCAATCAAGTGGACATTCTCTTTGGTTCCTATAAATCGTGTCGATGCAGCTGCTGGAAGACTAACAAAGAATTCAAGCCTGTCCTGTTGAAACTGAAAGGGACTAAATAGATTCTTCCGGCCATCAAAGGCTGGAAGGACGCCTGAGAGGATATCTGAATTTTCTTCAACTAGCTTGTTCTTTATCAATCTTGCTGTTTCTTTTGAGGGGTGTGGGGATATGTCGACATCATAATGAAACATCTTCTGCCCAGGATCAAAACACACGAGGAAATGGTTTGCATAGAGAGGAATTGCAGTCCCCGCAATCCCACCACCATCAGGTCTGGTTGCAATTGTAACTCCATGCATGGAGATAGATGAATTGTGATGGGTGCTCAGATGATTTGCTTTCATTTCAGATGTTTGGTTCTCATCAATGAAGCACTTTTTGTGCTGAATCAGCTCGGTATCTGTTGATAAGTTGATATTGTGAGAAATGTAAAGAAAACACAAATTTAAACAACCACGCATCATTATTCTAAAAAAAACATCCATGCGTCATTAGTAATTAACATCATATAAATGAAAAAAATAAACAATTGCCGGTCCAAAAAGGTTAAAGTGAAGGTACATGCCTTCCCTTAACATTGTCACTTTAGAACAAGCAATGCAGAAAGTGACAGCACATATACACGAAAGTGTCCAAGACTATGGAACATGATTGTCCCAAAGAAAAAAGAACAAAAAGGTACCACAGGCGCATTAGTCGATCACAAATCCTCCAAGAGATGGCCATATGCCCAATTCTGAGGTGGGGAAAGGGTACTAACCGTCAAAACAAGAAAGGCGTCAACCACAGTACCACAAATAGAACTTTGTCTGTGTCTCATTAAATATTCTTGCACCCTCATTTTCTCAAGAACAGTTTTCACTCCAAATTTGCGAGAGAAAAAAAAAGTACAAGAAAGAGAGGAGAAAAAAAGAAGTATACATAACTCTAAGCATGAATCCATGAAATCACAAAAGCCTCGTAAGGGAACAAAAATGACAGAGACCCCGGACTTGTTTGACTATCTGGTACAGTACAATTGCACCTAAAGTTACTGTACCGCATTACCTCGGCATGCCAAGCCATTAGGCACCAAACATAAGAGGAGAAACATAAGAGGAGCAACTTAATATTCTTTGATACTATCTAAGACCATCACTATCAGCATAAAAAACAAACATTAGAGCTATAGAAAAGTAGCACACATTGATCAAGAAAGCAACAGCAATAACAAGTAGGAGTACCATAGTGGGAGTACCATAGTGTGGCATTAAGCATATAAAAACACACGTCATGAGACTGGTGCGGCCAAGAGGGGAGGAAGTAATCAAAGGAGGAAGGAAAGGAGAGCGCTTTACCGTGCGGCAGCGGCAGCAGCGCGGCGGTGACGGCGTGCGGCGGCGGCGGCGGCTTCCTCGATCTCCACGGCGGCCCCCTCTGCAGCGGGAGGCCATTGGGCTTCCCGTAGCACGCCGGCGCCTTGGGGAACAAGAGCGGCGGCGGCGGCTGGTGCAGGTAGACCAGCACGGGCGGCGGCAGCGGCAGCGCGACGGTGCCGTTGCGGCGCGCGTGTAGCGGCAACGGCAGGAGCGCTGGGTAGGCCTGGATGATCGGGTGATGCCTGCCGCCGCCACCGCCGCCGCTCTTACACCTCCTTCTCGCATTCGCGCCGCCGCCGCCGCCACCGTCATTGCTAACGCCTCCGCCGCCGCCGACCTTCTTCTCGTTCTTGGCCACCGCCTCGCCGTCCATGGCCAAGCCGCTAACCCGGTCCAATTTGTTCGTACTTGTTACTGCTATGCAACTTCTTCTGGGGCAGCAGGATCACAGCTTCTTGGGTTCCTTTTGGCGTGGCGCGGTGTGGGCTGGCCTTGTGGGGGTTTCTTGGATGGATGGTTGGAAGGTAGGGGGGCAAAAAGGAGGAAGCTGGGAAGAGGAAGAGTGTGGGGCGGAAGGGAACTGGGAAGGGGATGGCTGCTGCTTCTGCCTCTGGAGAGAGAGAAAGGACTCGAGGAGGAGGTATTAATGGGATGGCAGACGCAGAGGTGGGGGACAGAAGAGAAGCCAGCCGAGGGAAAGGGAAGGGAAGGAAGGAGGAGCTGAGCACCGCTCGCTGCGCTGTGGCTATGGCTATGGCTACTATGCCTGTGCACTCTTGCCTCAATGCACTGTGCCATCCATCATCCGTCTCTCTCCTTGCTGCAACTGCAATGCTGCCGCTGCGCCATTAAAAGTTTCTTCATTCTGCATTTCTGCTGCGCTCCTGCTGCCCCGTCTTCCCAGATTCTCAATGTGGGAGGGGGGTAATTTACTGCTGCACTAAAGCCCGAGTCTACTGCTCAACTGCTTCACATGACCGGAACATGCGTTCAGGATCTCAATACTACTGTGCCTGGTTTAGATGTCCAATTTTATCGCTAAATTTACTGTGCAGAATTTTTATTCTTCGTCACATTAAAATATTGACATATAGAGCACTAAATATAGATGAAATCAAAAACTAATTGTATAGTTTTGTTGTACTTTGCGAAACGAATATTTTAAGCCTAATTCGTCAAAGCTTGAATAATTTTTACCAAATACAAACAAAATGCTACAGTGCGCTGATGTTCATGGCACTATGCAGAATGCCAATTCGGCAAGGAGCTAAACAAGGCCTACTTGATACTTGTGTTTGTGTTATGAAGTAGCTTAGTGAGCGCCGTGTGACATAATTTTTCTTTCCATATAGAAACATTACGTGTTTGGAACACAAATTCCATAAAAATCAGTTCAATTTCAACCCTGTTTGGATTATTTTCAGATTCTTAAAAACAGGGTTTTGTCTCAAGTTTCTAAAATCTGGAGCTTACAAATTATACGATTAGTTGTGATGAGTAGGAAACAAAATGCCCTCAATAGATGAGTTGTACATCCTCGGTCCTCCAAATGTGATAAGTAGTTTGGTAAAAACAAGAATACCAAATAAGCTTCTATGGGTGGCTTGTACGCCACTGAAATTAGACCACTGAAAAATACCCCTTTGGAAGTAGACCACTTTAAGTTTTGGATTGTGCACTCATATTTTTTTGGGCACCAACAATGAACAATTTTGTAACTAATATAAAAAGTTTCTAGTTTTGAAAATGCTAGTAAATGGCATATTATTTATTGTTAATAAAACTAAAAGAAATAAGTTACACTACGATGTAAATTGTACATTCATAAAAAAAATATTTCCTCCATTTTGTGATATTGGATCGATTTCATCAAATTATGATTACATGAAAATTTCTTTTCGTATATTGATATTTTGACAGCCAAAAGTTAAGTGTCAGATTTTCTCAAAGAAAAAGCTAAATGTCTATTCCCACACTAGAATAGAACAAACTGAATTTAAAGTGGAGATGTAATGTTCTGCACCAAGATTCCACCTTTGTTTTGGTCTTTTCCAAACCTTTTACAAAGAAAAGGAAAGGTGCAAGCCGATGGAATGATGAAATCCACTTTGGTAGGTTTCTTGCTTCTCACTTTGTTGCCTTTCTACTAGAGTACGTTGTAGTGCTGTACCCTTCGTTGTTGTAGGCTGAAGAGTCAGCTCATAGATTAGCCCATCTCCATCACTGCACTGAAGCCATCTAGGGGTTTGTTGAGAATCTTTTTACCTCCTCTCGGGGTGAACCTTGTAGGAGTGCTGGTAATTAAAATGAGGGCAATTTAGCGTTGTACGTTAAAAAGGTCCCTGCGCTTAGTTTTGGTCAGTGTTCCGTTGACTATATTTTTTTTTTCTAATGAAGCACCAAATGGAGGAGATGGATAGGCAGAACGCAGAAGGTTGTTTTTCTAATGGCAAGTTTATTTTTCTTGTTCAAGAATTCAGTGAGACCAATGTGCTGAACAAGTGAACAGTGTACAGACCAAAAATTGTCCCTCTTGTCTGGTCCTTTGACCTGAGGAACAGAGGAAGCCATGGAGGTTGCACCGAAAGGTGAAAATTTTCCATGTCACTTCTACCGAGATGTGTGTATGGGTTGGAGCCTTGGAGTTGGAGGGATGGCCAGAAGGCCCAGAACCCAGAAGAGAAGAGAAGTGAAGGGCCGCTGTCCTTGTCCATTGGTGCCCACATAAAAACTCAGCTTCTCTGCATTGAATGGAATAGATGCCCGTTGCCCCCCAACACTTGCATACGAGCAGCTCTTGTACTGCTATTGCCTTCCCCCAAATTGCCTGTGCAGACCAGAGGAAAGAAAGGATGTCTCGTCTCTATCCTGCTTTAGAGCAGCCACAATCTGAGGGGAAAAAATGCTCCAAGAAGATAAGGGACCATTTAGAACTTAGGAATTTCACAGAATTATGTAACAATTTTATAGGATCCAATCAGGACGAACAAAAAAAAAAGATTAAGTTTTTAGTGACCCAGTTCACCCTCTCCCTTTCTTGTGTAGGCACTCAAGTTCCTTTCAGATTTCACAAGGCTAGCAACTTCATTTTAAGCAAACCACAATTTCACAAGGCTGGCAACTTTATTTTAAGCAAACCACAATGAAAGCGAGTTCCTTTCTAGCACTGTGATTTCCTTCCTCCTTTTTCTTTTCTTTTTGTTGTCGAGTGTGCACCGTATGTGGTACCTGCTCCATCACACATGTATATCTGGCGGCTTAAATTACTGCCACATCGATGAGGTGTCGAGGTCCCCTGCAGTCTGTATGCGTGAGAATGAGACAATGTGCTTGTTCGCTTAGCATGTCCACCATATATCTCTTATATTGTATAGGAGTATCTCCTATAAGTTGCTTTAAAAAATATTCTAAAATCAATTTAAGATATACGAGAGTATGTTGCAGCAGATTATATAAAAAATATAAGATTTTTTTTTTGCGACAAGGGTAATGTCTTACCAAAGAGAAAATGTATTAAAAAAATATGTCATATGAGACACGCAGGCGCTTGTCCTGACTTTTTTTTCCCTTTCTCCTCTTCAATTATTGATTCCTTGTCGCCGAGAGATCCAAGCTCCTCCGGTGAGCACTGTGTGTCACACAGATAATTTTCTCAAAATTTTAGTTTTAAATTTTGTTTCTTTCTGTTGTAAAGTTACTATACAACACACGGAAACATTTTTTTTTGAAACTCACACGGATACATTTCTTACTATACGAAAAAAAATCCTTCCCGTGTTTTTCTTTTATAAAAAAGTAGCAATGGTAAATTGTCAACAAAGCGTAGGGCCTGTCGAGGAGACAGACTTTCTGGTCACGGGCCACGTGAAATGAACGACGGAATGGGCTTTGGCCTATGAGCTGGGCACATACATGGCCGCTGGGCTGCTGAAGTCAGGCTAGAGCAGGTAGATCGGCCCATTGTTTTCGAAATGCATGTTCTATGCATCCAAATAGACAGGTGACCATTAATTGTTTAACAGAGCAGCGCGCTAACAGTTGCCCAGTTCTGTCAGTCTCTATATGTATGTATCAACAGCTACTTCCGCGATAACAAAAGAGTACTAGGTCCACCTCATTGCTCTGCTGAATATAAGCTAGTGATCCACGGTAAATCACCGTGTATCCCTGCAACTTTAGGCACGTATTACCCCCTGTGTGTTGTGACGAGGCGCATCTCGTAGCCGTGCGCTACTCTGTGGCCACCACTCCTCCACACCCACAATCCAAACCTCAGTTCCGCGCCATAAACCGCACCCACCACGGCACAAAACTACACGGGCCAGGCCATATACGTCCCTCGCCCTCGCCACCACAAGAGTCCACAGCCACGTACGGCGGTGCAACGGGTCTCCGTCCTCCCTAGTCCCTACGCTAGCCACAACGTACCCATGGACGACGCGTGGCCGTGGCTGGCCTCCCTGCCGCCTCCTCTTCCTCTTCGTGATGAAGCAGGCAGCCCCGACACACCGCCGCCGCCCTGGTCTCTCACGCTCGCCTCCTCCACTGATGGCGCTTCCATCGTCCTACAGGCCAACACAACTGCTGCTTCTGATGCATCTCCCGCCGGCGAGCGCGAGCCCGCGCTGCACGTCGCTTTCTCCGTCGCCATCAACGGCGCAGGCGGCGAGGCGCGCGCGCTGTGGGCGTCCGAACGCTTCGCGGCGTCCTCGGCGCCGGTCGCGCCGAGGGTGCAGCTTCTGGTCCAGCTCCTCAACGAGGTTCTCGCGCTCTCGCCGTACGCCCCTTGCTTGGGCGGCGGGGACGTTGACGCGTCGTCCGAGGCCAAGGTGGACGCGGAGACCGTCTCCGCCGCCGTCTTCGTCTTCGGGGGCGCGGGTGGCGCCGACGATCGCGATCCCTCTGCCGCCTTCTTCTCGCTCGCTCTCCTGCTGCGGCTCTTCTGGCTGTGCGCGCTCGACGCGCCGGCAGACGCCGGGTACCTCTTCTTCCGAGACCTAGGCGCGGAGATCGAGCGCGGCCTCGGCGCGTGCCGGCCGGCGCTCGCCGTGTTCCTGCGCTCCGTCGGCCCGGACGTCGAGGGCCGCTTCATGCCCTCGCTCGGGTACATGCTCGCCAAGTGGTGCCTGCTGCGGGAGATACAGCAGGCTTCTGCCGGTGCCGGGCCGGCAGCGGCACCGCACCGTCGTCGCGGTCGCGCGCTCCCCGCCGCGTGCGTGTCGTACGCCACCGAGGTGCACGGCCTCTGGGTACTGAGAGGATACGCGCCCGTGCTCGCCATGCCGCGCGTCGTCACGGGCCCCGCCGCGTCCGCGTCCGTCGCGGCGTCGCCGCACGAGGCGCCCGAGGAGCCGGCGCTGCGGTACGGCCTGGCGCACCAGCAGCTGGAGGCCGTGGCGCAGCTGGAGTACGGGGTGCGGGCGCGTGATAGGAGGTTCATGACCGTCTCCGTGCGCGTCGACAACGTCCGGGTACGCTTCGCGCGCCTCGCGTTCCGTAAGGACGGCGACGACGACGGGGAAGAAGAAGACGACGCCGACGTCATGGACGACGAGAGCCATTTCCCGTCCCGTATCCGCGTCTGGGTGGGCCCACGGTTCGGCGCGTCCTACGCCACCGGCCCGAGCCTCGGCCGCTCCACGGGGAACCCCGAACATGACGTCGAGATGACGCGCACCGTCAAGGGCGCCTTCGCCGGCGCCACCAAACCAAGGATCAAGGCGAAGATGCGCTCCTCGGTGCGGACGCATAGTAGGAGCTGGCGGTGGGAGCAGGAGGCCGAGGGCAGCGCCGGCGTGTTCGAGGGGGTCTTGTACGACCCGGTCACCGGGACGGAGGTGTCCGCGTGGCGCCCCGGTGGCGGCGGTGGCACCGGAGCAGCAGACCCGAGGAATGGCATGAGAAGGCGGTACGGTGGGCCTGGGCGGGCGTTCAGCAAGATGCGAGGGCTCGTGGTGGCCGGCGACGAGCTGCCGGAGGAGATGACGTGGAGGGTGGGGAGGGAAGCGGAAGGGAGGACGCTGCGCTGGCGGTTAGGGCTCAAGGCTTGGGTGAGCTACGTGCCCAACGAAGTGAGGAGCCGCCACTTCGAGACCCGGTGCGTCGAGTGGGCGCACGAGGTGGATCTGCCGCTTGTGGGCGTCGACGGTGACGAGAGCTATTAGCTAGCAAAATGTAACATGAGACTAGAGAGGTTGCCGCCTGCCCGTGCAGTGTAACATGACAGCATTTTTTTTTTTTTTTTTGCTGTAAACGTATTCTTTCTCTTTTCTAAATGTAACATCTAGGTTGCGCTTTGGGACTAAGGTGGCTCTCGATGCCAATCCCTGAAAACCTTGGGCTGGATTTTAGCTACAACTTCACTCCTCTGTGAAAGGGGGAAAAACCTGAAAATCGAAGGCTCCGGATACCAATTTGTCATGGTCTTTGGAGAACTAGAGGGTTGGAACTGTGAGAAGAAAGCAAGAATCGAGGAAGAACTCAGCAGGCAAGAAGAATGGGGAATGATTTCTGAAATTTGTTATCCGTTAACTGTTTCCTTCGCCGACACACAAAACTGGGCCGAGCCCCTACTATCCTAACCGGGTCAGGCCCATTAGAGCCACGCGACACAACTCACTTAGCCACGCTTCTTCTTTTTTCTGAAAAAAGAACCACGCTTCTTCTTGGCTAACAGGTTGCTGACAGAAGTATGTGTTTTAGTGTGCGACGCGGGCAAATTTGGCAGCATTAGAACTTGTGTACAAAAGCAATGGTCAGCTTCAGTCCGCACTCTGCTAGTCTGCTTCCAAGAAAGAAGGGATGGATCTGAGCCGAGCCGAGCCGAGGTGCGCCAGCGCTGTGCTCGCAACAAATGTCAGGAGCAGACACGGAACGCAACCGGCCTGCCATTCATCCTATGGATAAACAGAGACAAAGATCATTTGGCAGGAAAGGCGCAAGAATCCAAACCTCAAGTAGTATAAAGAAGTACTCCTTCTAAAAACGGGATCGATCGATGCCACGATGAGTTGGTTGGCACTGGGCTGGGCAGCAGCACGTACGGCGAAATGCTTGGAGTAGATCGAACGCGTTTATTCCGGATAGCATAGCAAAGATTTGGATGAAACCGGCCGACGGACACCTGTGGACCACGGAATGCCGCGGCTTTTGCGGCCACGATGCGACCCCAGACGCCAAGCGTCCGGCGACGACGCCGCCGGTCGCCACGAGGCTGAGTTGACCGAACTTCCCTGTCGCATGCTCGACCTGCAGTGGTGTTTATTTATTATTTTCCAGAGTATAGTGAATCCATGGCAAAATCTGTTCAACAGGTTCAACAGGAGAAAAGCATGTGCTGTTGTAGTTTTGAGAAACTATATATAGTATAAAAAAGATAGTTTAGAAAAAAAAATGATGTGCAAAATCACACTAGAAAAAAAGGTTTCTAAATCTCTAATGAAACTATAATTTAGCAATAATATCATGGTTTTCAAATCTACAAGCTTCATTGCATCCAACCACTTTATAGTTTCCAAACCCCAAAGCATCTCACGAAAAACATGATAGTTCTCTAAAACAACAAAAACTAATTTGCGTGCTATAAACTTTTTTTTTTTCAAAGGCATCATAGATGTAAGCAATGATATTCGCTCTTGTTCACGTAGAAAATCTATGAGTAGCTATCGTAAGATGTATTTGACTAATGACATTATAAAGTAAAGAGAAATTCGATGAGTTCTTAGAGATTCATCAACGCTCCATGTAAGATCAGATTCTAAGTGCAGGAGAGAAAAGACACGAAACAGAGCCTTGAATAGCGTCAACGTTACTTCGGTCTTGAGAGGAGATGTGAAATCACACGTGAAAAAAGTAGCTCACATACCAACCTTTGTGCTATGAATTTTCTATTTAATTATGTAATATCAAATATGGTTGTGCGATATAACATGGCCTTTTAATTTATTAAGCAATTACGCACCTAAACAATACTCCTATTTATCCTATATTGAATGACGTTCTAGAACTTTATTTCCATGTCTAGATTCATTCCGTGTTCTTTGCACCGAGCCACTATCAATGTCTTGATTCATTTAAAGTAGGACAGAAGGAGTATGTGACTATGAAATTTCCATAAAGATTATGCTATTCATTTTATAACATATCCTGGAATCAAAACTATGTGCCGTGGCTAGACGTGTTGCTCGAAATGTGGCTTCCTATTAGACTTGATTGAGCTATAGCTTTATATTAGAAACGTGGCTGCATATTAAATGTAGATTAGAGACGTGTGAGAGCGTAAAAAATGAGACGATGATGAAAAGAGTGCGTGAGTGCTGTGGTACAAGATATGTGCTTTTTATTTTTTTTTCTAAAAAAAGGAATTTTGGAACATTTAGTCGTTCAATAGCCGATAAGAGGGGCTGCATCGAAGTTTGGTGAAAAATCACCCGGCCTCGTTCACACTAGACCAGACTAGTCGTCGTCTCGGAACAGCGAGGGTAGGCGAGGGCGCGAGGCGACCCGAATCCGCGGGGGCGGGGGGACACGTCTGCGCGGCCGCAGCCGCGCAAAAACTACTGGGCACCGGCGCACGAACGCCGCGTGCTCCCCGACCACCAGCTCCACCTCCCTCCCTCCAAAGCCCCCAATCCCCTCACACTGCTCTCTGCCCAGCACGCAATCGAGCCATCCCAATTCCCTACTCCGACGCCTCCATCGCCCCCAATGACGTCGCCGGGCGGCGTCTTCTCCGCCGCGCTCGCCGCCGAGGACTTCCCGTGGGTGCGTCGCTCGTGCCGGCCCAGCCCGATTTATTTGTTGATGAAATGAAACCCGGAGAGGTATTGGCCTGGACTGAATTCGCTGCTGCTGCTTCTGCTGACCTGCTATGAGTGGTGGCTGCTGCGCAGGTGGAGAGGGAGGAGGAGATGGGGATGGCCCCGGACAAGTACCGCGAGCTGTTCGGCCTCGCGCAGCGCGGCACACTGGCCTTCCGCGACCGCCACTTCGACGAGGTGATCGCTGATTCTCGCTCCTTCCCTGACTCTGTTTTGTGTATACAATTGTGGAGCCATGCAGTCGAGTTGCCAGCGTCTCGGTGTGTCCGGGCTGGAAGTTCGCATATACCTCATGAGCGTCTGCTAGTTTAATCGGTTATGCTTCCAGTGTTGGGAGAAGATGGGAAATGGGTTTGGAGTTGGACGGGCGAGTCTGTGAGTCTAGCGTAACCTGGGTGACCTGAGTTTTGGCATTGAGGAATGAGGATGCAACGACTGTATTTTGCCTTTTGAGTCCTTGAGATGGGATGAAGTCCAATGCAATGTAAACGGACCAAGCTGGAGTGGCACCATGGTGTTCAATTCATTTTTTTTTTTTTTTTTTTTTTTGTCAATGCAAGTTAATCTCCTGAAGAGGTTCTCCTGGATATGCAGCGAATGCCTGGTACCTGCAATTGCAGTTTGCAGACAGTTCTCAGAAGGGAGGAGTCAGCTAGAGTCATTGCTTTCCCTTATTCTGCCTCTTACAATTGTAAAATATGCTTGACAGAGGTAATGTGCAGATAATTTGAATATCGAGGAGCTTTAACATACAGTTAGCGTGGCATTCTGAGTAGTCCCCTCCCCCCTGGGAAGAAAACTTCCCAAACTATTTATGGTCCTAATAGAAGAAAGCCCTAGATATCTTTGTGGCTATCACACAAGATTTTATAGCCCCAGTGATTGCTGAATTCTTCTAAAGGAAAGCGCATACTAATTAACAAGATGGGCCTCCTCTCGCAGCAGGCAGCAGTGGTGGAATGCTCCTGTTTGGGCCTACTTATGCAAGCAGCATCTCTAGTAGTCAATGTATATAGTGACAGTAATTTTATCATTGTGTGTTGTTTTTTAATTATCTTCTTTTAGGTAGTCTGCGCATGTACACATATATTTTGTTGATCTTAGTGCAAATGCTACTTGGCCTGTTCCTATTTCAGGCAATATCTTGTTACACTAAAGCTCAAAGTTTGAGATCAGATCCAATAATCCTTGGCAATCGAAGTTTGGCTTTCTGCCAGTGAGTTTCTTTGCATAATTTAGCTGTACAGATCTCTTTTGTTCTCTATTGATATGTTTGCTTTGGATTCACACCATGGTGTGTTACCACTAATCCACTATGACAGGTTAAGTCAGCTGTTGAGGGAGAGATCAGCAGCTGACTCTGAATATCAGCCCTTGAATGGCCTTGATCCTACAACCCATGCAGAGGTATAGTACTTCACACAATTGTTGGATGCCAAAGTTAATTAAGTGAACTTGCAGCGCATTAGGCTTTCTTTGCTTATAAGAAAATAAACTTTGTTTATATTTGATTCATTGTTACAGTTAGCTCTGAAGGATGCAGAGAAGATATTATCTATCAACAGTAATTCTCCTAAACCATATCTTCTCAAGGCATATGCTCTTATTCTGGTAAGAGTTTGTAACAAGCACATTAGAAGGTCTTGGATCCAATCTTCTTTTGTTACTGTCCCTGGATAAGATTACTCAGTTTAGCCCACTAGGATTATTTTTTCGAAGAACCTTTTATTATCTGTGGCCTGTGGTCATTTTGTCTTGTCTGTTTAAAAATTTGAGCATATTGGATGAGTAACACCTGAACTTTTGCAAATTCCCAGATGTACTTTATGTGATATATTGATATTTTACCACTTCTATTTTTCACTTTATTTCTTATGAAGTTAATATTCACTTTATCCAGAACTCTCAGGTGGTAAATGTCAACATGCAAAATTTAGACTTGCATGTGGCAATTGTCAAGTTTGAGACCACTCGGGTGATCATCCAAAAGAAATACAAGTTCGCTAATAAAAAAAGATTAGAAAGATTCATGGATGTAGTAATGCATGACATATACCAAATTTCATTGCAAAATTCACCAGTCCTGTTTCTTAAAAAAAACAGAGAAGCATTCACAAGCTTCTTTTTTTAATATAATCTATTGAATCAGTATTATGTCCATGTTATAGCGGATTCGTATTTCCTTGAATGTTTGTTTGTCTAATTGGAATACCTCATTGATATGAAGATGGAGCACTACCATGAGGCACGCGAGGCCCTTCTTGCTGGTCTTCAAGTTGATCCCCTCAGGTATGATTGCTGGCTTATAAGGATATTCATAATTGACTTCATTGCTCGCAGATATCTATTATGTTAATAATGATCCTCTGGTGCATTTAATAACACTTATTTTCTATATGTATACAGCCATGTCTTGCAAACCTGCCTGAATGATCTGGATAGGAATACAAATATTGCAGCTGGGGCAAGGCGTGCAAGGTTACACAGGACTGATGATTTCGAGTGCACATTATGCTTTAAGCTATTGTATGAACCTGTAACTACACCATGTGGGCATTCATTTTGTCGCTCGTGTCTACATCAGTCAATGGATCATGGTGAGCTTACAAAATTTTCACATGCCCAATTATCTGTTTCTGTTTAATTATGAACTTACTGCTATGTGCTATGTCCGATAGGAAATAAGTGCCCCATGTGTCGGACAGTGCTATTTATTGGTCCAAGGACATACCCTTTAAGGTAATCTCACTATCAAGATGTTGAGAAGTTAATCTTCTTTATTTCAAACTTCAAAGTATCATTTCGTTAAGATGTCCATATTTTCCCCTAACATTTCTGATGGCAGTTATGGTTAAATGCTTCAGTGTAACGTTGAGCAACATAATTCAGACAAATTTCCCAGAAGAATATGCTGAGAGGAGGTCAGAACATGAGACTATGACATATGCCGGTGTTGATTTGATGCCTCTCTTTGTTATGGATGTTGTATTTCCATCCCAAAAGATGGCACTGAACATATTTGAACCTCGCTACAGACTGATGGTAAAGTTATCACAAAATTAAATACACTTTTGTCTGACACATTTGTTGATAATGTACTTCTCTATTGATCAAGATCACAAACCTAATTGTACATGCATATCCAGCTTGCAGCTATAACCTTGCAAAAATTTTATTATTTAACAATATAAATCTTGCTGAACTAAGTTCCTTTCTTGAATGATGCATTAATTATCGAAATGTTTTTCTCGAACACTTAATTATCGAAATGTAAACATGTTCAAATGTTATTTCCATTTTTATTATGTTAAATTTCGATAGTTTCGATAATTAATGCATCATTAGAGAAAGCAAGGTTAGTGTGCATTGAAGAAATATTATATGTGCACAGGTCCTAGAATTAGTTAGATGTTTTTCTTGAAAACATGTAAAGTTGCATAGGCTATATAATTGTGAAGACATATTACTTGAACGTCCTGCACAACTTAGTTCCAGTGAATAGAAAAATGTTTAAGACCTTATCGCCTTTTGGTGTTGATGCATGGCTAGTCTGAATTTTTTTTTTCTGTTGGACTCTGCATTCTTTGGCCACACACAGTGACACAGTTGTCTACTTTTGTTGTCATTCACCAATTCACACTAGCCTTAACGAGCATAGGAAAAATGCAAGCGTAAATTTATTCTTTAGAGAAAAAGAAGACATGTAACTGATGGTATTTTGCCCCGTTTATTTCTTCATTTTCTTTTAACGCTTTCCATTTGAAATTAGGTACGGAGAATAATGGAAGGGAACCATCGGATGGGAATGGTTAGGACTAATGTCAAAGTATCATTTTGTTTGTTTTGAAATAGTTCTTTCATTTCTTATTGGTTTGAACACTGTAGGTTGCTATTGATTCAGCAACTGGTACTGTAGCGGATTGTGCCTGTGAGGTGGAAATTTTGGAGTGAGTTTTGTTTTTCATTATTTGCTACTTCCGGACAATATTTTTTAGTTTAATGTTTAATGTTCATAAATTTCTAGGTGTGAACCACTTCCAGATGGGCGCTTTTATTTAGAGGTAAATTTTGTATTAGTGCTGGATTTCATATTAGTGCTGGATTTCATAATAGCAGTATAGTTATATTCTGCAAACTGCTTTCTGTATGTGCAACTGCACAGTGTGCATCCCTGTGAGCCTACAGATGCTTGACTGTATTGCTGCAGAAATAAAATATTCTTAGTACTGGCTGGTCAAAACTGGTTTGTCATAACTCGTATATTCTTATATTCAATGTTGTTTCAGAACCTAGAAGATGTAAGATCTATTTGCAAATGTTCTTGGAATATATTTTTCTCTAGATTGCAAACGGAGTCCTTAATTCTTGTTACATTGAAAGAAATTTCTTGTGGAGACTAGAAAAAAAGCATAAAGAAAGTATCATTTTGGTCAGCTGCAGCAAGAGTAGAGGACATTGCGAAGTATCACTTGTTTCATAGTTTTGTCTACCTTCTTTTTTTCCCCTACAGCCACCATTGCTTAATGTCAAATAATGTGGAGATTTGATGCCTTTTTATGTGGAACCAATGTATAATGAATTAAATTGTGAAATTCTGAAGTAATTTTCAGAGGACAAAAAATAATAGTTTCCATCATAATCATAGGTGGAAGGCACACGTCGGTTTCGAATCTTACGATCATGGGATCAAGATGGGTGAGTCTTACATGCTTTCTAGTTTCTACAAATCTATCTGGGAGAGAATGCTAGATAGTCATTTCCATGTAATTCTTACTTTGGATTTATTTTTTGAAAAACTGTAGATATAGAGTTGCTGAAGTTGAATGGTTGCAAGATATACCTCTGCCAGAAGGATCACAAGAGAGAAGAGAAGTAAAATCGCCATACCTTTCTCATGCTTTTCTTTAACTCTGACAATAATTATGTCCAAATGCAACCAACATTTTTATCAGTATATACTGTTGATGTTTTTTTTCCTAACAAGTACTCCATTCCAAATTATAAGACATTTTGACTTTTCTAGAAACACATACCTTATACTATCTACTTAGATATACACTATGTCTAGATGCAGTAAAAGAAATGTATCTAGAAAAGCCAATATGCCTTGTAATTTGGAATGCAGGGAGTACATCTGACATCAGCTACATACTCTCAAAACCACATTGAGGTTCTGTTAGACTACTGCCAAATTGAAAACCTATAACATGTTAGTGTAACTTTTGGAACTGGGTGAGTGGAACATATCTGGTATTTGTTATGATCTTATTGTACTTAGAACAAGACAGCTTTTAATTGGTGAAAATTCTGTAGAATCAACCTTAGATGTAAAGAGGTGGCATGGTTAATATTATGTGGGTCCACACATTTGATGGGTGTCATAGCTGCATAGCCCATAGCCCCATAAACAGTCCAGCATGGACAAAGCTGAGTAGGTCAATCAGATTAGTGCTTGTTGTTTGCTTTTGAATCAAGTGTCTAGGTATGATCGGTGTTCTATGATAGGAGATTTGAGTTGACTAGTTACTTTGTCAAAGTTTGATGTAGCTGACCATGTAAGATTCGTGAATAAAGGAAAGAAGATTTATCTCTTATCTCCTTTGTCACTTAGTGCCCCCCTCCCCCAACACACACACACTCTTTCTCTCCGCTACCATGGCCGGAGACAAGGCTGCAAGGCTAATCAGATGAGCACTTCTGGTGGCTTTTCTTTTATGAGATGATGTGTTTTGAATTCAAGCTCATTCTTTTCTTTTCTCGTAGTAAAAACAAGACCCTGTATTCTCTTGTTGGCTATTCCTTTTTTTTTCCTTCCATCTGTGGTGAATAGTAATCCTTGACTATTTGGTTGTTCTCCTTGCCTATGCTTTCATCTATGATTTGGATTACTAATATCGGCCAAGTGAAAATCAGAGACATGTTACATCTCATCAAAATAGTAATGCTGTCAGTCACTTTTATTTATTGAGTTTATAAGTCTATTTAATTCTTCACAGCTAATGGAACTGGCCAATGGAGCTTCAGAGCTGGCCAGGGCGTATATTAGACGTGCTAGAGAAACCATGCGGACTGGTATGCTTATGTTCAGCTTTTCAAGTACTTACATAGCGAAGTAGTTATTTTTACGTAAACATATTCTTTTAAAACTGTTTAGAGAAAACGATCGTGTATGAAATTTTCAGTATGGTGCAGAGTAAAGAAAACTCAAATTACACAAGAACATAGTCACCTTGATTTTATTTGAAGCCTAGAGATGCCAAAGTTTGGACACAAAATCTATAGATGAACCAATCAACCCCTTAAGGTTATTTGGCGCATTGGATCATGATAATGATTGTCTGGGATGCTAATATTTTTGGATTGTTGTTTGCTTCTAAATAGCATTTTATTTTAACATTCATTGAATGCAGCAAGGCGAACAAGGCATTTGGATCTTGAGAGCATGCCTGGAACACAGGATCCTGAAAAATTTAGTTTCTGGGTAAGCAACATGCCTGTTTTTCTCTGAATTTTTAATGATTGCATATTTGCTGCTGCAATGTTTTCTTCTATTATTATTTTCCCTGCAGCTAGTCAATTTGATAAGTTTGAGGCCCTCGGATAGATTAGATTTGTTACGCCTTCGTGACACTAGGGAGGTAAGCTCTTAGGCTGTGTCTTCTGTTTTCAAGGCAGAGACCAGGTTTTGATTTTGCATTGCTGTTGCCTCTGCAGAGAATTTCTAGTAGCATCAGATTGATGAGTGATGCTGTCGAACAAGGTTGCCATGTACAATGACAAACAGAAGCATAATACAAGAATTGTTTCCACAGATCAATTCGTTCATTCAGGGGTATATATTATACCGAGCAGCTCCTATATGTATATCGATTTGTAGCATATACATTTCTCATAGTTGTCATTTAATTGGTTCTGTTCTATATAATTTCCTCATGTAACTGTCAATGGAAAAGGTGTATCATTACTTCCTCATTCGTGTATTACTACCTCCTTATTCTTGTATCAATCCCTTTTCGCTTTTAATGCCATTTGAGAATTTTGGTTGTCGGGAACTATGTCTTGTTGGTATGCTTCTGCGCATGCTACTATGGTGCGCTCTCTCGCTCTCGCTCTCTCTCTCGCTAGGTAAAAAGGGGGGAAAAAAAATCGTGCCACCACGTACTGTACTACACCTGTTCCATAGTTTGAAAGCATCTCCGGTCATCCCATCCGTTGTATGGGCAGGAAACGAAGGGAGTTGGAGAGGAAGGTCTTAGACGGATGACCTCCGTTTTATTTAGTACTATAATACTTATTGAGTGATATATTGTCTTTTCCTTGATTCTTGTTTTAAGTGCAACTTCTAGTAAAATAAATGTCAGTTTCTATTGTTGTCCAAGATAGAGGTCACGGACAGTTCTATATGAGATGGAATGGTTTTAGCTATTTCAGTTTTTTTTTTTCGATTTCAATCTTGTTCAGTCGCTTATTTGATTGTCCTGTGTTCAATTCTTCCGAAAACAAAAAAAAAATCGTGAAAATGTTGAATTCTGTTATGCAACGGTTGCTTACTTTCTTTCCTTGGCACTGAATTTAATTTTTCATTGATGTAGCGGGGCCTGCGGAAGCTACGACTATGATGGATGACACACGCACTCCTTTTTTTTTTAAAGAAAGGGTTGGATTCTATTAATATAGAAAACAGAAAGATCAAGAATTTGCAAAAGAGTATGTCGGGTATTGTAGAAGTGGGGAGTGAAAGGAGATGGGAGAAACCTCCACATGGCTAGCTAAAACTAATTGTCGATGGCGCTTTCAGAGATACCGACAAAAATGAGGGATGGGGCTATATCATACGAGATGAACATAGAGATGTGATCCAATGTGGCTATGGTAGGGTGCCTTTTGGGGTCAATCCTATGCAAATGGAGCTTGTTGCCTGCATCGAGGGTGTTAAGGCTGCATTGTTAATTGGTGTCAGCAATGTCATCATAGAATCTGATGCGCAACAAGTATCAAGTGGTGTGGGCAGGGCGACGATTTTCAGACTTACAGTGGTGAGCGGCCTAGTCCATGAGCTTAAAGATTTGATCTATGATAATTTTGATTATTTTACTGTCAAACATGTTCCACGGGATTGTAGTAAAGTAGCACACAAGCTTACCAATATAGGAAGTAGTAGCATTGGCCTAGAGCCTGTGGTTTTGGCTGGAATGCCGAGATGTATCGTGGTTTCTAGCCGAGATGTATCAAGGTTTTAGTGTCCGACGATTTAGCCGGCGTGGTTGAGTAATGGAATGTAAATTCCCATAAAAAAAGAAAACAAATTATATCCAGACCCATACATGGCACTCCTTGACAAAATAAAAATTACACTTACAGCTGAGTCATGAGAAGGAGCACCTAGTGGCCTTCGTCATCGTCGACCGATGTTGCCGCAAGCTAGTCCTTCTCCATCTCCCGTAATGAAGAAGACACAAGATGAGGCTCATGGCCGATTTCCAGATCGACGAAGAAACTTCAAGATTTAAATAGCCCATGAAAAACACACCCAAGGTGTGTTGTAGATTCGTTGAACGCACCGGCCAAAGACAAGCTGGCATCTCCTCGCCGTCGTCGGAATCTGACGTCAATTGACTCACCGACCAACTCTAGACGACGAACAGCAAACCCACCAGGGTATCTGAAAACACCATCCTGAATACACAGGAAGATGGACATCCACCAAAACTTCTCCACATACCCTTCGCCAAACCATGGCTAGCAAGATCAGCATCACACTGGTACAACAAAGACACTACCGACACAGCGAGAAACACAGAGGAAATCAGTACTGACGCAAATGAAAAATGCAAGGGCAAACCCATCAGTGCCGAAACCTCTGCAAAAGATATTGTCGACGAGCACCATGCACATACCAGGCAGCACCAAGATTCACTCGTCATGGACAAAAATGACAACAGAGAAGCTTTGAAACAACAAAAACTTCCCGACGAAGAACTCATCAGGAAGAAATCCAACCCTACCTCGCCTAAAACTACTATAATAATAAGAAATACATACACTCTCCACCGGATCCTCGGCTCCCCAGCCTACCGGCGCAAAAAAAGGCCACCGGAGGCGAGGAAACCGACGAATCCGGCGGCGGTAGGAGAGATCGCGTCGAAGTCGCCCTTTTCTACAGTGCTGGAGAACGGGAGGCTTCCGGAAGTGGCCGCCAAACACGCACTCCGGTAAACCATTTTAGCACAAGTCCAGAAGAGGCCCATAGATTGCAGTAAATCCAGCCCAGGTTTAGGTTGCAAAGCCCAGCCACGCAGCCACGCAGCCACGCAGCTCTACGTGTTGTTAATGCGTGGCTCTTGCTTGTCCCAGTTACCGTAACTCTCGCACCACATCGGCCGCTATAATCATCTTTCCTGAGTTCATGTTCCCACTTCCAGCTCCAGGATCAGACTGCGTGGAACACGTGGTTAGCAATATCATACTATTGTATTTGATTTGAAAGTAATGATCCAGAGACACTAGATGTTGTGCCATTAGCTTTTTAATAGCTCCTTTTGCTTTTCAGGCAACGTACTCGTTTGTGCTATACATGGGACTTTTTGACATGTTTATTTGTTGATTTCTATTTTGTCACGTATGGATCGATTTGAAGTCGTTTCTTTGGTTATTTTTTCTTCATTTGTTTTATTTATTATAAGTCTTGCAAAGCACCTCCTTGCTCCTTACTTTTTTTGACAACATGATCACCCCCGTCACCTTGACAAGTTCATCCTGGCATCCTTATTAGACTATATAAAACCATGTATACTAGCTAGCGCACACAACGGTAGTCCGGCAACGATCTGAATTGTATAGGCAAATATGAGCCATTTTGCCTATACATACATAACAATGAGGCTTGTAGTGCATCATTAGAGCATAGTTTACACTAGCAGTAGCAAGTGCCCGAGCGTTGCAACGGGAGTAAATATTTTATATGGTTAAATTAAAAACATTTCAAATAGATGTGTATTTTTGTTCCATATCTTAGTTGGACACATACTAATTCTTTGTTTAATCTTATATACTACCTATCCTATGTTTATCAGTCGCCTGAAATAGGCTTCATGCTAGTGAAATAGGCTTCCTATATACTACCTATCCTACGGCGTGGTGGTGGCCCGTGGACCACGGGAACGGCACCACAGGGCCGTGGTGAGCACGGCGCCGGCGACGGTGCAGACCGTGCTGATGACATTGGCCTGGCTACGGAGGCTGCGCAGCCTCAGCTTCTCCATTCGCATCACGAGGGCTAGCAGGAACGTGGTGGAGCAGGACGCCCGCTGCGGCGAGGCTGATGGAGAGGCGGCGCCGGTGGAGGTGGAGATCCGGCAGAAATAGAACAGCAGGAGAGGAGGCGACGGGCGTCGGGGCAAGTAGCGACGGCCGTCTTGGCGAGCGGAGGATGGGGCGGCGTGCGTCGGGGATCGGGCGAGGATGGGGCCGTGGGCAGCGGGCGGCAGGATAAGGTTCGGGTCGAGCAGGCCGGGGCGTGCGTCGAGGTGAATTTGGGCTTTCAGGTCTTTTGACACCCAAACACAGAACGGGGAATGGGCTTCTTTTTGCCAAAAATTCTGGAAAATGTTTAGTTTCATTATGTAGAATTATGACCCAAAACTTAGAATATTTGGACTGAAATGGAGAACTAAACACTCCCTAATTGCCGGTTCTGGAAATCGAGAGAATCTCAAAAAGCTTAACGACCTCGTAATATTCTATCGTCTATTGATTCTTTGCTTTATTTATTTTATATATACACATATACATATTTGTATAATTTTTTCGGTGCCTTAAAGCTGGAACGATGTGGCCTAAGCTCGTTGGACCGAACGAGATTGCGTACATACACTCGCCAGCTCCAGCCCCACGCGTCATCGTCTGCCCTCCCACGCGTCGCTAGCACAGCACCATAGTGCCAAACCCGTACTACGCCCACAGCACAGCACCACAAGTGCCTCCACAGGGTATCAAGGTTACTACTACAAGGATGGCGTTCCTTCTTGGCATCCTCCCACACATCTTCTCCCCTCTTATACCTACCTCAAGAGCAGAGAAGTTTAGACTGCTCGCCCTTCATCGATCCTATTTTTCTTTTACCTTTTCCAACCATCACGCACGCAATCTCGCTAGACCTCGGCACCTCGCAGTCACGCTCGTGCGCACACAGCTGTGCTTTATGCCTTTATCGTTAGCTCAGCAATAGCATTGGTCAAGAAGATTTCATCCACCCAAATCCAGTTGCCTCCGCTCCTCCTGTTCCTTCCAGAGCTTCAGCTTCTGATCCAAGCACGCCGGGGCAGGGGTGCCATAGGCCCATGTCGTCACTACCCGACTTGCCTTCTTTGTCGAGTGTCTGAGGCACTCGGCAAAGGCTTATATGAACTCGACAAATGCTTTATCGAGTGCCACACTCGGCAAAGAGGTGTCGACAAAGAATTTGATGGCAAAGACGTCTTTGCCGAGTGCCACAAGCCAGGCACTCGGTAAAGATTTTTTTGAAAAATAAAAAAAAACAAAAAGGCAGCTGAGTCCATCCAAAGCCCATCGACGATGGATATGGGCCTCGGCCGCCGTCGTAACTGCCACCGCCGCCAGGCACGTTGTGGCGGCCGGAACAGCCGCCATTGAGGTCGTGGCGGCCAGATCCGTCGCTGTCGACATCGTGCCGCCGGATCTGCCCGCACCGACGTGCCGTCCTTGCCGTGATGCCGAAAGAAGGAGGAGGAATGGGGCGGCTCACCGTGCCGCCGGGAGAAGGAGGTGAAGGGGGCGGCAAGCCGTGCCGCCGAGAGGAGGAGCGAGGAGGGGGCGGTTCACCGTACGCGTCGAGAGGAGGATGGGGAGGGAGGTTGACGATGGCCCACCCATGCGCAACCTCGTGCTCCATGACCCACCCGGTCCAGGCGAGGTTGGATCCGGAGCCGCTGCCCTCAGAGTCGACGCCCTCGTGCTCCTCGGCGTCGGTGGCCTGGACTGCGAACTCGTCAAAGCCCTCGGCGGCAGCGTGCGGGGCCTACACCACCCCCTTCGCCCAGAGCAGCGAGAGGATGGCGCAGATGTCGCTGAGGGACGCCGCCCATACGAGGATGACGCGGCGCCGGCCGGAGTGGATGGGGACCCTCTCTGCGTCCGCGAGGGAGGCGACCCTGACGGCGGGGAGGGGATTAGCCATGGGCCCGAGGGGGAGGTGGGCATCGAGCGCTGCGGGCAGGAGGAGGAGGCGGGCGGCTGCTGCGAGCGAGAGGATTAGAGACGAGGAAGAGGGAGAGATTGGGGGCGGGGGAGAGAGTGGGGGTTAGGGAGAGAGAGCGAGCGCGGGAGGAAGTGGCTGCGCACACAGGGGAGAGGGCACGGCGCCCAAACTCTAGGGCGTTTATATCGCGCCTGGGGTCATGGGCCTGTTGGGCCGAATCTTTGCTGAGTGACCCATTAAGGGCACTCGGCAAAGAATTTTTTTTAATTTATGTTTTTAAATCTTTGAAATTTAAAAGCATGACAAGATGACATCAAATGAAAAAGTTGTCAACTATAAACTTTCATAACTTTTTAAAATCTATAAAGTTTATTTTGGGTGGTTTTTCATCCGAGGTCGTTTGAAAAAACTTGAATTTTAATTTTTAAAATTTAAACATCGTTTGAATGACAAGACGAACTCAAATGAAAAAGGTTCCAACTACAACATTCTATAACTTTTCAAGATCTATAAAGTTCACTTTTGTTTGTTTGGTCATTTATTCATCCGACATGGCGGTTTCATACATTTTGTTCAAATCTTATATCTCTCTCTCGATGTTTCATGAAACTTAGAGAGAGATGTAGATTTTATGAACAACATTACTATCGATTTGTCAAATGAAGAAATGACCCAAATAAATTTTGTAGATCTTAAAAAGTTACGTAACTTTATAGTATAATTTTTTTATTTAAGTTAATTTAGTGCCTTAAAATATATTTTTAAAAACTGATTTGCCGAGTACCAAGAATTTACCGAGTGTCTGGCACTCCGTGGCACTTGGCAAATCAGCCTTTGCCGAGTGCATGGCACTCGGCAAAGAGGCTCTTTGCCAAGTGTTCGAGTTTTTTCGCTCGACAAAACTCGAGGCACTCGGCAAAAAGCAGTTTTCCGGTAGTGCGTGGGAGCGTGACAATTTGTTTTTCTTGTTTCTTGAACCTGATTCTTTCCCCACACAGGACGGGGGGTCGTTCGTTCTTGTTGATCTGTGTTTCTTTAAACTTTATGCTGATTTGTGTTTGTTCTTTGTGATGCCTGCCTCCGACTCTCTTAGTCTGTTGCCCTCTCCTTTTTCTGCTGGGGCAACAGCCTCTCCTGGTACTCCCCAGCAGCAAGTCGACCCGCTCTGTCCACTGGATTCACGCGACCTGGGAGGCGGCAGCTGCGCGGCTTGGCCTTGGAAGGAGGGGATGCGGGCGGCATTGACCGCGCGCCTCGAGCCTTGCGGGCGGCTGCGGCCTCAAGTGCATCCTCCGCATCCTGCTGATTGATTTGGTTTTCTTGCTCTTCGATCTATTCTGTCATGGCCGCTCCTCAGGTAGTCCTGCACGAGCCGGGCGTGTGGCAACACAACATCTGCGCTTGTGGTAGTTTGTGCTCGAGATCTGGTTGTTGTCCTGATTTTGTATGTTCTTTCTATTTCATATATATCGATCTGATTCGTGATGGGCGTTGATTTGGTTCTCTACTTCGCTTGTGCCTCGGTCTATTTACTTGTGTCTACTCCACAAGGAGACTCCGATGTAGGCAGATCAGTTTTGGGCGGACTGTATTTTGGAGAAGTGGCGGAAGAAAATTCACTATATCCTATACGGTTACGGACTGTATTCTTTTGGGGAAAAGTGGCGGAAGAAAATTTCCAGTACCGGAGGCAGACATAAATTTTCGTGACTATGTATTAGGTAGAGATAGAGAGATAAAACCATGTATACTAGCTAGCGCACACAACAGTAGTCCGGCAACGACCTGAATTTTGTTGTCACTCGCCGCTCAATCGCTAATATTACTTAGTATGAGCCATTTTGCCTATACATACATAACAATGAGGCTTGTAGGGCATCATTAGAGCATACTCCCTCCGTTCCATTAGGGCACTTACAATGCTAGACTCTATGACAGAGTTTAATACTTTTTGTTACTCCTTATTTATGGTATTTTATTAATGTGACAGCATATTTATTGAAGAAAAAATAAAAAAAACAAGACTTTAAGTCTTATTTAGACTTTAAGTCCACACTGTTCGAGATAATAAATAGGCTTAAACTCCATGATAGAGTCTACAGTGTGAGTGCCCTTATACTTATCGTTTTAGCCCAGCAATCAAGTGTCCATATTCACTCCGGAGGCCAGGCATTCGGACGCACAGACGACCAGATGCATACAACGGTGGATGAACCTCATTCAAGTCTATACCGACAAGTATAATAAGACTGAGGGACTAGGTTACAGTAGCAGTATACTGGTACTATAGTTAGCACGCACGTTGATACCGTAGGAAGCAGCTTCCTGGGGGGATTCCTACCGTCGCTTGTCTCCGGTACCTGAGGAGCTAATAACGTTTAATTAAGCTTAGTTTGCTGGTTGATCCTGCTTTCCAGGATGCTGCATACTGGAGACGCACCAAGCAAAAGCATAGATAAATCATGAAACTATGAACTCTGTTCGTCCAAAATATTTAAATTTGTCTTAAAATAGTTATCATTCTCGTTTTTTAATGCACCATTCTCTTCTCCCAATACACATTTTTGTCACTATATCTCCATTTCTATGGATATTATGGTATTTTACCTTGAGCATTGATATAAGTGATAGATCCTAAAGCATCTAGTAGTATATTGTTCATGACCTACTCCCTTCGTCCTATAAAAAATATCATTCTTATTTCTCTATAAGTTGAACAATTTTAACTCATCTATACGCATATTTATAATTTATAATTAGCATATTTTGATTATGAATCATTGAATATGTTTTTATAATAAATTTATTCGAAGTGTTGCTTATATTTTTCACAAATCTAATCGTTTTAAGAAAGTTTATTTTGACCAGCACACGAATCCTATAAATAACACTCTGTTGGGATGGAGGGAGCTGCTGCAACAAAATGGAGACACTATGCACACGCTAACTTAATCACACGCAGTCAACTATTGCCAAGGTGATGCCAGGCAGAGAGCAATAGTCAAAACATGGAGACAGCAGCATTGTTCTCGCGCCCCAAAAAAGAAAAGGTATTGGACGTACTAATCAAACTCCATGATCAATTGGTATCCCAAAGAAATCGATATACTAGCTACAACCGCACTGAAGCTACAAGCGCACGGAAACCTGGCTCTGTGTCTCAGCCGCAATAATGTACCTGCCGCAAAAACAAGTAGAACTTATGTTTGTCTAGAAGGAATATATATCACAACAAGTAAGCTGTCTTAATTTTGATCAGATTTATATAAAAGATATATCATCGAATAAGTTAATTATAAAATTTCATAATTAATCTAATAAATTTATTACTTTATTGTATATATTTAATCAATTAAAATTCCTTTTGCACAGTGAGTAGGCATGTGTGGAACTTTGTATACCTAAGCTTGATACGACGCGATCTTAGTCTTTACTATGATTAGAAAAAAGTAGAACAGGCACTCAAGATCTCTAAAATTTATTAAAGTAATAGGTATGCAACTATTTATATAAATATATTTGTAAAGGTAGACCCATATTTTGCACTATCCAAACTGTTTCAACGCCGGTTTCAAGGCCAGTGTATGGCAAAGGGCCAATCGAACCAGCATTGAGAAGTGTTTTCACCATTGGGTGATCATAATATGCTATGATGATAAATTTACCAACGGTTTATATGACGATCCGGTGGCACAAGTCATGATAACTATTCAATGCTCACAGTCCCAACACCCTTTCAGCTCGAAAGCCAAAGTATAGGCTCACCCGATGCTCTACGTATCAATACCATCTTCCCTTTGATACTAACACTCTTCTTCCTTCACCATCTTCCTTCAACGTTAACCATGACCAGCTTCAAGTTGCCCGACAACGATTCCTCCAACAAGGAAGAATACCTCGCTGGGAGAGTTCGGGCGACGAGGGCTGGATGTGGAGAGAGGCGAATGGTGGTATGACAAAAGCGAGGAGGATGAGGAGGTGGAGGAGGCTAGCTAATGACAAAGACAAGGAGAACCGGAGGAAACCACTAATGAGCCTCTAGTAAAGAGAAGGAGGGATGATCCTTGATTAGATAGCAAGGATCTAGATTAGATTAGTTTAGTTTAATTAGTTCGAATATTCATCAACAAATATATGTGAATTAGTTTCATGGTGTGTCACTTTTAATGAATTAAAAATTGTTTGCACCATCTCTTGTTTGAGCAATTGAGCGTGCGCACTCTAGTGTTTCTAGTTCCTAACAAATGTCGTATGACACTGTGAACTTGCCGACATAATCGACTGCTTCGTATGGTTACCGTGTGACTTATCACTGTCAATCAATTCTTCCCGCTGGTTAATTTCGATCATTTGTATCACTAATATCTCGACTCATGAGTGTCACTAATATCTTGAATTAGGGATTTCTTAGTTAAAATAGTTATCTTACCATGGGTCGAAGGAGTGTTTTTCATGCGACCAACATTACCATTTGGTAGCTAGGGGTGGTACTAAGACTCCAGAATTTGCTACTAGCCCGTTCCAAATTATAGTTCATTTGACTCCTTTTCTGTCTAGCGTGTTGGGAAGGTTTCTAGTTTTATGTTGCTTTAGGATGTCAGTTGCTTTATGTTGGGAGTTTCAGAGTTTGCTTTCAGACCTTATAGACAGGTACGTTCCACCTGGTGCTGTAACCGAATTCATATGGTCCTTGCAATGCAATGACAGGGGCAGTGTCCTATAATTCTAAAAAAAAAATTATAGTTTATTTGATTTTTAGACCCCAAGTTTGATCACTTATTTTATTTAAAAATTTATGTTAAAAATTTTTTGATGGAAAATTTGTGTTAAATTTTACTTCTTTTGTTGTGACTTGTTTTACTAATAAAAGATCTTCAAAAATGACTTAAATTTAATCATATTTGCTAATTTTTTTAAATAAGATGAGTGGTCAAAGTTGAGGTTAAAAGAAAAGTCAAACAAACTAACCGAGGGAGTAGTTATTACTTGGGGCCGTGGTGTTGACCAAAAGCATGCAAGAGTTAGTTTGTTGCAACGGTTTATGGTGCCCTTATCGGTCCACAAAGTTTTACTAGAATTGTTGAAGATCATGCTTTTCAGTCGTACAGTACGCCACTCGACTCTCGACTGCCTGACCAGCGCATTCACCGCGGTGGCTGCGGAAACCGACGACTGCTCCCCCCGCCGTGGCTGCGTGTGATTTCGAAAACGGCCGTGCTTAAGAGCCGAGGGGATTCGGCTTTCGGCTCGGCGGGCGTGGGCGATAGAAAAGGAGTCCGTCCACCCAGCGGACCGGACGAATCTGCTCCGTCGTCTGAGATTTTCCGCTGCTGCCGCCGATGCGCCCCCCTACGACACTAGCCGGCTGCACTTCCTCTTTTGTCTCTCTAACTATAACTATCGAATCATTACGACGCACTAACCCTTTGTGCTACAAAAAGTCAGGGCGAAAGGGCAAAGACTTTAGGATTGCAGGCCGGCTGCAGTTCTCTGCAGGACGACGTAGCAGGATTTCCTTTTTGACTATTGATGCTCAGCTCGAGGGCATGTGTACTTTCCGGTCTACGATGCCTCCTGCTTTTTATTCTCTCCTGGTTATTAGTAGCGTCTAATCATGTCTGGAGCTCTGGATTTATCACGATTTGCACCATCCATGACGATTTCCAGTTTTACTACTACTACTAGTAGTACTTGTACTAAACTCAAATTTCAGGTGAACATGGGGACACAGCGCAACACTACCATCTTGGCACGTTAATAATAGTCACATTTCCTTGTTGGGATAGAACTCTAGTACTACTAGCAAACAGCACCACTCACTAATTAAGCACTCCACTGCACTACTGATTAACAACACCCAGCAAAACCTTGCAGAGCGTTCACCCACACCTACATTACATAGCACGACTCCACACTCCTCATCTACGACTAACAACACAGAACGACTGGCCTAATTAATAATTAACGCAAACACAAGCAGAGCCTGACACGACCAGATCGAGAACCAAACGCTAATACTAGTACTACGTGCGACGAACGTGACGCAGAACCGCGGTCCGCGGCGGGGTCTAAGCTGGCGCCCGTCGTCTAGTCGGACGAGCGGCGAGAAGGAGCAGCCGGCGCCCAGTGCGGCGGCGACGGGGAGAAGTGGCGCGACACGACGCGGGAGTCGAGCAGCTCCACGATGGGTGGGAAGGACACGCAGCGGGGCACCTTGTACTGGTTGATGGAGGCGCCGCGGGAGATGGCGTAGTCCATGAGCTCCTCGAACGTGCCCGACCGCACCACCCGGATCTCCAGCGGGCCGATGGACCCGTCCGCCACACGGCTTTGCCGGTACACCGAGTTGAGCGCCTCCTCCATCTCCAGGCAGCACCGCACCAGCACGTCGCCGGCCGCCGCCTGCTGCTCACCCTTGGTGGTGGTCGCCAGCAGCTCCCAGTAGATGACGTAGTGGCCCGGGATGCTCCGGGTGCACGCGTGGCTCGTGTACTCCGCCACCGCGGCGCCGCCGCCGAGCAGCGCCGACGCGCGGTCCACGGCGCGCTGCAGCTCCGCCTCGTCGGTCTTGTCGGACTCGATGGACAGCAGCACGTTCTTGCGGCGCACGAACCGGAACTGCGGCGCCGAGTTGTGGAACCCCGCCACGCGGAGGATGTCGCCGACGCGGTACCGGTACAGCCCCGCGTACGTGGTGATCACCAGCTCGTACTCCCGGCCTTGCTCCACGTGGGCAAGGTCCACCAGCTGGGAGGCGAAGTCGCCCTCACCCGACGACGCCGGCGCGCCGCTGGCCTCGTCCACGGGGAGGAACTCGAAGTAGCCCATGTTGGGCATGATGGTGTAGGCCACCTCCGACGGGTGGCACATGGGCCGGAGGTTGAGGCCGAAGTAGCACTCGGAGGAGGCGTACATGGTGCACGCCATGGGCAAGCCCCCGCTGTAGTACTCGAGCGTCGGGATGTACTGCTGCATGGCACCGGTGACGATCACGTCCAGGTACCGGGTGTTGGGCCACACGCGGGTGACGATGCCCGCCCAGTCGCCGCGGCCGCACTCGGCGCGGACGAAGCGCGCCAGCTCCGGGTCCGGGCGGCGGAGCACGGCCGCCACGGCGTCGCGGACGGAGCTGTCAGACACGCGCGGCGTGAGCGACCCGCGCTCGATGTCGTCGGCGAGCTGCTCCCAGTGGAGCTGCAGGAAGCGGATGGCGCGGAGCAGGCCCGACGCGAAGACGGCGCCCACGCGGAGCACGTCGTGGCGCTGGCAGAGGCCGCACACCATCTGCGCGTACATGCTCTGGAACGCGTCCGCGCACAGGATCGCCGCCGTCGGGGAGGTGTAGTCGTGGTACGGGTCGAAGGGGCGGTTCTTGAAGTGCTCGCTCTTGTAGTAGCTCGTCAGCACGGGGCGCGCCGTGAGGCCGCCGGGCGTCGTCGTCTCCGACTTGACGAACAGGAAGTAGAGCGCCTTGCCCTTGTCCAGACCAGGCACGTACCTGTCGGTCAGTTTGCAATTGATGGATCCATCAGTACTGCAAATTATCATGCCGTGCTTTTGCTTTGCGTAGCTATCTAATCTAGTATGACGACTTGTCTTTGTTTGCCATCAGATCGATCAGTATCAGACTATCTACAGTGTCCAACAATTATTAGCAGCTACTCCACTCTACTCCTATTGATGCAGTGATGAACTGCTTACTGGTTCATGACGGGCATGAGGAGGCTGTAGAGCAGCTGGCGCCGGTCGAGCTCCTCCCTGATGGTGGGCATGAGCTTGCGCTCGCCGGCCGATGTCCCTGAGCTGGTGAGGAACTCGGAGATGGGGTGCGCGGAGAGGATGGGCGAGCGGTCGCCGTTGGCGATGCGCTGGATGTCCGGCTGCAGGGCCTCGTAGGTGACGACGGGCACCCGGGCGCGGAACGCGTCGCGGTCCGTGGCGCCCGCGAGGCCGCAGCGGGCGAGGTACTCGGTGCCGGCGTTCCGGGCCAGGATCTCGGCCAGGACGCGCGCCTGCACGGCGTCCACGTCCGAGGTCATCTCCTCGATGAACCGCAGTTTCTCGGCGTCCTTGTCGGAGGCATCAGCGGCGCGCGCCAGAGGGGCCGCCGGCGCACGCAGCGCCGTGGCCGCGGGCATGTCGGTCATCACCGCCATCTATCCGGATTGTAGAATGGGGAATTGAAGAGTAAAGAAGTGTGGAGTCGATGGAACAGGAGCAGAGGAGGAGGAGGAAGGTGGTTGAGCCGGGGAGATCGCCCGCCGGAAATTGATCGGTGGCGTGGCGATGATGAAGAGTAGGACTAGGAGGAGATCAGGAGGAGTAGTTGTGTGAGGAATGCCCTGAAGATGGCCTGATGATGGATGGGTTGGGAATGGAGGAGGTGCGGTTTATATAGTTGGGCGGCAACCGGAGGGCACGAGGGTGACGGCGAGGGGTGTCGGGTCCGGGGGTGGCAGGGTGGGGACCCGTGTCGCGTCGGGAGGTGGGCAACGGCCCGGCAAGCCCGCCCACGTCGGACCCGGACAGGTCATGGCGCGCCCGGCCTTGCTGCGTCCGCCGATGCGGCGCGCTTCACGCCTCGGCAGCGGCAGCGCGCGTGATCTCCTCGTAGACAAGGCCTTCCTTGACCATGCATTGCGCATTTGTGCTTGTGCGCTACAGCTCCTCGCCTAGTTCAGTTCGCCGCCTTCTCCTCCTCCTCATCTCCTGGGCGTTTATCTCGTGCCGCCCAGATAACATGGGACGTGTTCAGGTGCAGCAGTGCCAGTGGAGTGGCGTACAGCGGAGCACACAGCTAGGTATCCGTCCATGATGCCTGCCTAGCTAGTAGTCGGCAATGCTGGCTACTCTACTAGTACTAGAGTAGTACTACTCCTACTTGTGTGTGGGAGTACTCGCAGTAGCGATCGGCGGCATTCCAAAAGAGGAGAAACAGCAGCGGCGTGCAGATTCTTGTGCAGAAGAGGAACGCAAAGATTTTGCTTGCCGCGAATGGCAGGTCGTTATTGTGTGCAAATCGCACCGCTGCCGGCTACCACTACGATCTATGGAGTGAACAGAAACAGAAGAGGACAAGAGCAGCGTGCTGCTACCACTGGTACATTTGGAGGAATGCCAGTGAATTGGGAGACACCGATCGAGACAGGCACCAGAAAAGTCCACTCGATCTCTAGTCACAGATAAAAGAACGTTTTCAATTTTCACGGTTCTTATTTAACCATTTATCTTATTTAAAAAGTTTTTAAATATATTATTTATTTTATTATGACTTATTTTATAATTATATATATTTTCATAGTGAATTATCTATTTTATTATTTACATAAGAAATTCAAATAAGACGAATAGTCAAACAGCAACCGTAGAAGTCAAAAACGTTCTTTTATTTGTGGAACGGAGGGTGTACGGAGTACGTCTTTGTGTGTGGTTTTTTTTTCATTCTAAAAAAACTATTTTTTTAGAATTCGAAGGCAAAACGCCCCAATCTTTTGATTAATAACCAAAAAACAGGTCTGAGTTTACAGTTCATTGTCAGCACTCACAGCCAAGGAGCTCCCATTCCCTGATGAGATACTCCAAAACAACCAAACTACTAGACTGCATTACGGTTCACAGAACTCAAGGAAGCAAATTGACAGAAAGCTCGACCCGATTACATCTCAGCAAGAGCCTCATCCAGCTCATTCCACCAGGATAGGTCAGATTCCTTCTTCGATCTTCTTGTCTTCTTTGTGGAGTCGACCTTGGTCATGGTCCCAGTCTTTGTGCTCCGATAGTTCTTCAATGGTCTCTCCAGGGGAGCCATAAGATTGATCTTATCGTAGCTTTGAGCTTCAGTAGGTATGTCTCCAGCGTTCCCTTTTGCTCCTCCGGACAAAGGACCATCCAGTTTTGTAGAGTCCTTATCAAAATGTGATAAAGCATTTCCATGCTTTGCCACCCAGACCTCTGAAAACAAAGATAGTTCCTTAGCATCCATAAAGATCTAATTACAGCAGATGTAACTATGTTAAGGAGGCTATTTCTCTTATTGCTCAGCCAGAACTTTCCAATATCTTCCGAGCTAAGACCAACAGTAGTACCAGTAATGTCAGAAATCACTGACCAACAACGTCTAGCAACAACACATTCAAAAAACAGATGTTGACAAGTTTCTCTTTCATCACAGAACAAGCATGTTTCATCTTTAACTTTTCTTCTTTTAGCTAGGTTATCTCTAGTGAGGACTCTATTGTGCATTAGTAACCAGAGAAAGATTTGAATTCTTGGGAGCACTTTCAGACTCCATACAGCAGGAACATGAACCTGTCTGATGCCCCTAAATTTCACTATCTTGTACAGAGATTGAGAGGTGTTGGTTCCCTTGGAGGAGAATTGCCAGATCATTTCATCCTCACCTAAAGAGAAGTTAACGGTAGAAACTAGCTCTACTACCTCTAGCCACATTTGGTAGAGGTTTTCAGACAAATTTCTCCTAAAGGAACATTTTAAAGTAGTGCCATCCCAAGATTCAGCAATGGTTTTTCCATACTTATTCAGAATTCTATAAAGAGACCAATATTGAACAGCTAGGCTAATATTGCCTATCCATATATCTTCCCACGGTCTAATCTTCTGCCCATTTCCTACTGACCACCTGTACCCAACCCTGGCAGCTTTGACTACCCGCATAAAACTCTTGAAAAAACTAGAAGCATGGGTGGGTCCGGTGGCCATGATATTTGGTCTATCAGTTCTATATTTGAAGTCTATGAGCTCCTTCCATAATTTATCTTTATCAGCATTGTACCTCTTGAGCCAGGATGCTAGTAGACACACATTCAAATCTCTAATGCTAGGAATACCAAGACCCCTAAACTCTTTGCACATGGAGACTAACTCCCAATTAGCTAGGTGATATCTGTGATGATTTTCCTCATCATTCCAGAGAAAGTTCCCCATGTGAGTGTTTATAAGTTGTATGGCCCACTTAGAGAATTTGATAAAGGAGAGGAGATAAACAGGTATGCTAACCAAACAAGATTTTATCAAGACCACTCTTAACAGCTATAGATAGAAGCCTACCTCTCCACCCCTCAATTCTACTAAAGATCTTGTCAACCAAAGGCTAAATGTCCTCTCTAGAAAGCTCCAACCAAATTAAATCATCTTCCCTGTGGGGGATTAGTGGCCGGAACGTGTCAATGGATGACAAAGGCCACGAGGGTTTTTTTTCCCTGGTTCTTTGTTTTCTCCCACGATCGACCACGAGGCCACGACCAAGACAAGATACTACACTAGCAGTGCGCACTAGCACGAGGAGACGAGAGACATGCCCCCGTCATGGGTCATGCCCGGCCGGCTGTCTGCAGTTTCTCAAAAGCCGTCGACAGGACTACTAGTCTCAGAAAATGTCCTCCATCTCGTGCGCCGTTTCGTGTTGGTGTTCATGGGACTTGGTGTTCGTGTTTGCATTGGTGGCTACACGAGTACTCCGTACGTCTCAGTTGCTTTCTCGTGCCTGTCATCAGTCCGTACCACCGTCTCAACAACAAGGCCATGTTTAAATTCATCCAAAAGTTACAATTTTTTCACTCTCTCTTCATCACATTAATATTTAGCTGCTTGCATAGAGCATTAAATGTAGGTAAAAAAAATAACTAATTACACAGTTTAGTTTAAAATCACGAGATGAATCTTTTAAGCTTAGTTGGTCCGCAATCGAACAATATTTATCAAATAAGACGAAAGTGGTACTATTTATCGGATTTATTTTTTCCCACAATCTAAACAAGGCCCAAGTCTGCTGTAGTGAATGCATGGTGGTGGAATGCGTGCGTGCAGGTGCAGTGGTGAACGCCGGACGACGCGCACCGCGCACATTGGGGTGTGTGTGTGTGTCGCCGCGATGCAAACCACCGTTGCTGGAAAGATAAAGGTGCCCGGTCGGCCGGACATGGGGGAGAAGCAGATGAAGCACTGGCCGTGTGCATGGCGCGCGGCCGGCGATAGAGCCTACGCCGGCCGCCTGAACCCCTGTCGTTTGCTCGATCGCCGGAATAATTCCGGTCCGAACACAACCCCACACGCGGCCAAATCCTTGCCTCCCGTCACAGTCGTCGTCGCTGTGAACCCATGCCACCAGTGCCAGTGCGACCGTGGGGAGTGTGTGCGGGGCGCCTTTGTTGTTTTTCTTTTCTCTGTTTCTTTTTTCTTTTCGGCGATGCATGGGCTTTAATTTGCCCGGCCGTATTTAGCGCGACAAAGCAGATAACGGATGGCAGATCTACTCTCTGTTCATCAGCTGGGGGAGCACCACACCGCCACCGAGACCGCAGTCACTGCTGGATCCGCCTCTTTTGCCGAGTGCCTCTCTGTTCATCAGCTGGGGGAGCATCACACCGCCACCGAGACAGCAGTCACTGCTGGATCCGCCTCCTTTGCTGAGTGTCGGACGCACTCGGCAAAGGCACCTTTGCCGTTGGCAAAGGCTTTGCCGAGTGCGGCTTTCGGCAAAACGTATTCGACAAAGAATTGGTCGGCAAAGGAGTCTTTGTCGAGTGTCACCTGCCAGGCACTCGGCAAAGGCTTTGCCGAGTGCCACGTCAGCACTCGGCAAAGGTAACGGGCACCGTCAACCTGACGGCACCCTTTGCTGAGTGTGACGTGGCAGGCACTTGGTAAAGATTTTTTTTTTGAAAAATCCTTTGCCGAGTGCCGGCTCTTGGCAAAGATTTTTTATTTTTTTAAAAAATTCTTAGCTAAGTGCCGGCTCTCGGCAAAGATTTTTTATTTTTTTAAAAAAATTCTTTGCCGAGTACCGGCTCTCGGCAAAGATTTTTTTTAAAAAACCCTTTGCCGACTGCCAACTCTCGGCAAAGATTTTTTTATTTTTTTTAAAAAAATCCTTTGCCGAGTGCAGGCTCTCGGCAAAGGAATGGTCACTTTGCCGAGTGCCTCGCTGGCACTCGACAAAGCTGGGCTCTGCTGGGAAAAATGCCCAGCTTTGCCGAGAGCTAGCACTCGGCAAAGCTGGAAATTTTTTTTGGTTTTTTCTGTTTTCTTCCATTCCAGACATGCAATTTCACATATATTCACGACAATAGAATGGAATATCATATAAATATCGTATTTCATCAGATTCATGCTGTCTCAACATGAATTCATACATAAAGGTCCGCAAATTCATCCGTTACATCGATATAAGTTCATAACATGTCTAAAAGAGCGACAAGTTCATCGATACAAGTCCACAAGCGGGGAGTAGAGGTACCTAGTTCGTCCCGGCGTCCCCAGAGCCCCCACCTTGCTCCCACGGAGACCACCCTGACTGCGGCACCGCCTGGAACGTCTAATAGGGCGGCGGAAGCAGAGGGCCGCTTGCAGGCCCGGAATGCCCCTGTTGCGTCGGTGGAGGAGGAGCGGTACCTGGCCACGTGAAGCCCTGAGTCGGGAAGGTCGGGTGAGCCGACCACCCGTGCGGTGGAGAAGGGCCTAGTGGAGGGCTGGCACGTGGAGGAGTCAGGTTCGAACTCACCCGACTGTTCCTGCACAAAGGATAATTGATCTCATTAGTACCTGCAGGATGGCCGCACAAGCTAAAGCAACAGGCAATATACTCACCGGAGTCGCTATTGGAGTAGGCATAGGAATAGGTGTGGAGCAAAGATCGAGGCAGGGAGCTCTTGTTGCTGCACTCCCGGGATCTGAAGGCCCCGGAAGTAGGCGACAAAGTCTTACATCTGATGCTGGTAGTGCTGCGTGACAGCCACCAGTTGCTGCTGATGGGCCACCGCCATGTTCTCCTAGTTCATCTGCAACTGTGCTATCTTGGCCTGTAATATTACACCCGCAAGGTTGATGGTATGTGAAGGCAAGGTATATGTGTGAAACGAGTGAACGACAAATAAAACTGTACTTACCTGAAATGCCGAGAACATCTGCGCTTTGCTCGGCTACCGAGGCGCCATGGGGATGTTGGAGGAGCTCCTGATCCCGTCTCGTCGAATCTGGCTCAGTGTGGGAACAGAGGATGACTCGATGGCGTTATTGGCCATCCAGTACCAGCCGTGCTACTTCCCTCCTCCCAACCTCATCAAGAGGTCTGTGTCTAGGGGGTCGGTGGCAGGGTCGAACACTCCCCATGGCGCTGGCGAGCCGCGGAGGTGTACTCGGTGAGCTTGGGATGGACGCTCGCGTTGGTGTACGCGTCTGGCCCGTCCGCTGGGTCGCAGAAGTTGTCTGTCGTCGTCGCTTTGCCCTTGTGAGCAAGGGCGTACCCCGTGAACTCGTTGACCTGCTGCCCACCATGCGACTGGGACTGCGAGGAAAACACAAACGTGGTTACAAGTAATGACAATTGAGCGCTAGAATTAATAGATAAACCGAAGCATACCCATCTTTCCATGAACACTGGGAGGGACTGGTTCCCTTGGTGGTGTGGTGCCCCTCGCATCTGTAGGCGGAGCTCCCGATGCTCTCTGCGCCTCTGGTACGCCGCGTCCATGGTCTACTCACACACAATGGCCGCCCAGCAGTCCCGGTACTTGTCGCACCACTCCGGACACATCTGCATGACATCAAGTATTTGACATGCCAGAAAATGAATTGAATGTTTCACGGAAGAAGTCAGAATGAATGTTTCCTACTTAATTACCTACATGTACTGCGCCTCGGTGAGGTCGGTCTCCCTCTAGAGTAGCATCTCCCTGACTTGCGGCTTCTTCACCACCTGGCCAAGCACGTCGGCGTAGTAGCTGATGACGCACTAGAGATGTGCCTCGTGGTACAGGTCCTTGAGACGATCTTTGCAGACCACCTCCTACACTCGCATCGCATGCTGCTCTTTCCCCTCCTCGCACGTGAAGAAGTCCTGCACACAGAACTCACACATAACTCATCATTGTTTCAAGAACATCCAATGAATGCGTAGTATTGAGAAATGCGGTATGATGAAAAGACTCACCCAGAACTCCCTATTGATCTTCGCCGTAAGGGTTTCGCCGTTGGAGTCCGTGACGCTGGAGAAGTGCTCCCACCTCATGGGTGCCTGTACCTCACCCTTGTGGGTGACCAAGCCAGGGTAGTACTCCCTAACCAGCAGGCCCCAGATGCCATTGATATGGCGTGAACCGCTCGCTCCGCTCATAAACATCCAGCTACTGCATGAGTCATTAAAAACAATTGTTAGTCTGAAGTTTGATTTTCAACATGTCATATGAACAAGTAGTGAAATCAACAATGGATACTTACGTCTCACCCACGGGTCAAATCACCGGACGGTGGGAAGGAAGCGGCCATGGGTCAGAGAGCGATGAGGGCCCGCGCTGGTAGGGCTTGCTTGAACCTGAGGAAGCCGTCTCGCTTGGTGTCATCGTCGGCTCGCCTGGTGTTGTTGTCGGCTCGCCTGGTGTCGTCGTCGGCTCACCCCCATCGTTGTCGTTGTCGTCATCGTCGTTGTTGCCGCCGCCATCGCCGTCGCCGTCACCGGTGGTCGTCGTCGTTGTCCCCCTTGCGGGGCCTCCTGGAACTGCAGCCTCCTCGTCGAAGTGCGACGTCCGCTGGGGGGCATCCCCCTACTGGTCGACGGCTCCACCAACACCTCCTCCTCCTCTGCGTCATCGATGATCGCCTGCTCCTCGTTGCGGATCTGGTACTGTGAGCGGACCCTTCGTTGCGGCCGCTGCCACTTTCCGCCCGGCATTTTGTCGAGTGCCTGCAATGACAAAGATTAAAATAGTTAGCATAAATAAATGACAAGTACTTGTAAAGAAACATAATTGCAAGGTAATAATAATAACAATATAGTATTACATGAATTAGAAATTATCTCTGCGAACGGCAATATGGCTGGCGTGTAGTCGTCATCACTATTGTCGTCATCACTATCAATATTGTCGAGCTCTCTTAAGTGTCGGGCATCATCTCCATCATCATCATCTCCATCGTCATCATCATCTACATCGTCCTCAATAACTCCATCGCGCTGCATCTGCCATCGCTTAAGGATTCGTAAGTCCTTAGCATCCTGCACCTCATCACCCTCGTCCTCATCGATGTCGTTATCTACTTCCATGCCCATCAGCAAAAGAATGTCTATCTCTAAACTCCCTTCTAGCCCCTCAGGTTGATAGAACTCATCTGTCTTTAGGTCAAAGTTGTAATCATCATCGTTTGGGACATCTTTACCGCGCGATGATACCAAGTGTACAAGGCTCCAACCCGCAAGCTTCTCGTCTTTTTGGCACGCCCATGGGAGGTAATAAACTTGCGTGGCGTCTCGGTTAGCCACAATATAGACATCGTCTCCTTTATAGTTGGAATCCTGTCGAATTTTGACTTGCCCAATCTTAAGGTCTTTTTTCATGACATCAGGATCGAACCAATGGCATTTGAATACCACTGGCTTAAAAGCTTTGGCACCAAAAATTTGAGCTCGTATATCTCTTTGACTATGCCGTAATAGTCCTTCTCATCTGTGCCAGGCGTACGAACTCCGCAGCACATGGTTTTTAGGTTGGGCCGACTCTCCTCGTAGCTTCTCGTGCGAAAGCGATAGCCATTCACATCATAAACAGTGAATGACTTGACCCTACGAGAGAAGCCACTGCCCACATGTTTCAATTCATCACTCATTTTCGCATCCGATTGGGCCTGCAAGGTCAGGATAGGTATATCATTACATTACTCACTCCTAGGAGCAAAGTGGAATCTCAAAGTCGGAATGAGGTTACTTGGATGGTACCTTTGTACAGAACCAGGAAATGAAATCGAGCACACCATGTCTAAGAAGATGGTCTTCTTCTTGCTCGGTAGGAGCCCTATTGCCTCTCCAGTGTTCATTAATATATTCCCTAAAAAACAAGAGACAAGGGGGTTGGATCGATAGGTGGAGGATAGTGACGGCGTATGTAAAAAGCTCATTGAGAACTTACTTCTGATAAGGAATGCATTCATCAAGGTTCAATAACAAGTAGCTCATGATAGTGCGCCACTCATCATGGGTCAATTTCTTGTTGGTACCTGTGCTTCCTCTTCTGAGATCCCCTTGGAAAAGGCTGAGGTTCGATGAGTTCTCGTCGGCGTTATAACGAGGGGCTGGATTGTGCACGCTGGGAAGTTTCTCAGCATAGTATGCCTGTGTGAAGGTCGACACCTCCTCCAGAATGAATGCCTCTGCCATGGAAGCCTCAATTTTGGCTTTATTTCTACACTTTTTTCTGAAGAAGCTTTAGACACCTCTCGATTGGATAGCACCAACGGGCCAGCACGGCCCCCCAACCGTGCCTCGTGCGGTAGGTGCAAAATCAGATGCTGCATCGATAGGAAGAAGCTGGGTGGAAATATCATCTCCAACTTGCAGAGCAACAGAGGTGTAGCCTTCTCCAGGTCAAGAAAAATGTCCCGAGATAACTCCTTGGCACAAAGCTGGTGGAAGAAAAAGCTCAACTCTGCCAGGACACGCCACACTGGCTCGAGGAGGTATCCCCGGGTCATCGCAGGAAGGATCCGCTCAATCCATATGTGGAAGTCATGACTCTTCATCCCTAAGACCTTCATAGTCTCCAAGTTCACTCCCCTACTTAGATTCACCGCATACCCATCAGGTAACTGTAGCGTCTTGATCCACTGCAATACTTCCTTCCTATCTGGCCTTTTCAAGATGTAATCGGCCGGGCCCTTTTTCATTTCTTGCTTGGTGAAGGGGTCTTCATCACTAGCTTTGGTCTATCACAAATCCTTTCCACGTCCAGTCTAGCCTTAACGTTGTCCTTTGACTTCTTACCAATGTCCATGAGTGTTGCTCAGAGTGCCTTCGCAACATTCTTTTCTGTGTGCATTACATCGATGTTGTGGAAGAAGAAGGTCCTTGAAGTGCGGTAGCCTAGTCAAGCCTGATATATGAGTCCACATGTGGTTGTTACCATATCCAATAAAACCACCGTTCTTTTTATCAATATGGAGAGCCTCTATCTCGGCAAGGACATCGGCAGGGCTCTTAACCTGATGAATGGGGTTGGTGACTTGAACACCTTTCGTGAAGTGCTTTTCATCTCGTCTCAATTCATGGTTCTCAGGCAGGAATTGCCGATGTTTGTTGAAAGAAGAATACTTGCCACCCTTGGCCAGCCAGGTGAACATCACATCTGCCTTGCATGTTGGGCAAGGGAACTTCCCGTGAATAGACCATGCGCTGAATAAGCCATACGCCAAGAAGTCATGCATTGAATACTGGTACTACACATGCATTGTGAAGTTCCTCTTTGTAGCTTGGTCGTACGTCAGTACCCCCTCTTCCCAAGCATGTTGCAATTCATCCCACACTGGTTGCATAAATACACCCATATTGTTACCCGGGTGTCCAGGTATTATCAGTGTCAAGAACACGTTCCTGGTTTCAAACATGACGCCGGGGGAAAGATTGAGGGGGATCACGAACACGGGCCAACAAGTGTACGGGGCCGCTATCATTCCAAATGGGTTGAACCCATCTATTGCAAGTGCTACGCATACATTCCGAGCCTCCATAGCCTTGCCAGGATTCATGTCATCGAAGTGCTTCCATGCATCGCCATCCACTGGGTGTACCATCTTGTCACTGTATCTTTTGCCATTCTTGTGCCACATCATCTGTTTCACGGACTCCTCTGTCATGTATAGTCGTTGGAGCCTCTGTAGGAAAGGAAGGTGCCGTATGACCATCTCGAGGATATTAGATTGTTTCTTCTTGCCATCATTGTCTTCTACCTCCACAAACCTAGAGGCTTTGCACTTTGGACAGTGTGTTGCTGTCTCGTTGTCTCCCCTGAATAGGACGCACCTCTTCGGACAAGCTTGGATCCCCTCACATGGCGTCTTAAGTGCACGAAGGAGCCTCTGTGACTCGTACGTGTTCTTCAGCAGGGTGTGAGGATCCGGAAGCAGTTTGCCAACAACTGTCAACACGAGATCGAAGCCGTCTCGACTAATGCCTAGTCGCAACTTCAATGATATTAGGCGTGAAATGGCATCCAGTTGCAAAACCATTGTCTTTTTATGAAGGGGTTTTTGTGCCGCCTCCATCATGGTGTAGAACGCCTTTACGGTTTCCTCTGGATCTTCCTCCACCTCCATTCCTTCAACGAACCTTGCATCGTGAAAGTCTGCCATCATGTCTGCCATCCCGGCATCTGCATCATACTCCTCGAGGAGGGGTCTCACCACCTCCTCCCTAATACGATGGTGTTCACCATGGTGGATCCAGCGGGTATAGTTTGGAACGAATCCGTTATTGTGAATATCTACTCCCACCTGACGCTTTCGTTTCTTTTTCTTGTTCTTACACTTGCTGCAGGGACACGGCATCCGACTCGACCCTTTAGCAGCTGGGCCAAATGCATGCTCCAGGAAAGCATCAGCCCTCCTAACCCATTCCAAGCTCTTACTTGCGAAGCCCATGTACATCCACTCACGGTCAGCCATCGTCTGTCATGCGCCAAAGTAAGCGAGTAATAAAACTAGCATTTGCATCTACAAGGTGTTCCTACCATCTAATAGGTGAAGGATAGGTCCTAATCCCACCCGAGGATGCGTAGATAAGGTTAGCTTCCATGCTCCGCTCCCATCCAAGATGGAATTTCGGCAGCACCTCCCCGCTATTCTCCCGATACACGTCCCGGCGGGGAGAGTGTGTATCTGGAGAACAACGGGGAGGTGCTGCCAAAACTCTGACTCGGACGAGAGCGGAACATGGAAGCTAACCCATCTACGCATCCATGAGCTGTCCAAAAAACATGGACAGTCCAAAAGAGATACCGTCAGATATGCACTGATCCGCATACCAACGACCGCGTATCCCTTTCGGACGGAAGACGCCTAACTCGGTTACGCGATCTACGTACGACAACAGTAAGGAAGAGAGGTGATTTATACCTAAGGTGGCGGTGGAGGGAGGCTAGCGGGACAGTGGCGATGAAGACAACCAAGGTGGCCGAGTCCCTCCCACGGGTCCTGCAAATAAGGGCAATAGGTTAGTTATTAAAACTATAAGTTACCCACGGGTCCTGCAAATAAAACTATAAGTTATTAAAAATTTCGACAGAACCTCCCCTACACGGGGAGGTTTCGATAACCTGCAAAAAGAACAGCACGAAGGCCGACATCCACAAACAACGGCACGAAGGCCGACAATCACAACGGCACGAAGGCCGATAACTAGAGCGGTACGAAGGCCGAAATGTAGAGAAGGGTGATATACCTAGTCACGACACATACGTCGCCGGGGATGCCACACAGAGAAGACGACGGGGTGAAGGCCGGCGAACCTCCTCCTCCTCCCCTTCCTTCTTCCTCCCCCCTCCTTCTTCCTCTTCTTCTTCCTCCCTCTTTTCTTCCCCTCCTCTCCTCCTCCTCCTCCTTTTCTTCTTCTTCTTTCTTCTTCTTCTTCCTCCCCTCCCTTCCCTTCCCTTCTTCTTCCCTTCACAAAGCCGGCGGCGGCGGGGGGGGGGGGGGGGGG
>CM041629.1:24447494-24532267 GCA_023333625.1 Bothriochloa decipiens
AAAAAAAAAAAAAGGTCTCAAAAATATCACAGCTTTATATTACATTCCCACTCAAATTGGTTCCCTAGTCCATGAGATGGATTAGAGGGATCATGTCCACCACCCGCGCGACAGTCTTAATTTTTGTGGATTTTACGCAAAACTAGCAAAATTAAGCCTATTTGACACGTACGCCCACTTGTATCCCTTTCTACTCGCCCCCTTTGAAACACATGGAAGGGTGATAATGCAACCTTGGGATGTCCACTACACGGGTACATGTATGTATCCAGAGTGTCGCATTTGAACGTGAGAGGCGCGCGGCGAGATATTTTCGTGATGGATTAAAATTGTCATGATTGGTGTGCAGTCCGACAGCTAGCGGATGGCATGGCAGGAAGGCAGCAACCCCTGACGGGCTGACCGGGCATTCAGCAGCTAGGCCGGTGCCCACACTACGGGCGGCGACGACGGCAGCCGGCCGCGCGCGGGCAAACGACACTGGACCGGCGCCGGCGGTCTGTCTGCTCATCATCTCATCTGCACACGCAGGCATCATTTTGCCCGGCCATCCCTGCAGACTCGTCAACTGTCCCACTGTTGTTGCCACACACCCAGACCAGTAGCAGCTGCAGCTGCAGCTGCATGCATGCACGTAGGGGTCCCACGGTTTTCTTTGCGTAAACAGGACATGCCCTGCCGCTGCTGTTTAATTTGCAGTTCCATCGCTATCATCATCATCATTATTATTACTGTATTTCCTGTGTCGGTATGACCAATCATTTTTACCACTGAACCGCCGGTGATGCATGGCTGATGACAGATTAGGAACTCTAGCTAGGACTAGGAGGAACTGATGCTCATCGCAGACTTATTAGCTTGTTTTCTACACCAATTTTCTTGTCAATTGTTCAAATCTCTTGGAACCCACAAACAAGATAATGTCTCATGTCCATCTGTTACATTTGTCTTTGGTTACAGCTTAAGGCTTGTGAACTATTCGTGTATACCAAGTCTTTGAACTGACACGAATTACAAGGGAGCCAGGTTTGAGTTTATGTGTCTAGTTGGAAAGTTCTTCTGCTTCAATCAAGCTCCACTCAGCTTTCTAACAAGCTCAAAACTCGGTTTTCCAACTGCCGGTGATGCCAGCGGATCTGCCCTTTCGGTTGCTGATGGTGATGCTAATGCCGTCGGAACTTATGTTTTTTTAGCCTTCAGAAGATCGATATGGCCGATTGTTCTCGGTGCCCTTTACTTCCTACAGTGGTTGAGCATACTACGTCTCTTTTGCAGTCTCTATGTTTGTGGAATCTTCTATTAGTTGGGAATATGATTCTCGAGTTTAGATCTGATGTACTTCTATGATCGCGATAGAGCTTGCTGAAGATGTGTACGTACATAACTGGATGCGAGAAAGATAAAGTATAGGGACTTAGGTGTGCTTTAATGTAATTTATTTTATGTTGAGATCTTAATTGTAAAAATGGTTTAATTTAATGAAATCTAATACCTTTGTAAAAAAAAACTCCAAACTTAAGGCTGCGAGCACGCTCAAGCTCCGTCATTTACGGCCCTAGCAAAGAGTAATTCATTCTAAAATTGCACTACGCGAGAGTTAACACTACCATGTCTACTTTTGCAATCTCTAAACAAACTTATTATGATAATATATTTAGCAATACATATAATATAATGATAGTAATTGTGCATATTATGCATAATATTTTCTTATACATTTATGTCAAAGTTGAAATGTAGGATTTATTATTATGGGAAGTCGTACATGATTTCTTGTATATTACCAAAATGTATATTTTTCGTACCTCGTGGCACATAAGACGAGACCATACGCTTGCATGAGGAGCCGAGGAGGAGTTACTAGTGGTGAGCTAGGTGAGGTTGTGCGCCCATGTAAAGAGGGGTGGGGGGGGGGGTGCTAGACATCCACTAGGAAAATCCTATGATAAAGTGCGAGTGGCCCAGTGGACTTTGCTGAGTGCTATATTTTGCCGAGTGCAAAAGGCTCTTTGTTGAGTGTAATTACATACAGCAAAGTCTCAGTTTTGAGTAGTGACTGTCAGATCAATGGTGCTCTGCCATGTTACGGCTCTCCAGTTTTCAGTAGTCACTTATTGTTACGGCTCTCCTCAGAACACTAAGTCGTTCTCACGTGGTTATCATATATATTTTACTCTAACTACTGTACTTTTTCTCCTGTCATCGATCGGCAAGTTGTGTCGACACACGGGTGAACACTGCCGATCAAGATGAAATATTTAAGGAAGTCAACAAGCAGAGTAGATTACAGGTAAAGATGTCAGGACCAAAGGTCGATCCCATATTCCCATAGAAACAGAAAAAAATTGAACAGTCATTAGGAGAGAACATATTGGTGGTTATGTTTCAAGGCATTGATGAAGCGTGAGATTAGATCATTCTCGCTCAGTGAGCAAAGCATCGATGAAGCTGTGATTTTTGCGTGAAAAATGCTACGACTTGCCGAGTGTTTTTTTAACGGGCGGACGCAATATAAATTAATTCTTTTTTAGTTTAGGTTTGCCGTGTGTTTTTTCACACTCGGCGAAGATTCATCACGTCATCGATCCAAACCCCTCAAATGGCGCCTTGCCATGGGTCCAATGACCTCAACTCCGGATCCTCCTCCCTGTCTCCCTGAATGGATAAGACACCCCTCCCTCACGACCTCTCTCTCCGGTGGCTTTCTCTCCCTCCGTGCCTCTCTCTCTCTCTCTCTCTCTCTCTCTCTCTCTCTCTCTCTCACTGCGTGGTCGGAAGAGGAGGACGGCGGCGGAGCTCGCTATTGCGGCCATGGCCCGCACGGCGAAGCTCACCACTGTGGCCACGGCTTGCACGACGGATCTCGCCCCCGCTGCCAGAAGAGGAGGACGACGACGAAGCTTGCCCCCTCGGCCGGAGAAGGAGCCCCCTCAGCAGGACCACCCCATGCGGCGGAGCTCATCACGCGCGGGCGGCAAGGTACGAACGACCGACTCCGGTGACGGCGCTCGCCCCCCAACACCCCCCCACCCAACTTGATCCTCCCCGACCTTCTCCATCGGGGTCGCCGGATCTACGACCGTGGTGGGGCACGGACGGCTGTGGAGCTTGCCCCCGCGGCCAGAGGACCAACGTATGTGGGCGGGTGGATGGTCCCTGCGGCAGGTCCACCAGCGGCGGCCGGGGGCGCACGGACGGCTAGCTCCGCCGGACATGGTGTTTTTTTATTTTTTTTCAAAAATCTTTGCCAAGGGTGTGACATTTTTTTATTTTTTCCAAATTTTTTGCCAAGTGTCAGTTTAACACTTAGCAAAGAAGCCTTTGCCGATTAGGGCTTTGCCGAGTGCAAAAGTGGCTTTGCCGAGTGCCCAAGGCACTCGGCAAAGGAGACATCTGCAGTAGTGTTGGCGAGGTAAAGCGGAATAATTGAAATGTCATTTCTTCACTTGGACACTGTTACATAATAAAGTGCTAACGGCCAACAATCTTATCAAATGGAATTGGCCAAATGACCCAATCTGCACAGCCAACAATCTTATCAAACAGAATTGGCCAAAATGACTCAATTTGCAAACTGTGTGCAACTGATGATTATGGGTACTAGAGAAAATGCTGGGTAAAGATAGATACGAGACAAAGGAGAAAGTTCGATGGATTCATGATCCACTTTTGTTGGAATTTATGGAAGAAAAGAAATAGGGGAACTTTTCAACACACATCACTACAACCTGTTCAAGTCGCTGTGAAGTGCAAGGATGAGATCGCTTAGTTTGCTTTTGCTACCCAAGTGCACGAATAGGAAGCGCAGTTTGGAGTGTTATGTTTTTTTCTTTGGAGAAGTTTCTAGGGGTTGTGGTCTTGTTTGAGACTGAATGTCTGTTGCTTCTTTTCTATTTATTCTCGGTAGTTATCAGTTAGTAGCAGTCGAGTTGTTTCTTCGGTCGTTTTGTCTGTAATCTTTACTCATTTTGTTTCTATCATCTAATAAAAATCTGGCAAAATCTCTTGCCGTCTTTCTAAAAAAATTATTTTAACTTACCAAAAGCTGGCTATTTCTTCGTTAATATATATGTGGCCTGTGATAGCTCAGAGAGGAAGGTAAGCGTTACATCGAGTTGTGTGTTGTGTAAACATATCGTCATTGCGGCGATCACGTATGAACTAGTGCTAAAGGACACACGGTCATGCACTAGAAGTACGAAGTATGTCAATTTGGCAAGGAAAGACTGTCACTAGCATGCTGTTTTACTCGGGGCATGCCATACATCCAAAGAAACTAAGATACTATAGTGGTTATTACGTAGTGCATATGTCGTCTGGCTGGTTCGCGTGATGTCGAGTGTACATATATATCGATCGATCTAGTGTGAACGACAAGAGTTAGGCATATGGATGCGTAAGCCTCCGATCCATAGTTTGTTTTTACTTAATTAGTGTTATGCATTGATCATTGACATTTGGTGGTGGATTCGTAAGGAACTATTGTTAAGAATATCCTTGTTTAGGTCACCGATCGATATCTTTATAATTTTTGACATCTATAGAGTTAGATACATACAAACTGTATATGTTTGACTTAACACATTCTATCTTGTTTACATGCATGGATATATTAGCTTAGAGGCCAACTAACCCCACTCCATAAACAAACATTTGTTTACAACGGCTAATTCATAATAGATAAAAAATATGAAAGTAGACAAGGAAGCCTGCAACAGATGAATGTATTGGTGGTGCAGTTGGTGACGGCCATGACATAATAGTATGATGTGCCTATGCTTTACTATAACATCAAGTTTGGAACGTCGACAAAGCCACATTCACTTGGTTTGAAGTGACACGATGATGCATGGGCCTCTACTCTGGATCATCACAGTAAAGAACATTACCTCTGCGGCTCTCTGCCCCGGCCACTACTGTCTTGTCTTTACTGGTGGACTGGTGATGGTGCGGTCAATTATTCGGCACACCACCAATCATGGACGACGATGATCCATGCATGCATGCTCTCAAATGGACGTCGCTATAGGCTATAGCTGATGCTCCGTTTGACACTTGAAGCCCCTCGATCAGCTAAACCGACCGGTGCATTGCATGTGGATAACTATTTTTGCCGCTGTCTGTCTGTCTGTCTACCAGCTGCTTCATGATCCAAGTAGTCCAACTCCACCCAGCTCACCGTGTCATCGCGTCATGGGCGCGCACTAACAATTATTACTCTACTTTCTTCTTGTTTCTTCTTTTTTTACTGTGCATTTGTAAAGTTTCTACGCGGTGACGAAGTAGCTAGTGAAAATGACACAATTAATTCGAGCCATGCCTGCCGGCCACTGCAAGCTGCTGCTTGCAATGCTGGGTCGACATGGCTCCTTTTGCTCACCTGATGCGGCCTTTGCTAGCTGCGCTCGTGAATGGATGGGATGTACGGTGGTATAATGTGTCTATCTTTCAACTTCCTTTTTGTGCATCCCATCAATATATACTCCGATCCTAGGCATCATGTTGAGCTAGTCGGTGGTGGTGTGAATATATCGGGGAACACACAAAGAAAGGTGATTCCATGCCCACCACATTTAGACCGGGAATTACTTCCTTGAAGTGATATATATATAGGTACTCCATGGAGCTAGTATATATAATAGGCATATATATATGGTCCTTGCTAGCTAGCTAGAGAGGATCGGCTTTTTTTTTTTAAAAAAAAAAGCTAGAGAGGATCGGAATCGAGGTAGCTACTTGCATAATAACTTTGGAATCGCCCTTTTGCTTGCCTTTTTATGGCTGTATTAGTTACTTTAATTAGATTACTGAGTGCACGCTTATTAGTTCATCAGTATAGCTGACTAATAAGGCACAAATAAGGATTTTTAACCACCTTTAGATCACCAGATACCGATCACCCAAACACACTCATATATACTTTGAGGGGAAAAGATCCGAGCGAGGGCTCTGGGTCACCGACACGTATGAACTATGCTAATTATGTTGAGTTTGAAAGGATTATAATTAATTATTACTAATAATTATTGCACTACTTAAATGATGATATGCATACATGCATGCTTTGCTACTGGGACTTGTAACCAACCTATGATGAAATGAATGATTCCTACCTCCTTGTGCCCAGTGGCCCTTTTATTGGACGATGTGGGGGGTGTGTGTGTGTATTGCCATGTCCTAAAAAGAATGCAATTCTAACTTTAGTAACCAAACTCTCTAAAGTTTAATCAAATAGGTAGAAAAAAGTATCGATATATATAGAATACAAAATATGTACATATTATAAAAGTATATTTTGTGATGAATCTAAAATATTTTTTAGTATCATAAATAACGGTACTTACATCATGTTTTAGAATTATATTATTATTTTTGAAGCCTATGCAGTAAGACTGTAAGGGTGTAAGACATGTTTAATATAGTATCAGATAGAATATCAAAATATCATGATCTCTCTCTCTCTCTCTCACTCTCCCTCTCTCTCTCTCTCTACACCTACCGTGAAACCATATACCTAATTAGGCCACAAATTGTGAAGGATTTATCCAATCATTGAAACAATTGAAGATCAAAACGACCTTATATCTCCTTGTATTTTGCAATTTTTGGGCTTTCAAGGGTGCCAACAATCGAAGGTGGCTCGGCGTACGGTTCTAGTCAAGGTAACTAGAAAGAAGTATATTTATTATTGATGTTTTTTTTACATACACTAGATTAAGAAAACTTCTATTATAAAGTATATATATTGGCGACATAATTAATTTAACCGCTAGTGAAAAGTTCATTTACACTAGTGTGTTAAGTAAACGCAAGTGTAAACGGACTCTTCACTGGCGGCTAACTTAATTATGGCGCCAATTTAAATGCTAGATTTACATTTACACTGACATAAGGATTCGGACCTACGGATTTGTTTCTACCTGCCTGTGGTTAAAAACCAGACGTTAGCAAAAAAAAAAAGTTTATCTGCTAGTTCCATACCGGCCGTGTAGCATATCATGTTGCACGGGAACGAGAAGCATGACCACTAGTGATCTTATTTTGCATTATCGCATACTAGCTCATCAACCCATGCTCTCGCATGGGTTAGAAATTTGAGAGACACTAACTAATAAAAATTATATTATATTAAATATTTGTTCTCAGCACTAATGTTCTAATAATAATAGTGATAATAGGTACTCTATAGTCTATCATAAATATAATAAGCACGGACAAATATAATGGGTGTATACTACTTTATGGTACATACATAGCACCTCTTTATCCCATTTATTTGAAACTTTTGTTTAAACTATGATGGCTTTAGCTGCAGTATATATTATATCGACATGAATCTAAATTTTGATTATTATTTTTTAAAAAATTTGAGATTATTGTCAAATGCATGACTATTATTTAAATAGTGATTCTACCAATTTGATGCAAAATATTCTAGATTTTGCAAGAATTTCAGCATTTATCTTTTTAATTTCTAGCGGTTTCATGAGTAATAATTTCTATATTTTTTCTATCGCAATATTTGTTTAGTTGAAACAAAAACTTTAAGTATATAAACTCTTAGGACTTTGTTTGACATTATAAAAATCTATGTTTTAACTTTCAGGTTTCTCTCATGTGTTAATTTCAACTTAATATTTGCATAAGTGTATCTTTCAAATAGCTTTGTAAAGATATTGTACTTATGTCTGTTGATTTTTTTCATAATAACATTTAAGTATTTAGAGATTTTTGTTATCCTTTTATCAGTTGAGATGGATATTTAGGCATAAATTACATTATCTTTTATAATTCCCAATGAAGTTAATTTGAAAGAAAAACTGAGGGCCAAAGTATTATCTTCGGTTAAGATAGAGTGGATAATTAATTTAAGAACAAATATTATGGCATGAGTTAGTTATGTTATAATTGTGGAAGTTTGAGTTTTTCCATGTATACTTTATTGATAACTCCATATATCATGATCCCCTAATTTTTTTAGAAACATTAACATGTAAACAATAAATTTATTATTAAAGTGAACAATTATATTAAATAAGGATTTTATATTAGAGTTGATTCTTGTAAAGTAATCAAGACTCTTGCTTTTATTTTTTTAATTTTTTCTCTGGTCTAATCTCACACAAAGTTTTGCTAATCATACTAAAACATTATAAAATATAAGTACTCATGGAAGAGAAATTAAATTATGATTATAGGATGGTGAAATAAAATGCATCTTAAAATAGAAATTAAGCAAGATGGCCACAACTTTAGACTGCAGCTGCAGCCGGTACCTTGGTTGATGCAGATGCCATAGGAAGCCGGACTCCGTGGGACTGGTGGCATGCGTGTTAAGCTACTATATCTTCACATCCCAGTTAAGCTCGGCACCGAAAAGCTGGAGTCTATCTCTGATATGTGTGGCCCAGCCGTTCATGTCACAATGACACCTCTCGCAGCCTGGCGTGATCTCTATCATCTGGCTATTGTGTCTAACACTTCTCGCTTAATACTTTGACTCCAGCCAATTAATGTAGTAAGCTATTGTGCAAAGACTGGATCAGAGAAGATAATAGTAAGATTATTTTTATTTCTCACCCAATACGCAGGATGACGATTGCCGTTTCTTGATCCCTTGCTATAGTTCCTGATCGTCCTTGGTGATCCTGGTTCCTAGTCCGCAGGCAGTGAGCTGTGAGGCCGCGACTCCTCTTGATGGAATAGCACCGACGGGTGCTATCGTTGGTGAAGAAGCTATTGCGCCGCTAGGGGCTGGATTAGGTGAGGTGCTGCGTGTGCCACGGCCTAGGGCCACGAAACCATGGGATGGTCGTAGGGAAAATAATATTTATTATATTTTCTTTCTTTTATCTATAATATAATAGCAGTGTGAGTAATTTTTTAAGATAAAATAGATCTAATGGTTATATATTGCCAGAGCCTATAGATTTAACGGTTGGATGTTTCTGATTAATATAGGAATTTCTAGCATTTATTATTTTTTCTATCGTATCTGGTGAGAATTAACGTGGAGTCTCCGTTAAGGTCTTTAATTTAGTAACAGTAAGATAAGATATCTTTGGTCGCTTGGTTATTCAAACCAATCGATCGAGTAGATATGGAGGTGGTACGGTGAAAGCACGCGCGCACGCAGCTTTCTGCTGATTCGCCAAGTGAAAAGAGAGAAACTACACAACGTGCCACACCGTGAGTGTGCGTGCGTGCATGCATGCACAAAGATAGGTTAACTGGGAAAGCTAGCGTACCATATCGAAGAATGGGGAAAACCCAGAAACACGCCACATGCAAACGACGTACTGGTCCTGCGTTAGGGTTTTTCTCGCCCCTCATTATCACTTGCATTGGGTTCGTCTTCCCGACACCGGCCACTCTGTGCTCATATGCCATGCTGCCGGCCAGCCGAACCAGGTCCTACCTGCTTCCACTCGAAAACTCTGCGTGAGTCCACCTGTCCATAGGTCCTAATACGTCTAGCTGCATGGTCTTGCAATATACCTCGTGGTCTCTGGGACGATCATGTCACCAACCACGGTACTGCGTCCCAGTGAAACGCTGCCTCATGATGAGTAGTAATTGGTAAGTGACAGGAACGAGAACTACTACCTCCCCTCCCAAAAAAAAGGTCATTTTTTACTTTCAAACGTCATTTTTGACAATCGTCTTATTAGTTATCTTATAAAAACATCATGACACTACCAAAGATTGTTGCATCACTGCTCACTTCATCACTGCCAGAAATGGCAAAACCAGTAGTGATGAGTCTTCAATGTCGGTGATAGTCCCTGACAGACAAGACTTGTGTCAGGGAGCACAGGCACCGGCGGTGTTGATGCACATCACTGTCGGGTGGTGTCTCAAGCCGGTAGCGATGTCAAGACCTCACATCACTGACGGGTGAAGCCACACCCTGGCAGTGACGTGGCTGAACACTATCGGCACTTGGCTTGGTCCGGCAGTGATTTCCCGACACCACAAAAAGGCTTGTACTGTCGTCCTCTTCTTCCTCCACACTCCATTCCAGAGAACAGAGGAGGGTGCACGGGCCATTTCCTCCATTATTGCGGCTGCTGAAATCCGTGGGCTAAAACTTAAATTTTGAAGAATGGCTTGATTCGTTTGCTTCAAGGTTAGTCAAAGCATCTACTCCTTTGATTTTCTTGCTTAATTCCCTTTGTTTTGATGGCTACATTGCTTGATTCTCATTCTTGTTCTTCCTCCATCATAGAGAGCAAGCAATTTTGGTTGGGACTTTGTGCAAGGCTTCCAAGCACTTTGTGGGGAATCCATCATCCAAGAAGCTAGGTTGGTATCTAAATATCATCACATGGTTGAAATCTTAGAAAATTGTATGGTTTGATCAAGATGATTGTTAGTATGTGATGCTCGAATTAGTTTATGTTAGGAGTAGAGTAGATTACTTTACAATGTTATTAGGTGTTGACACATTGTTTGGAGCTACAATGGTGTTCTTGATCAAGTCTCCAATTTAATTTTTGATATAAATAATTTAAGTATAATAAAGTCTTCAATTTTATTTCTATTGAGTAGAATAATGTTTTTATTAGTTTAGATTAATTTTATTTACATGGGGCTATATTAGTGGTCATATTCTTTGGAGCTACATTGTTATGGTTTTCAATTTATATATGCCTAAGCTAGCTACTCATTTTAATTTTTCCATAGTTAATGTATAATATTATTCATGAATCTAATCCACTACTTATTAATTTCTCTACAATTTTTTGAGTAGAGATGGATCAAAAATAGATGAATCTATCTCGAACGGACAACGTATAAATAAGTGGCGTCCAAACGTTTATCGATGCTGCAAAAGTTCATGCTAGGGTTGGGAACATGATCCTCTGCCCATGCAAAGATTGCAACAATGATAGAAAGATTTCGAATCCCGAGACTATCCGATCACACTTGCTTATGAGGGGGTTCATGCCAAACTATATTGTATAGTGTCCGCATGGGGAGGTTGGTGTGAATGTTGCGCAGGGAAACAATGATGATGTGGACAAGCCTGACATGCACCACTGTCACACTCCATTTTAAAGGATAAAATAGAATGTATAAATAGCCTTATATGCGCCCCAGGAACAAGTCACACATATAAGATGACAAATTACAAATAGTATCATCACCCTGTTTATTACATAGCGAACCAATATTTATTTAGAGTCTTGCACATAAACAAATAGATAACTAATATAACTTTATTGCGGAAGCTCCACACAGGAACACGCCAACTGGTGAACACCAAGTCTAGTACTCATCGCAATAGCTCTTATTCCAACCTTCATCTGTTACCCATCCGAGATTTTCCAAAATTAAAAGTAAAGTAAGCGTAAGAACACAACCGTACTCAACAAGCATAACATGGGTTAATGAGGCTCAATTAAGTTGACACTGTTTGACTGCATTTAGCTTTTATAAATTAATTATATTGAGGCATAGCATCAAGGTAGCAGGTATTTCCCAAAACCATCATGATCAATGGTAACATAAATGAATAAATAAACGTAATAGTAGGTAAATAAACATTTTAACATAGCAAGAGAGATCATCATTAGTGTAAATATTCCAAGGCCGCCCTAACCGCAGGGCACAGATGATATATCAGTTTAACTCTACGCAGAGGTGTACACTTTCATTGTGAGTCATGTTCTATAGTAAAGTGGGTTAATTACTCCCAGATCACCACAAAACATATAAAGCCCCCTATAGATTCTTCTAACCAATCAGGGACGCGGAAACATTAAGTGTAGGAACCCCCCTTCCAATATGGCATAATCCTTCCTGGCTATACTCATAAGGACAGAGGCCGTCCTATACACAACTCACAGACCACTAACAACCTAGAAGGAGGGTCTACAGGTGACTAGAGCCAGAGCCATATAGCCCTCGCAGTTGTACGTTAAATCCCGGAGGTTCTGTTACAGACTAGCCCTCATGTGGTTAAAAGTCATTATTACTGTTCATGACACAATTACTCATCAAGTCACAAGATCATGATATTCATTAAGCACTAGCAACATAGCTACCCAATGCAACCTAAAGGTGTCAAGGAATCAAGATAACAACATCTAGTTATAATCTCTAGGTCACCAAGTGGACACATGCAAATGTATTATTATTCAGTGTATAGGTAACAAGGAAGATCCATACTATACTTGCCTTGATTCACAAAGTCTTGCTGGTCCTGCTGATCCTCAAAATAGCCTTGCTTAACAAAACCCTCACCGTCTGAACTCGACATTTATAATCCACACCAAACAATCCAGTCGAGCATACATACATGAAGCAAACAAAGAGTTATTAGAGGAACAGTTTACCAATCTCATCAAAACAAAATAAAAAGTTTATAGAACTATTCTACACGCTGCTATGATCACACAGACATTAAGTTCACCAAAAACGGAGTTATAACGGCAAAGATATGAATTTTTAAAGATTTCCTATAGATAAATAAATGCATTAAATATGAACTAAAAATATAAAGTCTACAAAATATATCAATAGTGGCATCACTGCATAGACTACAAAATTATGAATCTAACGGAATTTGAACGGATCCAATCGGAATTAAAACAGAGAAGTTATAAGCGTTTGAAGATAATGGCAAAACTGTAAATAGATAAAAACGTATTCTGAAACTGAAAAGGAAAAATACGTCTTCCAGAGGATAAAACGTATTCTGTGATCTGTTAAAGGAGAAATACGCCTTCTAATGGACAAAGCGTATTTAGAATCTGCTAAGAAGAGAATACGCTTTCCAGAGAATGAAACGTATTCTGAATCTGCTTAGAAGGAAATACGCTTTCCAGTGGGAAAAGCGTAATCTGCACAAACCGCTAAGGGCTCTTAAAAGATTTGACAGAAGGGCAGGGGGTTTTGGCAAAGTTGCCGGCCGAAGGGGTACGGGCGAACCAGACCCGTTGGATCTGAGATGGACAGCTCGGATCAAACTGGAGCGATGACCTCGTTGGGGAAGACGGCCACGCGGTGGTTGGCCATGGCCGGTGGCGAGAACCTCACCGGCGTAGATAGATCTAGCCCTACAGGCCTCGGCTAGACCTAAGACCTGGACCAATCAAATGCGAGGGTTCGCGCGGTCTCTTCTAGCACGAAGATGAGAGCCCGAGTGGGCCAACGACGGTCGGCGGCTGACAATGGCGGAACCGAGCTCGTCGGCGTGCACAGAGCAGGAGCTATGGCCCACTAAACTTCTCGGGATAGGTGCCAAATGATGCAGGGGCTCAAGGCAACCTCACCTACGGCAAAGATGAAGCTCGGGGTGAATAGTGGCCGACCAATTGCGGTCGACGGCGGACGGCGGCGACCTGCAAACGGTGGCGGCTCGGTTTACGTCAAATTGACCCAAAATTAAGGCACACGAAGGTTCAGGAGATCGAGACAGAGCTTGTGTGCTAGCTCAAAGAAAAAGGACCGACGGCCGCGGTGAATTTCAAGCTTCAGCGGAAATCCTCAATGTCGGCTAGGGTTTAGCGGCGCTGGTGCTCAAGCAAGGTAGAGGCGGCGCTTGCTAGGGTTCGGGGAGGTAGTTGCGGATGCAGAGTTACTGTTTATATAGCCCAAGCTCTTGGTGCGGGCGATCGAGCGTGGAGGCGGCGTGGGTCGGTATCGACCTCGGCGTCCGACTCTAGGTCGGAGGAAGGAGAAGGTGGCGCGGGTCCCGTCTGTCAGCCAAAGCGAGGGAGGCGACGCGGGCGCGGGGTGCGGTAGCCTTGCTGGGCCTCGGCCTGGCGGCCCAAGAAGAAGAAGGCGACGCGCGAGCGGCTGCGGGCTCCTGGCCGGTTGGCCCAAGAAGGAGAAGCGACGGGCCGCGCACGGAAAGGAGCAGGCCGAGCGAAGGCGAGCCTTTGGGCCGGGTGCGGGGGAAGAAAGAGAGAGGCCGGCCGGGCCGCCTGGGCTGGTTGGGCCGAAAAGGAAGAAAGGGAGGAGGAGGGAAAGAAAATTGTTTTTTTTTATTTGAATCTTTTTCAAAAGCATTTTTAAAAAGATTTTAAATTCCAAATCAAATTCAACCAAAACCAAACATCACAAAATAAAATATGCACCGGCATGAATGTACAACATTCTTCTTAACCTAGGATTAATTTTAATTTTATGAAAACAATTATTTTTCCTATGTTAAATGCCCACCAAAATGCTAATTTAAATCAAATTGCCTATTTTTAAATTAATGAAAAATTTAGGGTGTTACAATTCTACCCCCCCTTAAGAGAATCTCGTCCTCGAGATTGGATTTTTGCTTACTCAAACAACTACGGATAAGCTGCCCTTAATGCATCCTCAGTTTCCCAAGTTGCCTCAGCCTCCGAGTATCGATTCCACTGCACCTTGCACATTTTAATAACCTGGTTTCGGATAACTTTTTCTGCTATATCCAAGATCCTTACTGGAAACTCTTCATACGTGAGATCATTCTTAACAGTAAGTTCCTCCAAAGGTAAGTGTTCCTTTTTAGGCACACGCAGACACTTCTTAAGTTGAGACACATGGAACACATCATGCACACCCGCTAAACTTTCTGGCAACTCCAACTTATAAGCCACTTCTCCACATCTCTTTAAAACTTTAAATGGGCTAACATACCTTGGTGCAAGTTTCTCTTTCTGGTTAAACCTCTTCAGACTTCTCATAGGAGACACCTTCAAGTACACATAATCACCTTCCTTGAATGTCAGAACATCTATCCCAAACAATTGACTTTCCCCAGTTTGATTCCAGAACAACGGCGTCCTGCACTTACGCCCATACAGAGCTTCAAATGGTGCCATCTTGAGACTCTGTTGATAACTATTGTTGTATGAGAACTCTGCATAACACAAGTTCTTATCCCAACTGGTACCATACTATAATGCACAAGCTCTCAACATGTCCTCCAAAATCTGATTATGTCTCTCAGTCTGACCATCAGTCTATGGGTGATATGCTGTACTAAAGTTTAACTTTGTCCCCAAAGCACTATGCACTGCTTTCCAAAAGTGAGATGTGAACTGAGTACCTCTATCAGATACAATCTTCTTTGGTACCCCATGAAAACAAACAATCCTTTCCATATACAGTTTAGCTAACTTTGGGCCATTGTACTTTGCCTTCACAGGCAAAAAGTGAGCAACTTTGGTCAATCGGTCCACTATTACCCAAATAGAGTTGAAACCTTTCTGAGTACGAGGTAACCCTGTTATAAAGTCCATACCGACCTCTTCCCAGTTCCATTCAGGTATCTTCATTGGCTGCAATAATCCAGCTGGCCTTTGATGTTCTGCTTTCACACGTTGACAAGTATCATATATAGCAACGTACTCTGCCACATCCCTCTTTAGACCAATCCACCAATACTTTTCCTTGAGATCCATATACATCTTAGTACTTCCAGGATGGATAGAGTAAGTTGACTCATGTGTTTCTCGCAGAATTGCCTGGCGAAGAGCTTTTACCTCCGGAACACATATTCGGTTGCCATATCATAAGGTTCCTTCTTCATCAAGGCAGAATCCAGGTGCCTTCCCTTCTGCTAACTTCTTCACTATATACTTTAGATCCTCATCTTCCAGCTGACCCTTGCAAATTTCTTCCTCTAAGGTAGGTGTCACCTCTATCTCCATAGCATTAGTAACAAGAGTGAGATTCAAATGAGCAAACTCTACACACAACTTATCAGATTCAGGTGTCGCCCGAAGCTCATTAGCATGCTTCTTTCTACTAAGTGCATCGGCCATGACATTTGCCTTCCCAGGATGGTAATACATATCAAAATCATAGTCATTTGATAGTTCCAACCAACGGAGTTGTCTCATGTTCAAGTCAGACTGAGTGAAGATGTACCTCAAACACTTGTGGTCAGTGAAGATATCCGTCTTGTGCCCTATTAGATAGTGTCGCCAAATCTTCAGGGCATGAACCACAGCTGCTAATTCTAGATCATGGGTAGAATAATTAAGCTCATGTTTCCTCAACTGCCTCAAAGCATAAGCGACAACTCTACCTTCTTGCATCAGAACACACCCCAATCCCAACCGAGATGCATCACAGTAGATAGAGAACTTCTTGCTTAGATCTGGCAATACCAACACTGGCTTGACACTTGTTGGACCATACAAAATTGGCATTCTTCTCTAGTAAGGCTGTCAATGTCTTAGCAATCTTCGATAATCCTTCAATGAATCTCCTATAATAACTACCCAACCCGAGAAAACTGCAAACCTCGCTGACATCTGTATGTGGCTTCCAATCCAACACATCTTTCACCTTGCTTGGATCAACTGTTATCCCACCATTAGAAATAACATGACCAAGGAAAGAGACTTCCTCCAACCAGAATTCACACTTGCTATTCTTAGCATAAAGTTTGTGCTCTCTAAGCTTCTGCAAGACTAACCTCAAATGTTCTGCATGTTCTTCCTTGTTCTTTGAGAATACCAAGATATCATCAATGAAAACCACAACGAACTTATCCAGGTATTCCATAAACACCTTGTTCATCAGGTACATAAAGTAGGCAGGTGCATTGGTTAACCCAAAGGACATAACTGTATACTCATACAACCCGTACCTGGTAGTGAATGTCGTCTTTGATATATCTGAACTCCGAATCTTCAACTGATGATAACCCGAACGTAGGTCAATCTTGGAGAACACACAGGCACCTCTCAACTGGTCAAACAAGTTATCAATCCTAGGCAAAGGGTACTTGTTCTTGATGGTAACCTCATTGAGAGAACGATAATCAACGCACATCCGTTGAGTTCCATCTTTCTTATCAACAAAAATCATCGGAGAACCCCAAGGTGATGCACTAGGATGAATGAAACCTTTCTCTTCTAATTCCTTTAACTGTTTCTTAAGTTCTCCTAGTTCATTAACCCCCATTCTATATGGACGTTTAGCTATGGGTGCAGTGCCAGGTAATAACTCAATAATAAATTCAATGTCGCGGTCAGGTGGCATACCTGGCAATTCATCTGGGAACACATCCGGGAATTCCTTCACCACCTGATTCTAAGGATCTGCATTGTCATCAAGCTGATTCAGTGTAGCTATAGGTGGTGCTTGCACTCTGACATCAACACTGATTCTATCTCCTTTTGGTGTAGTCAGATCCATAATCCTCACTTTACACTTTATCACAGCTTGGTGGGCTTCCATCCAATCCAGCCCTAGAATTAAATCAATACCAGATGCATTTAATACTATAGGATTTGCTGAAAAGTCTACCCCCTTAAGTGAAGGTTAGTTAAGGGGTAGTAGTAAGAAGCTGGTATAGCACCCCTCGGTGAATTTACTACCATTTGGTTCTTCATGGCTACAACTGGTATGCTATGCTTTCTAACGAATGCTTGCGAGACAAAGGAATGCGAAGCTCCAGAATCAAAAAGTACAGTAGCAGAGATAGAGTTGATGTTGAACGTACCCAGCATAACCTCTGATGCTTCCTGAGCTGTCTCAGTGGACACATGGTTCACCCTTCCATGATTAGCATAGGACTTCTGGTTATCATTCTGCTTATGAGGTGTGTGTTGGCTTGATTTCCTGGGGCAGTTATTAGCATAGTGCCCAGGCTCACCACAACGATAACACACCTGGGGAGTATTGGGACTACTCTTAAGAGGCGTGTTGTTGGGCATAGTAAGGCGCAGAGTTTGACTTCCAGATTACTGCTACGGCCGCTGATTCCCCTGCTGCTGGTGATTCCCATTCTTGCACTGAGCATATTGACCATGGTATCCTTGGCTGACTGGTCCTTGGAACCTCTGCTGGAAGCCCTGATGAAAGTTAGAGCAAAAACAAGAATTGTTTCCAAAGCCCTGTCCATTCATCTTCCTTTTCTTGTCCTGCGACAGACGTTCACTATCCAGCACAATAGCACTATTTACCAATTCCTCAAAGGTATCATACTTGTTACCCTTCAACTGCAGCCTGGGTTCATAGTATATGCCATTGAGGAAATGGCACCACTTGTCAATGTCCCTTAGAACTTCATGGGGAGCATAGCGAGCCAACTCCTCAAACATAGCATGATACTCACTCATAGTCATAGAGCCCATTTTGAGATTCCTGAATTCATCTTGTTTCTGCTCTATGAGACCCTCCAGAATGTGGCGGGCTTTGAAGTCTCTCTCAAAAACTGATCAAGTGATAGGAGGAGCATTATTGGGATGAGCAGCTTGATACGACTCCCACCAGGTCTGAGTAGGTCCCTGGAGTTGCCCTGAAGCGTACAACACTTGCTCGGCATCATTGCACTGTGCAAGATTCAACTGCTTCTCCACAGCACGCAACTAGTCTTCCGCATCCAAAGGATTAGTAGTGTGAGTAAACATAGGAGGATGACCTTGCATAAAGTCTCTGTGTTTATCCCTTGGTGTTTGAGCATGCGGTAATCCTCCAGCTTGCATGGTCTGCACAAACTGGGTCATAGCGTGCATCATCTGCATCTGTGCCTCCCTCATTTCCTCATTGGTGATATGTCCAGCTCCACGACCTCTACCATGGTTACCTCTTCCACCATGAGCGTTCATCTGTATTCCAACAAAAATCAAAGCTTAGAGAGATTCAGGATACAAATTACTTATATAAAAATAAGGATTGCAAATCTAAAAATTTCTAGACTAGCTTCAATTTCATCAGTATAGAAAATAGTCATAACTTGAGATTCATATATCAAAAGGAGACATTCTATACATGGTTGGAAAGACTAGGAAATTCTCTACAACTTCTGTTCAGACCATATTACAGATTCCATCATCTAAGCCGTCGAATTAATCGAACAACAGAAACTGATCAGAAATTCTAGACAGCACTGAATATCAGATTGCGACAGACATAACTTCCAACTCAGAACTGATATAGACATGATTCTTGTGGGAGTTAATAGATAAAGAATTCTAGTTTTACCCAGAAAAAATCTCATAAGAATTGGACAAACCAATCTCGGGATATAACCAGAATATCATAGGTTGCTTAGAAAACAGCCAAGGGAGAGACAGGATAAGCCAACCCAAACTTAATTTATTCAAACTTTAACCTTAATATCCTTAACTAAGAAAATTTTGGACATGCCCACAAAGTTCCAGCACTCACACAAAAATCCAAATCATCCATATTACATAATCATAAATTATCAAGCACTCAAAGTTCACAAACACTAGAATGACATGACTAAACTTGACTCACGATACTAATAACGCGCCTATTACATAAGGGTTTTCAAGCTAAGGTCGAAGCTCATGGTTTAGCCGTTCATAGATCTTTGGTTGTCCAATCATAGTCCTGAGCCTATCAATTTCTTCTTGCTGCTCTTTAATCTTCTGCGCCAGCTGGTCCACCGTGCTTACGAAGCGCTGTTGCGTGACTCAGGTGGCAAATCCTGAGGCTTCATCATAGCCCATCCATCCTCCATACTGTAGTCAGCGCGAGGCAAATAGTGAAACTCATCATCTCGCATATTTCCAAAGCGATGTCCATGGAGAGCAATCCAAGCCGTAAAAGTAGCACCCTCTATGCCATCCTCTTGAGTTGGACAAGGACCAAGATGCTCATAGATCATCTCTATTTCATAGGAATTCGGCATCACCTCTGGAGAACATATAGCCACATTTGTCTCCCAGTAAGTACCTTCCAACAGATGGGTGTGTTAGAAACAAGTGTACTACACAGCGGGTTCCCAATCAGCATAGTAGTCACGAAGAAGCTTCATAAGTCGTATATGCAATCTGGTGTGACACTCTGGTATGCGAGAGATCTTCACAGTCCATCCCATAGGAGCGTGCTTCCTCCTCTTGAGCTACTTCCTCCTCTTCTTCTTCATCACCCTGTTTATTACATTCTATTTTACAATCACCCTGTTCATCACCTTGTATAAATAGCCTTATTACAATCAGCACAAGTCACACATATAAGATGACAAATTACAAAGAGTATCATCACCCTGTTTATTACATAGCGAACCAATATTTATTCAGAGTCTTGCACATAAACAAATAGATAACTAATATAACTTTATTGCGAAAGCTCCACACAGGGACACGCCAACTGGTGAATACCAAGCCTAGTACTCATCACGATAGCTCTTATTCCAACCTTCATCTGTTACCCATCCGAGATTTTCCAAAATTGAAGGTAAAGCAAGCGTAAGTACACAACCGTACTCAACAAGCATAACATGGGTTAATGAGGCTCAATTAAGCTGACACTGTTTGACTGCATTTAGCTTTTATAAGTTAATTATATTGAGGCATAGCATCAAGGTAGCAGGTATTTCCCAAAATCATCATGATCCATGGTAACATAAATGAATAAATAAACATAACAGTAGGTAAATGAATATTTTAACATAGCAAGAGAGATCATCATTAGTGTAAAGATTCCAAGGCCACCCTAACCGTAGGGCACGGACGATATATCGATTTAACTCTACGTAGAGGTGTACGCTTTCACTATGAGTTATGTTCTATAGTAAAGTGGGTTAATTACTCCCAGGTCACCACAAAACATATAAAGCCCCCTATAGATTATTCTAACCAATCAGGGACATGGAAACATTAAGTGTAGGAACCCCCTTCCAATATGGCACAATCCTTCCCGGCTATACTCATAAGGACAGAGGCCGTCCTATACCCAACTCACAGACCACTAACAAACTAGAAGGAGGGTCTACAGGTGACTAGAGCCAGAGCCATATAGCCCTCGCAGTTGTACGTTAAATCCCGGAGGTTCTGTTACAGACTAGCCCTCATATGGTTAAAAGTCATTATTACTGTTCATGACATAATTACTCATCAAGTCACAAGATCATGATATTCATTAAGCACTAGCATCATAGCTACCCAATGCAACCCAAAGGTGTCAAGGAATCAAGATAACAACATCTAGTTATAATCTCTAGGTCACCAAGTGGACACATGCAGTATTATTATTCAGAGTGTATAGGTAACAAGGAAGATCCATGCTATACTTGCCTTGATTCATAAAGTCTTGCTGGTCCTGCTGATCCTTAAAATAGCCTTGCTCAACAAAACCCTCACCGTCTGAACTCGACATTTACAATCAACACCAAACAATTTAGTCGAGCATACATACATGAAGCAAACAAAGAGTTATTAGAGGAATAGTACACCAATCTCATCAAAATAGAACAAAATGTTTATACAACTATTCTACATGCTGATACGATCACACAGACATCAAGTTCACCGAAAACAGAGTTATAACGGCAAAGATATGAATTTTTAAATATTTCATATAGGCTCGGATCAAACTGGAGCGATGACCTCACGGGGGAAGATGGCCACGTGGTGGTTGTCCATGGCCAGCGGCGAGAACCTCGCCGACTTAGATAGATCTAGCCCTACAGACCTCGGCTGGCCTAAGACCTGGACCAATCGAACGCGGGGGTTCGCGCGATCTCTTTAGCACGAAGATGAGAGACCGAGTGGGCCAACGACGGCCGACAGCTGACAACAGCGAAACCGAGCTCGCTGGCGTGCACAAAGCAGGAGCTACGGCCCAATAAACTTCTCGGGATAGGTGCCAAACGATGCAGGGGATCAAGGCAACCTCACCTACGGCGAAGATGAAGCTCGGGGTGAACGGGGGCCGGCCAATTGCGGTCGACGACGGACAGCGGCGACCTGCAAATGATGGCGGCTTGGTTTATGTCAAATTGACCCAAAATTAAGGCACACGAAGGTTCAAGAGATCGAGATGGAGCTTGTGTGCTAGCTTACAAAGAAAAACGACCGACTGCCGCGGCGAATTTCAAGCTTCGGCAGAAATCCTCAATGGTGGCTAGGGTTTAGCGGCGCTGGTGCTCAAGCAAGGCAGAGGTGGCGCTTGCTAGGGTTCGGGAAGGTAGTTGCAGACGCAGAGTTACTGTTTATATAGCCCAAGCTCTTAGTGCGGGCGACCGAGCGTGGAGGCAGTGCGGGTCGGTGTCGGCCTCGGCGTCCGGCTCTAGGTCGAAGGAAGGAGAAGGTGGCACGGGTCCCGTCTGTTAGCCAAAGCGAGGGAGGCGACGCAGGCGTGGGGTGCGGCGGCCTTGCTGGGCCTTGGCCTGGCGGCCCAAGAAGAAGAAGGCGACGCGCGGGCGGCTGTGGGCTCCTAGCCGGTTGGCCCAAGAAGGAGAAGCGACGGGCCGCGAGCGGAAAGGCGCAGGCCGAGCGGAGGCGAGCCTTTGGGCCGGGTGAGGGGGAAGGAAGAGAGAGGCCGGCCGGGCCGCCTGGGCTGGTCGGGCCAAAAAGGAAGAAAGGGAGGAGGAGGGAAAGAAAACTGTTTTTCTTTTATTTGAATCTTTTTCAAAAGCATTTTTAAAAAGATTTTAAATTCCAAATCAAATCCAACCAAAACCTAACATCACAAAATAAAATATGCACCAGCATGAATGCACAACATTCTTCTTGACCTAGGATTAATTTTAATTTTATAAAAATAATTATTTTGCCTATGTTAAATGCCCACCAAAATGCTAATTTAAATCAAATTGCCTATTTTTAAATTAATGAAAAATTTAGGGTGTTACAACCACCACGATGATGATGTGAATCCCGGTGTCAACACGAGAACTATGGGTGCCGTTAATGATGTGTTTAGGAATACGCTAGCGGATGACACTGAGGAAGAAGATGATATTTCTTTGATGATACGTAATGCAGATACCGAGTTTCTTAGTGATAGTCAGCTGAAAAAGCTAGATAAAATGAGAAGACGACAAGACACCATTGTACAAGGATTGTCCTATGAGCAAATTGGAAGCTGTCATCATACTTTTAGAGTCCAAATCTACAAACGGATTGAGCGACACGGGCTTCGATGATTTGTTAGCTAAATTATCAAAAATTCTCCCAGAAAAGACATACCAGGCCAAGAAAATGATCTGCCCCCGCGGCCTTGAGGTTAAAAAAAATTCATGCGTGTATCAATGATTGCATATTGTATCATGGAGACACATACAAAGACCTAGATAAGTGCCTCCGGTGTGGAGCTCCGCGGTACAAGAAAGGGCCGTCAAATGAGGGTACCAAGACGAGAGAAGGCCCGGTAAAGGTTTGTTGGTACTTTCCTATAGCTCCACGGATGCGTAGGCTATTCGCATGTGCGAAGACAGCCAAGCTACTGCGCTGGCATGGCGAAGAGCGTAACAAAGACAACATGATGAGACACCCTGCTGATGTGCGTGACCTTGTTTTCTGATTAGTTAATAAGCTTGTATTTCACTGTAAATAGGAGGGCCCATGAGATATACATGGAAGGTAAGTAAAGAAATTTCAATTTTTGTCTCACCACGTGATAGCATTCCAACAGTTTGACTTAGAACCATTGTAATTTGTAACAACAGCACAGAACCATTTTAACAGCACATAGGTATTCATCATAAGCAAAAGCAACTTCTTTCTACACCTGTTTAGTGTTGCTGGGCCGTGTTTTAATTAGTGGTAATTCATCAATATAAAATCATAAACTGGAGCACATCTTTCTAAACCTATTTATTTTGCTAGTTAGTGTTTAATTATTACTGGTCGAGAAGAGACAATATAAATCAAGACTTACAATAAATAAAACAAAGATTGAAGAAAAATTCACCAAAGAAACGACTTCAATTCGATCCATACGTGCCAACTCTTTAAAAGTGACAAAATAGAAATCAACAAATAAACATGTCAAAAAGTCCCATATATAGCACAAACGAGTACGTTGCCTGAAAAGCAAAAGGAGTTATTAAAAAGCTAATAGCACAACTTGTAGTGTGCTCTGGATCATTGCTTTCAAATCAAATACAAAGGTATGATATTGCTAACCACGCATACCACGAAGTCTGATCCTGGAGCTGGACGTGGGAATATGAAGCGGGAAAAATGATTATAGCGGCCGATGTGGTGCAAGAGTTAAAGAAGGTAACTGGGACAAGCAAACAAGAGCCACACGCATTAACAACACGTAGAGCTGCGTGGCCGCGAGGCTGGGCTTTGCAGCCTAAACCTGGGCTGAACTTACTCCAATCTATGGGCCTCTTTTGGGCTTGGCCTGAGCATGTGCCTTGTCCACACCCTGTAGATCCATCTGTGTCCACAGTCAATATGAGCTTCTTGGCCCAGTTAAGCCCAACACCAAAGGCACAAAGTAACATCACGTTCACACCGTCAATGAGCCCATCAGGACAGAGCGGGTCCAGAGGCCACGCCACCGGGCAGGAGATCCATCTACTTCCAGTTTGGAAAGGTAGCTAAAAAAACTCAAAGCTGCCTATGCATGGGTACGAAGGTCCAAGGTTAATGAAATGTTGTTCAGAGAACGCGGCGGGTGAGAAATCAACTATTTGTAGGGCTTGGACCTCAAACCTCATAGCTAGGAGATTATGCCTATAGTCAGAGTTGAGCGTGATGTATTGGTATTGTACCTTGACTTTTGTAGCAAGATAGCAGCCGTGCATGCTTTGTAGCAGGATATAGCAGCCATGCATGCTAAGAGGTTCCCTGCATACACACATGGCCGGAAACTATGGCAATGAAAATTTTACTTGTACGAATCATTTTGAGTTGTCGATACATATTCTTAATGTAACAGTAGAAATTTTACGCCTCGTACGAATCTTAAAGAAAATTTTATGTCTTAAACGAATCTCTACTATAATTAAAAATTTCTTTAAATAATTTTTTCTTTAAAATCAACGACTCACAGCATGTATACACTACGGATACGGATACGATGATATTAAAAGTGTGGTCAGCCTTCCACTCTACCTCTCCGCAGGCCCGCGCTCTGACGGCCTCGGCGACGGTTCGATTCCATCCCCGCGCACCTGCTCCCCATTTTTTCCTATTTGGAAAAAACAAATGCACCTCAGGGCGTCACCCCCGCGGAGGTATCTCAGGGCAGGGCGCCGCCGCCGCCGCCTGCCAGGCCAGGCCGCCGGCCGTCAGTCTGGCAGTCCAGGCTCCTCTCCGCGCCCCACCCATGCGTGACCCCGACTCCTCCTCTATCCTCCCTTCCCAAGCGGGCCTCCCTAGGCTCGAAACCCTAGCTCTGGCCGTCGGCGGTGCGGCAGCGACGGCTGCTGCTGCTGCTTCATGCTCCCTCCGCGAGTTCGCGGTGAGAGATGGAATCCCGGCCCACCTTTTCCTCACAGTTCAGAAGTAGAGCACGTGAGGCGGGTCAAGAGACGGCGGCGGTGGTTCCACTCGCGCCTGCGCCCTAGGATTTGGCGACGGGCACGACGGCGGGGAACCCACCACGTGCGATCCTCCACCAGCGTGAGATCCCTGGGGCAGCACGCACCCCGACGGGCTCCTCGACGGCGGGCTGCGACTTCTGGCACGCCGCGATCCGGGGCGGCCACGGCCACGCTCTTCAGCGCGTGCTGCCTGCGCACAACAAACGCAAGGCACGCCCCATCCTTCACATACTGGTAGGCAACAAGCTTCTGTCCTTTCATCAAGATCACAGTGCAGATGTTGAACTCCTGGTGGCCAGTCCCATGGCAGCGGTAGGGACAGAGTGGATCTTGGTTGCAGATCCGGGTTTCAAAGGATCACATATTTCGTATTGTGTTTTATCCGAATTTTTTGATGGTTTACTGCCGATCTGAAAACCGAGGGTTTTGATTGTGCAGATTTCTTGGAGAGGGTTCCAGAGGGAGGCGATGTTAATTTGTCTCCAATTATTCTGAAACAGACACAAACAAGGCCCATCATTCATCAGTAAGTTTGGTTATCCTGGACATGGATGCATTGCCGTTTGCCGTTACTTGCACACATGGTGGACTCGCATGGTTGAGTTAATTCTCTGTCATTATATTACCTATAATAAAGTAGATCACCCCTGTATATATACACTGCTTGTCCCATTTTAAAACACGAGCACACACCTATATATGGGCAGTTCTAACACATAGTGTTTTCAGTGTCCAGGAAACTAAATATGATGTAAACCTTGCTAAGTTGCTGGTGAACTCTTTGCACAATATTTTGAAGAGTTGTGGATGTAAGAATATAATTTTCTAGGAGAACACTGCGACAGCTAGAGGTAGGACTACTAGCACCGTGATATTTCTTTTTCTTTATATTTTGCCAAGTCCATACTCTACAAAAATCTTTTTGCCATTCTAGAAATACTTTAGGGATATATATAGCTGTTGTCTATAAGGGTTTCCTCTGATTTGGTGATTTTGTGCTTTGGGTTGGTGATAGCTGGATGTGTCAAGGTTCCTTAACCTTCTGAGGCCCTGGATTGTAAGTGGGTCGCTGAGCTCCTTGGGTTTGAGGATGAGGTTCTCATCAACTTCATCTATGGCCTCCTCGAGGACAAGGCATTTATTCAAGTCCAGCAATGTTGATTGTTTATATTGTCCTTGTTGAATTGTGCATGCATATTTTCTGGGAGGTATCAAATTTGTTTGAATCTGGTTCTTTAAAAAGCAGGGCATCAAATTTGATTGAATTTGGTTCTTTGAAAAGCAGTAACAAACCTGGTACACAGGGCATGTAGGGATGATTTAGCCTAATCAGCTTTACTACCTTAGCTTAGAAACTACAGAGCAACCATTTGTGGTCCAGCTTAGGAATTATTAGAACTGATGAAAAATACAGCTTAGTACACATCGCTGTATTGTTTCTTCTATTTTTTAACATTAATTTGCCTGTATCAAGATTGTAAGCTTATGGCAATAAGGTGTGTTTATGCCTTTGTTTTTAATGGCACGAAGCAGAAGGAAATAAGATTTAGATCCAACTGATAGGGTTCATGGTGAAGAACACAGTTAATTTCATGAAGGAGCTCTGGAGCCGCCGCCTCAGTGCACAACAGAAAGCCAGTGTGGCTTGTTACCATGGCATCTGAGCTGGATTGTCCTAATTTAATTCCTGAAAGCTCTTGATATACTACCAGTGGAGCTTTACTATTCCATTTCCATATCTCATACTCTGGAAACCCGAGCAATTTGATACTACTGCATATGTATACTCATGGCTGATGAGGGCTATTGATGCTACTGTTTTGCAGCCTTTTGTACATCTACAAGATTGCCACCAGAGGGCCCTGCACCGCAATGCAGCCTTCCACAGTCAAGTTCGCTCTTCGTGGACAAGCATACAACGAGCATATTTCCAATTATAGATTTGGTTCTATCGTAATTAAGTAACAATGTAATAACCAAGTCTTACACAGAGAAACCATCTTTGTAATGCAGTTCTACTTAATTTGTGTATACTAAAAAAATATCATTATTTGGTTATTTTTATGTGCATCCTAAAATAAAACTGGCGTTAGCATGAGCTCTAAACTAAAACTAAAAGAATATCGCCGTTCGGTTGTTTCCATGTGAATCATTAGCATAAAACCGTGGCGTTCGCACGGACATTATACTAGTCATTTGGAATTATCTAATGTAATAGTGAAAATCTTACGCCTTATACGAACTATTTGGAATTGTGATACATATCCTTATCATTAATATAATAGTGGGAATCTTACTCCTTATACGAATCTTAAAGGAAAATTTATGTTTTGTATGAATCATTCGGAATAATTGTTGATACATATCCTTAATGTAATAGGTAAGAATCTTAAGGAAAAGCTCATGTCTTTTACGAATCTTAATGGAAATTTACGTATAGTTATATTGAAAAATACTTGTGAAATCTCAGAAAAATGAATGATTTTTGGAATATGTATCTGGAAAGATAATAGTAGCGGAAGATATGCATGCATGAAGATCAAAAGCTCAAATACGACTGACCTTGCATATATGGGGGTTGGCATTATTTCTCATCGCTCCAGAATATTTGGTGGATTGATTGAAAGTTTGTTCAAACACATAATGGTTTTTGTTTGACCACTGTTCCAAATTAGAATGGGTATAAGCCCAGCTTGTTGACCTGGACAAGCCAAAACGAACGTTAAAGTCGGCAATCAAAGGTTGGCGCCCTTATAAGTAGCGGTACTGCGGTTCGTAGTACACACACAAACGGTAAGAGGTAGCCTGCACCGGCACCGGGGCGACCTCGACTAGGACGAGAACCTCATCGACGTTCTCCTCGGCTTGCAAGAGAAAGGCTCCCATCATCTAACTGACAATAGCATTAAGGCCATCATATTCGACATGTTCACGGCCGGATCGGGGACAATAGCATCAGCACTTAGCTGGGGCATGTCAGAGCTGATGCAGAACGCGAGGGTCATGAGCAAGCTGCAGGGCGAGATCCGGCAGGCATTCCATGGCAAGGCGACGGTCACCGAAGCCGACATCCAGGCAAAGGCAAGCAGCAGCCTCCCGTACCTGAAGCTCGTCATCAAGGAGACCCTCCGGCTGCATCCGCCGGCTCCGCTTCTGGTGCCCAGAGAGAGCATCGACGCGTGTGAGATCGAGGGCTACACGATTCCAGCCAAGTCCCGTGTCACCGTGAACGCGTGGGCGATCGGAAGGGACCCAATGTGCTGGGGCGACGACGCCGATGAGTTCAAGCCTGAGCGCTTCGAGGGTAGCACGGTGGAGTTCCTGCCATTCGGTGCTGGACGAAGGATGTGCCCCGGCATCGCCTACGGGCTTCCCATCATGGAGATAGTGCTTGTGCAGCTTCTCTCTGCCCCTTCGACTGGTCGCTGCCAGATGGTGTGCACGAGGTGGACATGGCGGAGGCGCATGGCCTGGGAGTCCGTCGCAAGTCGCCACTCCTGCTCTGCGCCACACCGTTCGCCGTTCACGAATGAATCTACTTGTGAAGTACCTTTCTAATAAATAAGCAAGCTACCAAGGCTACATGCATGTAAGTACAACCTCATTACAGATTAGTGTGGTCGAATTAGAACGATGCAAAAAAGTTTAGTGTGGTTGGCTGTCTGTGTCTAATAATGCGCTGTTATCCTGCAAACGGTTTTGTGTTCCGTGTAAATAAGCCTGGACGAAAAACTCGAAACTCGCTAGTTCGCTCGATCGTTAATGGCACGGCTCGAGCTCGACTCGTTTCATAACAAGCCAGCTTGTTTTTTAATGAGCTAGCTCATTTTATAACAAGCCAGCTCGTTTTTAAATGAGCTAGCTCGTTTTATAACGAGTCAGCTCGAGCTGGCTCGCGAGCTGCTTGTTAGCTCGTATGAGCCAGTAAATTCACAAGCCAACAAACTCAAATTAGCTTTTGGTGTATAAACATATATCATCTACAAACCTGATCAATCTACCACTCAAGTCGTTGGTCATTTATTTTGCTTCTTCGATGAATTTTGTAGAATGATGTCTAACTTGTACTATGGTAATGGTCGTGGACTTGTGGTGGGCAGTGGGCTGCCTTCAAACTTTATGAATTATGGATCAATCGATGGATGGATATATTCTCCTTCATTAAATTTATATGTACTTTGTGTTTATTGGCTTGTTGCTCACTTGTCTCTGTGTAACGTATTTTTAAAGTTTGGCTCGCGAGCCAAAACGAGTTGCTCGAGCTATTTAAAGAGCCGACCCAAGCTACTCTTCTAGCTCGTTAGTGTGACGAGTTGAGACGAGCTAGAATACTAACGAGCTGAGCTAGAGCTATAAGGAGCCGAGCTGTAACGAAGCGAGCTGGCTCGATATCCATGCAACCGAGAAAGGTGGATTATAAGAAATTGTTTTTGGTGGGTGACCTATATGCAATGGCCTAATAAGTGATAATGTACGTACCATCACATTTGCTAGGTGTCAGTCGCCTGAATTATGGCTTCTGCTCAGGCGACGTTTTAACTGCTTGTGAACACAAACCAGTGCCTTCGTACTTTAGTTTGTGAACACAAATCACGATCTCAGATCATCCAGTTGTCCAGTCTAGCATTCCCTCCCTCCCTACCCCCACCACCCCCCCCCCCCCCCCCCCCCCCCCCGAAAGAAAATTCAATGATGTTTAGCAACAAGTGGTGCAACCGGGACAAGCCCGTCTGGCCGTGTCACCAGATCGATTTTCTGCGTCCCTAGAAGTATGCTTACCTTCCTGAACAGGAAAAAGGAGGAGCTAAACTGATTCCTCCTTGAGTAAATGGCACAATTAGGAAGCGGCTAATCTTTGAAATAGAAAAAAAAAACTTGATTTGGAGAAGGGCCGGGGCCGACACAAGCATGATCCACCCCCATCATGCTAGACCACCACAACGCACAAGATATCATGCAATACGACTATATCGCTCTGCAGCAAAAAATCAGTACAAACAACAACCATAACATAATCAGGTTCACCACCCTCGACCCTTGCTCATCGACTTCAACCCAGGTTTATAGGTTCATTTTTGACTTGAAATGAACTAGTGTACCACGTATTGCAACCCCGTACCTCGACCCCATCGAACCTAGAAACTTTGTGACTATGACCCGGCCTAATCTTTTCATAAGGAATCCAGGCTTGGACGACTCAATACTAGCCTGCCGAGTGGGCCGCGCGATGAGCACTTGACCTACGGTGTGGAGAAGACCGAGTGGGCTGCGGTGTGGGAGCACGTTTCACAAGGACTACAAAAAAGATGCTAATTTTAGGGTGTTACACAAACAACTAAAATGAAAAACTATTAACGTCATCATAAGTATTAGTCGTCTGTGTTAGTAGTCCTTGCGGGGCTTGGTTGTCTCCGCAAACCTTTTGGAAAACAAGAAAAATTTAATAATGCAACTACAAAGAGGAAAAATATTTTTCGGTTTCCTTAACTTGTGGCCAACAAAAACTGAACTTTGAACTTTGATCCACTCAAAAAAAGCTAAACTTTGAGAGAAATTTCCACTTGAACTTGAGAGAGAGTGAGAGACTTGAGCGGTTTTTTGGCGATGATGGTAGCATTAGGAAGGAGGAGGACAGCAGTGACGAGGAGGTGGAGGAGGATGAAGACTGATCATGATGACGACGAGGAGGAGGAATGCCATGCAATGGCCATGGTTGCAAACTGGTGAGATGCGTGAATTGTTTTATGCATGTCTTAATTAAACTTCACTTTTTTGTAATTTGGTAATCATTTGAAGTTTTGAAAATATTTATTTTGTATATTTTGGATTAAATTTTCAAACAATCCGTGTCATGTTTAAATTGTATAAATATTCACTTGTTTTGCAACAGTATCCATCTATTTCCAGTTTGTAAAGGGAGCTACTCCAACAGTTTGTCAAATGAGATTCTATCCTTAAAAATTTGGCAAAACCAAAAAATTCACTCTCCAACAATTTGCCAAATGAACTTGACAATTTTATCGATGTTCTATTCCTCCCCTCCGCGCGCGTAAAGATACGTGCGTGTACTCTGGTTGCCATCGGTCTTTCTCGAGGCGACGGGCGTCGGAAGATTGGAGCCGGCTATGGTGCTTGACCAGGTCCCACGCTGGAGCGATCTGGACCAGAGCATCTCCCCACTGTCCCCCACCACCACAGGATCCGAGACCCTGCCCTCGTCCTTCCTGTCCTTCTCGAACCCGCTCACCCGCGACGACAAGGCCGCGGGGGCTGGGGGCCGTGGCGCCTCGTTGTTCCCCGTGAACCAACGAGGTCAACTCGAAGATCTACCTCTGGCGAGGCCACCCGTGGAACCTCGAGGTCGACGTTGTCATCAGCTCCATCAACGAGGTCAGGATTCAGGATTATGTCAGTTGCGGCTCCGTCACCGTGTGTGATCACAAAGGTTGCTAGCAGGGCGCTTTGTTCGTTAGCAGGCTTTTGGTTTTGTTAGCGGGACTCTTTGGTTTTATCAGGGCTCTTCGTTTGCTTAGCGGGCCACTTCGTTCACTTAACGGGCCTCTTCGTTTCGTTAGCAGAGCTTTTTATTTTACCAAATCCAAATGACAAACTCTTGGAGAGAGACCATTTTTTTCACTTGCCATATATTTTAGCAAGTTGCCAAATCATGATATTTGCCAAGTGAATTTTGGCAAACTGTTGGAGATGTTGTTGATGGTAGTTAACTATCATTTTTTAATTGTCAACTTAATTAAGAAAATGCTATAAAGAGAATCACCATCATAGACTAGGGATTTTACTGATATAATTTTATGTGTTTTGGTGAATATCTATTTCTTCAAGGAGTTATCAAAAAATAACCAAAGATGGCCTGCATGTCATTATTACATAGAGAGAAAGACCGACGCATAAAAAAAAATCTAGAAGACTCGAGAAGGCACCTCCTGGAAGGAGGAGCCCACCTATCAGGATGATAGGGCGGCCGCCCTCCTCCCTTGGGCACCCGCCCTAGCCTCCAGGCCAATCAGGAGCGATCACGCGGATCGGCCCTCCACCGTCATTGAGGATTAAAATTAAGCATTGATTAAGGCTGGTTTGATCCAAGGGTTGTGGTGCATCCTAGGAGGCTATATAAGCAAAGCCCCCTGGCCTTAGGTCAGAGGAATTTAGATCAATAATTTATTATTTTCTAGAGAGAATTAGCCCTAGATCTCTTCTCTTTAGAGCCTAGCATTCAAGAGAGATTAACTTTTTATTCTTTATGTGAGATTAGAGTTATTCTTCTAGATTGAGAGAGATAGAGTGGAGGAAGAGTTTTGAGGAAGTCTGGCTTGTCGATGTCTCCTCTCTAGCTTATACCTACGGGATCAAGTCTCCCTAACCCGGAGCTTGCTTCTAAGATTCTTCCGTAATTCAACCCATAGTGTAAGCGTGGTGCTTGGGCTCGGGTACTCGTAGATATCCCCTATCTAGCCAGATCATTGGTAGTAGCACATGAAGTGACAGTCCCATTGTTACCCTTAGAGCATCCTCCCATTAGAAGGATTGGTAGGATTTGTGTGCCAGGTTTAAGCATCCTATGTGGTCTCTCTTTTCCTTCGGTACATCCCCAATAGAGCAGTGTTCACATAGCTTGCCATAGGTTAGAACTAGTAGGGTGCCATAGCAGTCTTCTCTATATTGCTTATATCACATTACCTTGCTTGCAGGTCAGGGGTAGTAGCAATAGACTTGGTTAGTCATCGCACGTTTTCTCCTTATGGATAAATAAATATGATACTCTGGAATTATCTCCCGGGGAAAGTGCTCACCAATATCCGTGCGCTTGGGATTATTTCTCTTTGATTCTTCTGTGTGCGTAAACAATATCAATAAGCATTTTTTATGTCGTTGCTAGGGAGAAGATGGTCTGCTGAGTTAACCTTAAGTCTTGCTATATCTTGTACATATACTTTTACTTTTTATTATTTTTATTCCTTATCTTATCTTTTCTTACCTTTTTCCATCCTTATGGATGACATAAATTCCATTTCTGTCTTCAAAATTTCTACACCCACGGAGACCAGCCTTATGCCATGGGAGTCATCACAACCTATCCAAAACCCTAACTATAGGTTGAGTCCGTGGTTAATTGCAATGGTCCAAAACCTAACTGTAGGAGAGAAATATGAAAATCCTTACCTTCATCTTAGAGACTTTACATTGGAACCTAACATGTGATTGTCTTTGCATATAGGGCACATCTGATAAAACTTTACGTTGGAAGCTCTTTCCTTTTTGTTTTTTAAAAGGAAAAGCTAGACAATGGTACAATAAAGTTGTAGGTAATCAACAAGGAGACTAAGGATCCTTACATTCCAACTTTTGCCTAGATTTCTATCCTATCTCCCAAATTGTCGACCTTAGAATCAAAGTTATAACCTTCCAACAAGAACACAATAAATCTTTTGCCTTCTCTTGGAATCATTTTACTAACCCTAAACCCTAAGCCTTATTTTACAAGACCCTATCCTTCTTCAACATTTTTATAAAGGTCATCATAGAGAGAGTAGGCAGTTGCTCGACACAACTTCAAGAGGATCATTCTTGCATATCTCTTGTGAGAAAGCAAGGTTGACCTTAGATAAAATCTTATCCTCTGAATTTGATAACATCCTAGAAGTAGAACCTCAAGTGGTTGAAGCTAATGCTTTGCTAGATATACCATCCACTTCAGCTAATCCAAGTTTTGGGCCACAAAAAGAAGAACTCTATTTTCTGATGTCATGCTTAACATTGAAACTGATCTTTTTTGCCGATTTCAGAAACATCCTGAAATACTATTCTATAAAGAAAACCAAATCATCATTCACACCTTAGAAAATTCTTAAAATTTTATAAGGATATTTCTTATAGAAGTACCTCAGGGGAGTTAGTGTCTGTCATAAGCAATGAATGGTTAGAAGAATCAGAGCTTTCCTCTGATGTGATCCGTTTGGATTCACCTTCTCTTCCAATATGTTGCCAAATTGATTCATACTACTTTGGTGCCCTCTACAATCCAGTTATGTGTATTAATATCATGTCTGCTTGGCTTGCACAAAAATTAATGAAGCACATGTCATTAACCCAACAATGAAATTAATGAAGAGTCTTTCGGGACATATTATCCCCAGTTTAGGAATTTTACATGTCCTACCCATCCAGGTGGAAGGAACCATGGTATAGTTGAGCTTTTATATCTTTGATATATGGGACTTTGACATACTGATAGGACAACCTTTTAGAAGACTTCTTTGTGAAGGAAAAACATGGAAATTAAACATTTGTTTTGGGAAGAAATTCCAATTCCAGATGTCCATATATCTCTTTAAATACTAAGACTGAACCTTGTCATCAACTTGATCCATTGGAGGAATTTAAGGTTGCTTCTCTAGAGTTCTTAGCTGAACCAGGTCTAGAAGATGATGCTTAATTCTTCATTGAAGAAGAAGCTGACTTTTATGAGCCTGAACGTTTAGATGAGTTTGCAAAACCACCTAGATCTCCTATAGAGCTTAAAACTTTACCACCCGGTCTTAGATATATTTTTTAGATAACGATCCAGAGTCTCCTGTAATCATAAGTGATAAACTCATTCAGGAGAAAACTTTTTGCCTAATGGTAGTCTTAGAGAGACACTACTCAGATTTTGGCTACTCGTTCCAAGATCTTAAAGGAATCGGTCTAGTTCTTTGCACCCATCGCATTCCCACAGATCCAAATGTTCCACCTTCTAGAGAACCCCGACGTAGACTCAACAATTCGATGAGGGAGGTTGTTAGAAAGGAAGTTCTAAAACTGTTGCTCGCTAGGATTATATATTCGGTGCCACACAGTGAGTGGGTAAGCCATGTCCAAGTTTTGCCTAAAAAGGGAGGCATGATTGTTGTTAAGAATGAGAAGAATGAGTTATTCCCTCAATGAACCGTCACAGGATGGCGGATGTGCATAGATTATAGAATGCTTAATAAAGCAACAAGGAAAGATCATTTTTCATTGCCCTTTATCGACGAAATGTTAGAACGCTTAGCCAATCATTCTTTCTTCTATTTCCTTGATGGATATTCAGGGTACCATCAAATCCTAATCCATCCCGATGATTTAAGCAAAACTACCTTTACATGTCCCTATGGAACTTATGCTTATCATAAAATGTCTTTTAGGAAATGTAGTGCTCCAGGTTCTTTGTAAAGATGCATGATGTCTATATTTTCTGATATGATTGAAGAGATTATGGAAGTTTTATGGATGACTTTTTTGTTTAAGGAAAAACTTTTGATGATTGTCTTGAAAAATTAGATAGAGTTTTACAACGATGTGAAGAAAAGCACTTAGTCTTTAATTGGAAAAATGTTATTTTATGGTTAGGGAAGGAATAGTACTATGACACCTAGTGTCTGAAAGAGGTATTGAGGTAGATAGTGCTAAAATTGAAGTAATTGAACAGCTACCTCCACCTATAAATGTGAAAGGAATTAGAAGTTTTTTTTGCCATGCTGGTTTCTACCGTAAATTTATAAAAGATTTTTCATATATTGCTAGACCACTTAGTAGTCTGCTAGCTACGGATGTTCCTTTTGAATTTGATGATGCATATTTAAGATCTTTTGAAACTTTAAAGAAAGCACTCATCTCTGCACAATCATTCAACCCTCTGATTGGTCTTTACCTTTTGAAATTATGTGTGATGCCTATGAATATGCTGTAGGGAAATTTTAGGACAAACTAAAGACAAAAAGCATCATGCAATAGCCTATGCTAGAAAAACATTAACAGGACCTCAACTTAATTATCTAACTACTAAAAAAGAGCTCTTGGCTGTTGTTTTTGTCGTCGATAAATTTAGATCTTACTTAGTGCACTACCAAAATCGGCCTATTTGCCGAGGGCCTAAAGCACTCGGCCAAGCCTGCCTCGTCTCGATAAAGGCTTTGCTGAGTGCCGCACTCGACAAAGACCTGTTGGCAAAGAATCCGACGGCAAAGAATTCTTTGCCGAGTGCCACGCGTCGGGCACTCGGCAAAGACTTTGTCGAGTGCCAGGTAAGCACTCGGCAAAGTTTAACGGCAACAGCCATCTGACGCCTTCTTTGCCGAGTGCCCACGTGGCCGGCACTCGGTAATTGTGATCACATTTGGAAATGTATGGGTTTTAGGCATCCAACGTCGCAACTTGCTCCAAACATTCCTAAATTTTTATCATAGCCTCTACATGCGATAACATACCACCTAGACAAGTTTCGTGATTTTTGGACTTCGGTTGAATTTTATATAATTAAAAAACACTTCTACCGCACATGGATGATCATGTTTCATGGACAAGGCATTGAAACTTTTGGATTACTTTATGGATACGGCCTCAAAATATACTGTCCACCGTGAATATCATTTTTTAAATGGCTACATTTCATTATTTTATACACCTACAGTTCAAACTTGGATTATCCCAAAAAATTCATGTAAAGAAAATAAATGAACGAAATATAGCAAAATATTATAAAAAGGTCCTAAATTCGAACAAGTGCTTGAATACAATATACTTGGGTTACAGAAAAAGCTAGAATTCAAAATTAAAAAAAATGAAATCTTTATCGAGTGCCACTACACTGGCGCTCGGCAAACAAATTCAAAATTAAAAAAAAAAATCTTTGTCGAGTGCCAATACTAGCGCTCGGCAATCTGGCTCTTCGCCGAATGCCAGTGTAGTGGCACTCGGCAAAGAAACATGCTTTGCCGAGTGCCCAGGCTGGCACTCGGCAAAGAGGGGCCGTCCTGGGCCCAGTACCCGCCATGTGGCTCTTTGCCGAGTGTGTAGGTCGGCACTCGGCAAAGGGGACGGCGACGGACGCCATTTGCCCCCGTCACACTTTTTTGCCGAGTGTCTTGCTTTGCCAAGTGCGCAGCAATCGGCAAAGATGATCTTTGTCGAGTGCCTGGCTTCGCCGAGAGCTAGGCACTAGGTAAAAAAAATCTTTGCCGAGTGCTATGTTTGGCACTCGACAAAGGTGGCCTTTGCCGAGTGCCTGTGTTTTGCCACTCGGCAAAGACGCCATTTCCGGTAGTGGTGGGAGCTAAGGTAATTGTTTATTCTGATCATGTTGCTTTAAAATATTTGCTTATTAAGAAAGATGTTAAACCACGTTTGATAAGATGGATTTTGTTACTCCAAAAATTTGACTTAGAAATAAAAGATAAAAATTCTGTTGTCAATCACTTGTCTAGAATGCAATTTGAGAATCCGCATGAACTACCCATTGATGATTCACTCCGGGACGACAACGGGATCGATCGATCCGACCTCTGGTATGCAGATATTGTTAATTTATGGTTTCAGCATATGTACTATCAGGAGGGAACAAAAGAAAACTCATCCAGGAGAGTCGTGCTCACATCTAGAATGAGCCATACCTCTTTTGAGTTTGCTCTGATGGCCTACTCAGAAGATGTGTACCTACTGAAGAAAAAATAAAGATTATTAAGATATGTCACTCGTCACCATATGAAGGGTATTTTTGGGCATTCCACACTCATGCAAAGATCTGACAGTGTGGATTTTTTTGGCCACTAACGTATGAAGACACAACAGAATCTTTTGCAGATACTGCTAGCAGTACAGTAGCAAAAGAAGAGAACAATTAACTGTTGGCAGGCCACGATCGACTAGTAGTGACTAGTGACCACTTGCTGAGTGAGTGCGTGAGCTGCAGCGAAATGAAGCGAGTCACATGGCGCCCGTGGGAGCACAAGCCACATGCATCCAGCGGCAAGAGCCAAGAGCGAGGAGGGCCGGGCCGGGGCCGGGACCGGGAGGCGGGAGGATAGGGACGACGACGACGACAGAGCTGCGATCCAGGGGATAAGAGCACGCGTGCATGTATTGGACGACGCCAGCGCCACCGTACCAGACCTGATATCGAGTCGTACAAGTCTGCTGTGCATGCAGATTCATGCATGCAGCGCATATCGAGTCGAATCATGCGTCATGCGCGCGCGCGTAGAATCGATCGTGGATTACCACTAGGATAGCTAGTGTTACCGTCGATCGTTCGCGCTGCAACGGAAGAAGCTGTATTTTTTTTAATAATCAGGAGGAGCCAGGCCGGGGCTCCTACTGTCAAAATGTATTAATCAAGGAACAAAAACAGAGTTTAGATACAACAGGGTATAAAAAGAGCTACAACAAAGAGAAGCTGTTGCTACCTTCCGACTGCCTACCTCTAGTACAGAAATCAAATTTTCATCTTATACTGTCGCTCGTACGAGAGATCGAGTACGTGCTGCTCTATATACATACAGTATAGCCTGACTGTATGTACATTATTATCTAGCTAGGCTGCTAGTTACTGCGGCAGTTACACTATGACGCACACGTCGTTGTACCTAGGCAACAATCGTAGTCGAAATTAAAGAGGTACGTACGGAGTACGTAGCAACAGTGGTATGTGGTAGACACGTGCTGGCTAGTTTTTTTGCACGCAGCGGAAAGGGACGCGGAGTCTGCCGGCCTGGCTTTGGTCCAGACGTGCTTCGATCGTATTCGTATGCATGGTAGGGGACCATGTCCATCGGACACTACTGCACAATAAAATCATGGCTTTCCGGAGCGGACGAAGACATCCGCTGCCAGTGTCACGCTAAGGTAAATCATGGCTTGTCGCAGCGAGCGTCTTTACCCGCTGCGGTTAATCCGATTTCTTGCAGCTAGCCGATAAGGAAGCCCGCTGTGGTATAGAAATTCCGAAGAAACAAAAAAAAAAGAAAAAAAACCAGACAGCTGGATCTGGGCCCATTGCATCATCGGCAGCTAAGGATTCGACATCGAAAATGCAAGAATATGCTCAATTCAACAAAAAAAGCATCACAGGCAATGCTAAGCATCATAGGCATTTGCTGAAGAAACAGCGTAGGCACGGAGCATCAGAGATGGTGGAGTTGGGGAAGGAGATGCACCCAACGACGTCGAGTAGTCGAGGGAACAGATGGTGGAGTTGGGGAAGGAGAGCGGAGAAAGACGGTTGCTCTCCACTGGGGCCATGCATGACAGCTATCACCGACACCAGGACATCGAGGCGGGGTGCCTCCCTGGCGCGCTGGAGGTCGGCGGCGGTGGTGGAGGTCAACCGCGCGGTGGAGGTCAAGGCGGGGCGTGGAGTTGCGGAAGGAGAGCCGGGGAAGACGGCTGGTCTCTATTGGGGCTGCGCACTACAGCTATCACCGGCACCGGGACATCGAGGCGTGGCTCCTCCTTGGCATGGTGGTGGTTGGTGGCGGCGGTGGAGGTCGATGTGGGGCGCCTATGGAGTTGGGGAAGGAGAGACGGGGAAGACGGCTCCTCTCCACTGGGGCCGCGCACGGCACCTATCACCGCCTCCCAGGCGGCCGGAGCTAGGGTTCCCAGTGGCGTCGAGGGCGTTGAGGCGGCCGGGGATGAGGGTGCGTCGGGGCACGGCGTCGAGGGCGGAGAAGGGGACTTTGTGGCGGTGCGGAAAGGGATTGGTGGCCGGTCGTCGGTGGCGCGCAGGAGGGGCGACGGCGGAGACGGTCTGGGGATAGGGTGGCGGGGGAGAGGAAGGAGAAATGCATATATGGTGGGCCTTTTATCCCGGTTTGGGCTCCCAACCGGGATTGGTGGTCCTTTAGTCCCGGTGGCCCAAGCCGGGATAAAAGGGACCAGCCTAAGGCCTATTTTGGCGCGCGGCCAAAAGTTCTACTCTCGGCAATTTCGTTTCCCGTCTTTTTTCATTGCTTTTAGTGTAAACATATATAAAGCATAAAAATAATATATTAAATTATATATAGTATACTTATTTGATATAATAGAATAATATATTTATTTAGATATAATAATGCATAAAAATATTATACTTTTTGAGATGTATTACAAGATAAATATACGATAACAAATGTCTTAAAATAAAATTACATATACGATAACAAAGACCTTTTTCTATATAGGTCAACGTACAAACACATTAAAATTTAACCACATGAGTAGCTTTCTTCTAGCATCCATGAACCTCAGAAGCGTCGGGTGGTGACGAGCTATGCCGATTCGAGATAATTAATGAGGCCGCAAAAACTCGTTCCTGAGCACGTCTCTGTAATCTAGAGGCTGTAGAACTCATGCATGAGCATAGGGCTCCCATGAACCTATGCCTCTCAGTGTTGGGGGTGGAGAAAATTGCATGACTTGTTTTGCTCTGATGAACCTATGCCTTAGGATTTGCGAGCACAATCCAGAGCCCACAGGATTCCGCTCGGCGCCGTCACCATACAGTACTAACACCGCCCCAGGAGAGCAACAGTGCACACCCGAGGATGGCTCCGTCAATCTCGTGGTGACCCCAACATTCGGTGTTGCTCTATTTTCAGTAGTATTCTTCTAGCACCTCTATTGTACACCATTTTGGTGGACTAGGACACGCAAAGATATCTGTACGTGTAGGGCTTTCTCTCACAAAGACCACATTTGAGTGGATAAAAGGAAGATCATGTATAGTGAAGTAGTGTATGTGAAAAGAGCTGAAGGTGTGTGAAATGAGATGAAGATTAGAGCTTGTTTACAGGAATGACCACCGTGGTGGTAGGTGGGAGCAGTGTGTTGGGGCTTTTAATCGTGGTTGGTATTAAAAACTAGGATTAAAAGCCCTCACCGCTCGCACCTGCCACGCACAGATTGGCTTTTAGTCCCGGTTTGTCATTCCAACCGAGACTAAAAGTTTCTGCTCCCACCTACCCAACACTAACAAATACTGCTCCCACTACCATCAATTCTATTTTTTATGTAAATCAATTTCTATTCTTCGGTTTCAAAAATAATATATAAAAATATGTATAAATTTCAATAAAGATTTTTTAGTTTCATGATGTATATATGTATTTATATTAGTCATACCATGATATCCTACTAAAGTAAAAAAATTATGCATACCACAAAGAGGTGTTATATCACAAACCGGGTTCGACATCTCCGTACAAATAGACCTAATTAAGCTAATGAAACATTACATTACGAATTATAGCCATAAATTATTACATGACCAAATTAAAACATAAACCCTACAATTCAGACACTACTCTCATCTATCTCTACTCTAACCATCGTAGGAAAAACCCCAAACTTGATGCTACCTGCCGAGTGCCTACCTGATCTAGTACAGAAATCCAATTATGTGGTAGACACGTGCTGGCGTGTTTTTTTGCACGCAGCGGGAAGGGACGCGGGGTCTGCCGGGCTGGCCTTGGTCCAGACGTGCTTTCATCGTATTCGTATGCATGGTACGGGACCATGTCCATCAGATCCGCAGCTGGCGCCATTTTGGCACTATTCGATAGGCGACATTATAAATAGCATGCATGGTGATAGGCCACCACATATGCACACGCAGACTTAGAGACGATCGACCATCGACGACCGAGCTAGTCTGCACTGCACGATCGTCAGCCAAGCCATCGCAATTAGGCACTGTACCATGGACCGCCACGACCTTCTATTCCAATACCTGATCGTCTCTGTAGAGACCATAGCACTGATCCGTGTCCTGAAGCTCTTCCTGACGAGGCCGCCAAAGGTGATCAGGCTGCCGCCGGGGCCGTGGAAGCTGCCGGTGATCGGCAGCATGCACCACCTCGTGAACGTGCTCCCGTACCGCGCCCTCAGGGACCTCGCGGGCGTCCACGGCCCGCTCATGATGCTGCAGCTCGGCGAGACGCCACTGGTGGTGGTGTCGTCCAAGGAGATGGCCCGCAAGGTGCTCAAGACACACGACGCCAACTTCCTACCCGCCCCAGGCTCCTGGGCGGCGACATCGTGCTCTACGGCTGGTCGGACATTGTCTTCTCACCATCCGGTGAGTACTGGCGCAAGCTCCGGCAGCTTTGCGCCGCCGAGATGCTCGGACCCAAGCGTGTGCTCGCCTTCCGCCACATAAGAGAGCAAGAGGTACGTGCTTATTGACAAAATATGAAATGAAACATTATATATGTTACTTCCTGTTTCATTTTGTTTATAAATTTTGCTATAGATGGCGAATGAGGTGGCAAGGATACGAGCGGTCGGGCGATCCACTCCGGTGGACCTTAGCGCAATGTTCCACAACTTAGCCAACAACATCGTTGCCCGTGCATCATTCGGCAAAGTGCTGTGGAACGCCGACGAGTTCCTGTCAGCAATCAAGGTTGGTGTCGTCCTGACTAGCGGGTTCACGGTCCCGGACCTCTTCCCAACCTGGAGGCCCGTGCTCGCCGCGGTGACCGGCATGCGTCGTGCCCTCGAGCAGGCCCACAGGACGCTGGACACCACCCTGGAGGAGATCATAAAGGAGAGGAGACGCATCCGGTGCAGCAGCCGGCAGGGCGAGGAGGACGAGAATCTGGTTGACGTTCTCCTCGGCTTGCAAGAGCGAGGCGGCCTGGGGTTCCATCTAACAGAAAACAGCATCAAGTCCGTTATATTCGACATGTTCACGGCTGGATCGGGGACATTAGCATCCTCGCTTAGCTGGGGCATGTCAGAGCTGTTGCGGAACGAGAGGGTCATGAGCAAGCTGCAGGGCGAGATCCGGCAGGTGTTCCATGGCAAGGCGACGGTCACCGAAGCCGACATCCAGCTCCAGGCAAGCAGCCTCCCCTACCTGAAGCTTGCCATCAAGGAGATCCTCCGGCTGCATCCGCCGGCTCCACTTCTGATACCCAGAGAGAGCATAGACGTGTGTGAGATCGAGGGCTACACCATTCCAGCCAAGTCACGTGTCACTGTGAACGCGTGGGCGATCGGAAGGGATCCGAAGAGCTGGGGCGACGACGCCGATGAGTTCAAGCCTGAGCGCTTCGAGGGTAGCACGGTGGACTTCAATGGGAGCAGCTACGAGTTCCTGCCGTTTGGTTCTGGACGGAGGATGTGACCCGGCATTGCCTAGGGGCTTCCTGTCATGGAGATTGTGCTCGTGCAGCTTCTCTACCACTTCGACTGGTCGCTGCCAGATGGTATGAGCGAGCTGGACATGGCGGAGGCGCATGGCCTGGGAGTCCGTCGCAAGTCGCCGCTCCTGCTCTGCGCCACACCGTTCGTCGTCCCCGAATCTACAATCTACAATTCTACAAGCGAAGTAAACAAGCCACCAAGGGCACATGCATGTATGTACAAAATCATAAAGATTAGTGTGGTCGTCTGTTTGTCCAATAATGTGCCGTTATCCTGCAAACGGTTTTGTGTTCTGTACGTGTAAACAATCGAAAAAGGTGGACTATAAGAAATCGTAATGCTTTTTTGTGCGGACTACTTATATGCAGTGGCCTCATAATTTATACCATTTGCTTTACGTTTGCTTGGCTTTTGTTCAGGCGATGTTTTAACTCCCTGTGACGTTTTGTTTTCAAACATGGACACCTCGTACTTTATTTTGTGACGAGGGGAGGAGCGACCATTCTCTACGCCGACACAGGACCGGCAAGCGGACGACGACGACGCTTCTTCTTCAGCCCTCCCCGGGGAGTTTGCCGTGTAGGATAGCGTCCATGGCCTCACCTCTAGTGTCGCCGCAGTAGTGGCCACGGACGACATCGACATTTGGGCCCTCTTCATCAACTCCATTCGGCTGCCGCTACGGTAAAGTCTCCTATACACACCGCCCGCCTGCGTGCCGCACGCCGAGAGCCCGCTAGCATGGTACCTCATCGCAGTGACATGCTGCTTTCCGCAATCCAACCCGAAGATATAAGCTAAATGTGTGTTGGTGAAAGTGGGAGCGCAAGCCGGACAATGCTGTTACCGACAATCCGAATAACACTATCCGTATTAAGTTCCACGAGGCGTTCGTCGAGCCCGTATCCTCTTGGAAGTTAGAAGTGACGAGCGAGTTCGTGCCTATGCTAGCAAAGCGCTACAGCGAGCTATGACAGTTGATGATTTATGTTTAGTGTTTCTCTAAAGTGTGTACGGCTTCTCACTGTGACCCTTGTTGTTGTTTATGTAAACCTCCCACTTTTACTTAATGAAGCACATGTCAATACGCTTTTGAAAAAAAAAATTCTATCAATCACGATCTCAGCCGTTAGGTTGTCCATTCCCTCCCCTGTCCCTGTCTCCCTGAAAGAAAATTCGGTGATCTTTAGCAACAAGTTGTTCAGCACTGCATGTGGTGCGACGGGGGACAAGCCCGTCTCCCGTGTCAACATATATCTATTCTCTCTTGTCAAAAAAAAACATATATCTTTTTTTTGAAAAAAAAACATATATCTATTCTCTGCTCCAGCTGGGATGGCCAGGTACAGACCAGCCAAGCCCGTCTCCCGTGTCACCGTATCTATATACTGCTCTCTTTTTTTTGGATCACCAAAAAAATTGGACCAGGCTTTCGGTGAGCATTAGCCCAGGATAGAAAGAAGTTCACCGGAAGGAAACTTTCAGCCCAGAGGAAATGGCCCGACTCATGTTGCTTATTAAGCTTATTACATGCCATGGTTGGCATATACCCAAAAAAAGATAAGCATTTGATACAAGTCTTTTCAGTTACTATAGCTACAGTTTTTACAAAATGTCTTAAATACAATTATACAAAAGTTAGCACAGTGATAGAAATAAATAAAAGAAAGCACAAAAAGGGGGAAACATAAAAAGAAGGAAGAAATGGCTGTTGTGCCTAATGGGCCGTGCACTGTGTGAGTTACATGGGCCGGCACGTCCAGGCTATGCAGCCCGTGCCTGCTTTTTTTTTTTGAGAATTTGCAGCCCGTGCCTGCTCAGACCTCCTCCCCTACTGGAACAGCACCCAAAGGCCCAAAGTGCATGTAATTCATCCAGCAGCAGCAGCGACTTCCACTTTAGCCACCGGAGATTTTGGATTCCAGAAGTAGAAATTTATGAAATTTCTATTTATACCTTTATACATGAAAAATATTCTGACATGTAATGATTATTACACTTTAAAATAGAGAGTGTAGTAAAACCAATCTAATGCTAGGTGATGTATCTAAATAAAAGTACATTTATGTATGAAATAAACTTTAAATGGTCATCCCGGCCCCGCAGAGATAATAAGATTATGGATAGTTTCACACATGTCAAAGGCTGGCAGCAGGCTACGGTGCCCACAGAGAGCTTCCATTCTTTTTTGGGATCTCGGGCTCCTCCCTTTTACTACTTTTTGCCATTTGGCTTTAGCCCTCTTTACCGCATTCCAAAGGGAATTTTGTGAGGAAGAAAAGACGCTGCAGCCAGCCTGCCTGGAGTGGTAACCGAGGACAATCTTCGTGTACCGTTGCGCTGCTGCAATGAGCGATCCCTTGTGTTGGGCCTGGGCCTATGTATTTGTCCATTTCCTTTTTCACAACTAGACTAAACACTTAACAACAGAAAACTGACTAGCACCTGGTAATGCTAAACGATCCGTACATCGTAGCTCATACCTGTGGCTACCGAGTTTTGTCCATTAGCCTAGTGATAAGGGCTGAGTAAAATTTGCTCTTAAGGTCATATATTATCTCATGCATGTGAGCACGGACCGTTGGGTATAATTTAATGTTTCCATGATCAATTTTTAGGTCTATTTGGATCACCTTCGGATTATAGTAATTAATCTCATAAAATAGACTCTAGATGATCCAAAGACCATAGATTATATTATGGGGTGGATATATCATGGTAACTGAATCAATAAATTATAATCAATATAATCCTTCAAAACCTAATATTAGGATATCAGATATAGGTGAATGGACAATAATATCCAACACCTATTCTAGGGATCCAACATCATCCTAGATTAGTATAATTCATTTGTTATAATCACATTCTCAATCAAGATTAAATAATCTAGAGTGATCGAACATTCCCTAACAGATCGTGATGTGAATTTATGATGACGTGGATGAGATAGCCATTTAATTTAGGTGCTATATTAGGGGGCCTGTTTGGTAGAAACACACTCCTCGATTCTTAGCTCCAGTTCCTTATTTCTTTGATAGATAGTCATTTTTGTTGACTCATTCCGATGGGGTCAAGATGGAAAGGAGGTGAGAACTGATTCAGAGTAATTTTGGTGGAGATGGATTGTGGAGTAGCGAGGAGCATAGCTTCCAGTGTAAATAGAGAAGTGATTCTTCTTTGCTATGTGCCAAAATTTTATGCATTTTTTTCTGTTTGCCTAAGGAGTAGTGATTTTCATGGAGAGTTTTCTTGGAACAGCGCCGGCAAATGGCCCCTTAGTACCGATCGGCGGCGGTCGGAATCCATTACGGCCTGGTCGTGACCTGTGAGGGGAAAAGGCCACCTCTAAAAACAGTACACGTACGTGGTAGTGGCGTGGGGAGTTTGTGGCAAACTGTTCTGAACACCCTGCAGGTACCGGTTGGGAGTAGCATCAATCATCAACTATATAAAAACTAGAGTCTAAAAACTAACAACATGCGGCAAGCCACCAAGGCCATGATTGATCGTTTCTTTCCCTAGAGAGTTGCTGGTGTGTCGAAGAAAAAAAATTAGAAGTGGCTATTAGTGTCCTTGACCCCTGCCATCTTAGATTTTGTAGCTCTGTCGTCGATCCCAGAGAGGATAGAGTCGGGAGAAGGAAGAAGGCACGAGAGCTTGCAAGCGACTGCATGCATGCGATTGTGCAACGGGGGAAAAAGGGTAAACTAAACTAAAGGTGCGTGCACCGTACATACCGCGCTTAGCTTGCCCGGCACTCCGGCCCTGCCTCGAAACGCAACGCCACGCCGGCCATTAATCACACCAAACCGATCGATCGCCTAGTAAAATCCTAATAACGTATACGTACGTAAACAGCCGGAACCGGCCGAGAGGGCCACGAGGAGAAAACAAACCACGACGCGCGCGAGCTCGATCACGTGCCCCCTTGTGTCGTCCAGGACTCGGCCGGCGATCGATCCCAGCCCCGCGCGCGGCATACGCGGCGTGTGCTACCCGGCCACGGCGAGGCCCCTACACACACGAGACGCGCGGCGTGCATATGTTCAGCTGTCGCGTCGGCCGCCTGCTCACTTCTCTCTGGGGGGCGATCCGATCCATCGCAAGTACCAAATGCTCCTACAAATGATCCGATCCGATCAGCCTAGCAGCAGCCAGCAGCTGCGCGCTACTCAACCACCAGCCGTGTCTCCGACGCCCGGAAGAATTTGTAGGCTTCAAAAGCTCCCGTGTTCTCTTTATTTTGTAACGAAGCATGTCAAAAAGGTCGGTACAAATGCGATTATAATGAAGGAAGGAAAAAAAAAACATTCGAGAGACAATTTTGTAGACTCAGTCATCGCTGTCAGCAGCAATAGCCACGGGACATGTCAAAAGTCTGGCTTGTTTGTTAGAGATACACACCGGTCTGCGTACGTGCATGCATACATGTACGAATCGGCAGCAATAGTATTTTGTTGTTTACTAGTTTAGTTGCTCCAAAATTCAAAAAGATTTGAGATTTTGGTTATTTTTTGAAAAAATGAAAACTAAACACCGTCGCTCCGTTTTACAAAGGGTTGTAAACATTTTTATTATTTAGGACCCAGGAGTCCCAAAACTTCTGTTAGTATCCAAAATATACTGTGAAAAGGTGGCGGAGCGACTAGTGTTTTGACGGGTTGCACGCCCGATTTCAGATTTCATCCTCAAATTTTACTATGCAAAAAGAAGATTTCTTGTCACGTCAAAATGTCGGCACATGTATGGAATACTAAATATAGATGAAATAAAAAACTAATTACACAGTTTTGTTGTACTTTGAGAGACGAACATTTTAAACTTAATTAATCAATGTTTAGATAATTATTATCAAATAAAAACAAAATTAATATAGTGTTTAACAGAATTTACTATGCAAAGTGGTGCACCAATTTTGATATCTAAACAAGACCAAAATATGTACGAATAGGGCTGAAAAGACAAAGATGTACGAAAAGAGTCCAGTAATCTATACATAACACTTCAGTTTCCTAGACAAAATTTTAACTCTTGGGTGTCACCTTTATATTCCGACAGTATTTGCCAGGAGGACACCCTCGTGGCTTTCTTGGAAGCAGCCATTCCCTTGCAGCTGCCGTTGTCTTTACTCCGGCATCCCGACATCCCACCTCGCCACTTTCCCTTTCGCTTTCGGCCTGCGTAGCTGCCATCTCACTCCCAAACGGCTTCTTTTATCTTTTGTTCTCTTCTCCCACTCCGGCAGCCACCTCCTTCCCCCACCAGCTCCCAAGCAACAGTCTCAAACCCCAAACCCCTCCTCACTTGTCCTCAAACTGCTCGCTTTGCTTCCGCTCCTTCCTCCACCTTGCTGTCTTTCACTCCACTACTCGTCCTCGCCGCCGTACTGCTCTCCTCTCTTGATGCTAACCTTTCCTTACTGCTAATCAATCAATTCGCCATTTCTTTCGGCGGATCCATCCGGAGGCCGGCAATGGAGAAGGAGAGGAAGCGGCAGGGTTTCTTCTCGGCGCTCAAGGGGGAGGTCGTGCGGGGCCTCTCCCCGGCGAGGTCCCGGGGCAAGTCGCTGCTGCTTCCGCGCAGCCGCAAGACGGCGGCGGCTGACGCGGTGCCGGAGGAGCTGCTCGCGCAGTGCGCGCCGGACCCGCTCGTCGCGTACTCCGGGAGCCTGCGGCCCGCCGGCGGCGAGGCCCTGGCGCCGCTCATGGAGGGCCCCGACGTCGCCGAGGACGACGACGCGTTCGCCGAGGAGTCAGGGCGGCGGGACTGGTTCGGGCAGTGGGTCCGCGGACACCTGACCCGTGCCCCGCTCATGTCTGGCGGCGGCGATGGGTCGTTCCGGCGATCTGACCTGCGCCTCCTCCTCGGCGTCATGGGCGCGCCGCTGGCGCCCGTCTCGGTCTCCGCCGCCGACCCGCTGCCGCATCTCTCCGTCAAGGGCGCCCCCATTGTGAGTGCACGCACACGCCGAGAAACTGGATCTCTTCTGTTTTGACGAATGCGGCAGCGTTTTGGGTCCTGACTCCGCCGCCGGTGCTCGATCTGTTATTTATGGCATTGCGATTTGCAGGAATCTTCGTCGGCGCAGTACATCCTGCAGCAGTACCTGGCGGCGTCGGGCGGCGCCAAGGTGCTGCGGTCGGTGCGGAACGCGTACGCGATGGGGAAGGTGCGGATGGTGGCGTCCGAGTTCGAGACGGCCACGCGCGTCGTCAAGAACCGGGGAGGGGGCTCCGGCGCCGCGGGCGCCGCCGCGGGCGCCGTGGAACAGGGCGGGTTCGTGCTGTGGCGGATGTCCCCGGACATGTGGTACGTGGAGCTGGCCGTGGGTGGCAGCAAGGTCCGCGCGGGGTGCAACGGCCGCCTGGTGTGGCGCCACACGCCGTGGCTGGGCGCGCACGCCGCCAAAGGCCCCGTCCGGCCGCTCCGGCGCGCGCTGCAGGGCCTGGACCCGCTGTCGACGGCGGGGCTGTTCGCGGGGGCGCGGTGCGTGGGCGAGAAGAACATCGGCGGCGAGGACTGCTTCATCCTGAAGCTGTCGGCGGGCGCGGACACGCTCCGGCAGCGGAGCGAGGGCCCGGCCGAGATCATCCGGCACGTGCTGTTCGGCTACTTCAGCCAGCGGACGGCGCTGCTGGTGCACCTGGAGGACTCGCACCTGACCCGCATCCAGCCGCACGCCGGCGGCGACGCCGTGTACTGGGAGACCACCATCAGCTCCACCCTGGAGGACTACCGCGCCGTGGACGAATGCGGCGTGGTGATCGCGCACGCGGGGCGGTCCGCCGTCACGCTGTTCCGGTTCGGCGAGACGGCCATGAGCCACACCAAGACCCGGATGGAGGAGGCCTGGACCATCCAGGAGGCCGCGTTCGACGTGCCGGGCCTCTCCACCGACTGCTTCATCCCGCCCGCCGACATCCGCCGCGGCGGCGGCGACGACTCCCTGGGCAGCGAGCCCTGCGGCGGCGGCGGGTTCAAGGCCGGCGCCGTGCACCCCGCGCGCGTCGGCGTCGAGCGCGTGCACCCGCGGCGCGACGACAAGATCCACTGGACGGTGGAGATGTGACTCTTTTCTGACTCTGGGCAACGGGACTGATCGAGCGGATTCGTATATTGTAAGAGTGGAAGATTTTAGCTTAAGCAGCTAGTATTACTAGTAGCTAGGAAGAAATGGGGGGGGGGGGGGGGGGGAATTCAGCAATCCAATTTGTTCATAGTACTGTACTACTAGAAACCAAAAATCTTCTCAGATAAGATATTACTAACTAATAACTTCATCTGCTTCCAGTGGTGGCTTGTATTCTGTACAGATCGATGAGGAAGCACCTCTAGCTCTCTTCCTTCTCTCCCTGACAATGTTGAGCTCGTCAATCAATTGTACACAATTATCATCAGATTAAGATCTTGTGCCCTACTATAATGCTGAAAAGTTGGAATTGGGTATTCCTGCTATTGTACATCACGTCACAGAATATGTATGGGTGACTAAGATGATGTTCAAGCTGGTAAGTGGGTTGGTAAGGTATGTCTTGCTGCCGATCCTGGTTTCGTTTCCATGGCTTTGTTTGCTTGGCTTGGTTGCCGGTTTCGCTTAGAAACTACTCCTGCTTATCCAAGTATCTTTACCACCCTTTTATTTGCTTTCCAGGTATAGTACTTGTGAGAGTTACTTTCCACATTACTTGTATCTAGGCGTAGTAGTTTGTTTCCTTGGAGTGGTGGCTACATTGTGGAGTTGAGAGGCAGCAAAGCATTGCATTGCATTGCTTGCTTGCAAGTAAACCAAACAATCTCCTCGTGACAGAACAAACTTTTTTGGCTTGTAGCCAGGCAATACCATACCAGCCAGGCTACTACTACTACTACTATCACGCTCAGCACAGAGCTGCTAGCATTGGATGCTGAGGTCACTAGACAGTGGTAGATCAGGTGACCGCTCCTATCCTATTCCGATCCTGGCATGCCAGTGTGGCTGCTCTGTTTTTCCCGTCCCTGTCCCTGCTTGTTCGCTGCATCATGACAGAGGCCTGCAGCTGTAGGGAATGTGTGGGCCCCACTCGCAGGGCGTGTCCTTGTGTGTGTGGCGGTTGTGCTTGCCTGGGTTTGCTGTGCACTGCTACTGTGGACCTGTGTGGTCTGTACAGGAAGAAGAGAACCGGACCTTTTTAACGTGTTTGCCTTTATTGACCGACGGCCCCTCAGCTGCTGTATCCCGTGTCCGTGTGCGCGTGACTGTCTCGTACTCCCTCAGTTTCACGAATAAAAAAAACATTTTTAATTTTAACGGTTCTTGTTTGACCATTTATTTTATTTAAAATTTTTTAAAAAATATTATTTATTTTATTATTTGATGATTATATATATTTTTATAATGAATTATAAATTTTATTATTTGCATAAAAAATTTAAATAAGACACATAGTTAATATTTTTTTATTTATGAAACGGAAGAAGTATCCAAATTTCCATTACAGTTTCCATTTGTGTTTAAGTCGCAGTGCCCCTACATGTTCTTCATTCGTGGCAAGCAATTGGCAAGAGTACTCCCATGCATTGCCTTGCCTCCATCTCTGCACCGATCGAACACTACCTACAGAAACGACACGCTGCCTTCACATGGGCGTGGCTGACGCCTCATGTGTGTTGGACTCCCACACTGTGACCGTCCTCCTCGGGGCAGAGGCACAGCAGCGGAGCAGCCACAGTGCGACTGGCATTGGCCCACCCGATGTTGCGTCGTCACGCAGACGTGGGCGCAGCAACAGACCTGCTGTGTACTGCATGCCAGGCCATGCTAATCAGCACTCTGTATACCTGCGACAGGGAAACAAAAGTCGAGCGTTTCGCATGTTTCTTCTTTTCGTAAAACAGGATAGAAAAAGGCATATATTTAGGTCCCTGAAAAAGAACACACAAGTCATTGCCACTCAGTAGTCAGTACAATAGCGTAGCACTAGTGCACTACCAGTAGTAGTAGACACTCGCTATACAGTCACCTCCCCCTAGATTGATTCCATTCTGGTATTTGTACGGCTAATGTATTTTTGCCGAGCTGTACGGCAGCTACAATCAGATATCGTCCCCTGCAATACACACTGACACTGTGTTAGACATCTCGCTAATCTAGTGATTAATCCTGACATGCCCCGCCTCAAATCCATCATCACGCATCACCACGCCCTAGTAGTAGTATTCTAATCGTTGAGCTGCCCTCTTTATTTACCCATCTCAAGTCGGTTTTGCCCTTTACATACCCTCGTGCATCGTTTCAAATCGATCGCTCGCTTTGCCACTTTCGCATCTTGTATACTTTTAATTAATTGCTTCTCTCGAAGAAAGGGAATAAAGAGGGCGTGCAATGTGCTCGATCCTATGCACATCATTGCGTCCAATGAGAAAACGTACATACATACTCCTAGTCTCCTAGTCGTACCGTACAGCAATTTCATTAGTTCATCTGTCAGATACACACACACACACACAAAAAAAAAAATGTACAAATAGCATAGTACACACAAACTTACATTGTTCATATGGATCCGCAAATGGCTGACCTGGATGTCATTGCTTGGGATTCTGAATTCTATTGCGTAGTGTAGCCAGACAATTACACACAGCATGTGAACTCTGAACGCATCAAAAGGTATGTAGTATATCGAGGACGAAAACGTTTGCTCCTACACTACACTTAAGTAACTCCTCCTGCTGAATCGGATCAAATCTCATCATGATAAGTGCCCATTTTTCAGAATTAATTATATCATGGCTTTGCGACTTTCATAGTGTCGGGTACGCACCAAGATCCGACCGATCCATTCCCTTTGATGCGGTTGCTCTTTTGATGCTCCTTTGTTTCGTACATACGGTATATGACCACTATATATAAATAACAAAGAGAAGAGGTAGTAGAGATCTTGATCTTCTTGGCTTTAGTTAACTATAGACCTGTGTCGGATTGCAGAGCTCTTTTTGGCAGTCTTGCTTTAGATTGGCATCTGGGCATCTTGAGCTTTCCTGAGCTAATGATACGTACTTGAGATTTGTGATGATGTTTGTATTCTACTGAGCTTCTCATCAGGATTCAGGAGAGAAACAAAAGGGTTGGTGTAAGCTACAGTACGTTTGTGGTTCCTATAACAGTAACAGGATTGGCTCTGGGCCTCTCTCTGGCAGCCTGGCACCGCCAACGTCGATTTGAGCTGGAGGTGTGCGTGCGATGGGGACCAGCTCTAATTTATGCGGAGTTCCATCAAATTTGTTAAGCCTCTGGTTGGATTCCCTGATCCTGATGACGGATCGGCAGACCGGCCGTTTACTGATGGACCCTGCCTTCACAAAATGCTTCTAGCACAGTAATGAGAAGCAGGGGACCAATCAACAATCATTTAGGCAGCCGGGATGATGCATCACATATACTCCATTTTTCAAGGTTTCTCGAATATTCTATATGTTCTAAATTATAAGATATTTGACGTATTTAGGATGAAGAAAGTACCGTATATGAATATGTAAATAAGATCACTATATATTATCATGCCAAATCAGCAAATCAATACAATATATCGCACGTTCATACATAAATAAGATCACTATATATTATCATGACAAATCAACAAATCAATACGTATCGCACATTACACTGTCCAGAGGGAAATTATACTATGAAGGATTGAAAGGGCATTGATAGAAATAGTGATAGCCTTGATCCCCCTCATGTGTTTTAAGGGCCTATTTGGGAGGGCTTCTAACAGCTTCATGAAACTGTTAGGAGCTGTTTTTTTTACTAAACAACACTTTACAAAACAGCTTCACCTGTGAAGCTATTTTTTCTCTCCTCTCACAAAGCAATGGGATACGAGAGAGCTAAAAATAGTAGCTTTCTTCAGCTTCATCAGACACAAAGTGTGACCCACTGGACTAAAAGACTGGCTGTGCCCATCCGGCTGGAGGTCAGCTCGGGAGCACGAAGCACGCTGGGGACTTGGGAGAGAAGACCGCGGAGCAAGGCCCGCCACCGCCGTGGGGGGTGCGGCCGCCGGAGCATGGCCCGCTGGCCGCGGTGAAGGGCGCCGCCGGCCGGAGAAGCTGTGGATGCTGCCGCGGCCGTAGGGGCGCACGCAGGACGGGGACGGGGCTAGGGTTGCCGCCGCTCGGAAGCCGTGCAGAGCAGGGCGCGTCCGCCATGGAGGAGGGGCACGACTGCCGTGCGGTGAGCCGTGGTGCGGCCGCAACCAGGAATTGGGGGCGCGGCCCGCTAGGAAGCAACGCAAGCCCGTCGCCGGGGATTAGGGACGCAACCCGCTGAAGAGCCCTGGGGAGGGGCGCCGTGGGAGACTCGGGCGGCGCGGCCGCCAAGCCCGCCGCCGGGGACTCCCACAACCGCCATGCAGGAGGGGCGCGACAGTCGCCGGGGCTCGGGGCGGGGCGGGGCGGGGTGCTGGCGAGGCCGCCGGCAAGGGCGGGGCGAGAGCGAGCGTGCAGCTGCCGGGCTGGGCTCGGCTCGTGTGGCCATCAGGACGACACCAAGCAGGAGCGGGTTGGCCGTGGCGCGCGGCTCGCCTGGGCGCTGCTCGCCGCGGAGCGCGGCCGTTGGGGTGCGCGGGTCACCGAGACGCGTGCTGCCACGGTGCACGGCTCGCCGGGGAGACGCGCCGAAGGTGGGGTGGGGGCGCGGCTGCCGGGCCTCGCGGTCGCCGGTGGGGGCAGGTGCGGCTGCCGGGCATCGTGGTCACCGGATCTTGCTCGTGCGGGCGGAGAAGAAACAGAGGGACCCGTGATATTGGCAAAAAAGTAGAAAAAGAATTAAGGGTATTATTGTCATTTAATTGTTTTGGTACCATGTGAAGCTGTTTTGTTAAACAAGATGACAAAACACAGTTCAACTTCACTGTAAAAGTTGCTTATGAAGCTGTTTTCTAAAAAAAATTAGCTTCACTAGTAAAGCTAAATCCTGCCAAACATGCCCTTAGTAATTAAGGAGTGTATTGTGTCAACTTATTAATATAGCTGCTCCCTTGAAAAAAAAAGAAAAAGAGAGTTTTTAATCATTATGATTGTGTTAATTCTGTGGTAGCATATGCACAGGTTCGAACACATCTGCCTCTCTGAGCTCTCTCGAAATATCCGATTGAATCCATCTTGTTCTGTTCATCTTCTTAAAAAAAAGTACTGATGAAAGCAATAAAGCCCAAAACTTTATTCAATGCTACCCTTGGTCCTTTTGACCCAACACTATGCAGCCCAACAGGTTGTATTTGTTTTTTAGCATAACAGGTTGTAAATAAAAGAGCAAGGAAAAGAAAACCATGAAAACTAATCGGGCTGGATATAAACCCAATTCAGCCCATCCAGTTCCCCCGCACGCCCTCTTTTGCGGCCTGGGCGGCCAAGCTGGTCGGCCCACTTCCCACTCTTGTCCCATTTTGGCCTGCTAAGGCAGGGAGATCTTTGCGGCCGAGTCAACCCATACGTGGCGGCGGCGACAGAGCGCACGCTCGCGCGCGCGTGTCAGAGGAGAGGGCCGGCCGGCCCCGCGCCCTCGGCAGCGGTGCCGGGACGCGCCCGCGCACCTGCGCGTCGGGTGGCCGCGGTGGCTGCCGCTGGCTGCAGCGGCGCGCTCTCGCCCCATTGGAGGGGAAGACCGGCGGCAGCGTCGGGGCCCGCCCGCGCGCCTGCACACACGGCGGGGAGGCCGGCGGCCAAAGCATCGGCGGGACGCGCCCGTGCCCGCGCCCTCTTGCTGCATTTCCCAAACCCTAGCTCCTTCCTCCTCCCAATTCGCACTGAGTGCCAGGCATGGAGGAGCACCATGGCGCCATCGAGACCCCCTTCGCCGGAGTCGCGCGCTGCTTTGGCTTGCGCGCGGCTCCGTCGAGTGGCGTCTCGTCGGCGCCCCTTACTGGCGGTGACCCACGCGCACGCACTGGAAAGACCCCGGCGGCAGCAGCAGCAGCAGCAGCAGCGATGGCGCGCACACCCCTTCGCACGGCGTCGGTCCCGCAGCGGCCATGGCACAGCAAGGTGAAGGTGGCAAGCCTTAACCGCGACCGAGGCACGCTTGAGGACCAGCGACGGACGTGCTTGTGCGGTAGTCAGCGAGCCTCGTCGTGCCAACGACGACAGCGAGCTCGAGTAAGTCCACCGCCTTCACCAGGGTTAGAGTTTGAAATCGGGGAAATTAATAGCTAAGGTTTTAGATCTTTGGGAATTTGAGGTGTTAGTGTTCTTTGCAACAAATCCCCTCCTTCTAGATGCTAACAACACCATTGAAAACCTAGTACTTCCCTCGCACAGATTGATTTTAAGTTCAAAATGACGAACAACATGAATATCACTGTGAACTTGATTGACAGTATTGACCCTAGGCTACATACGGATCCAACTAGAGCATGAACAAAATTGTTGTTGGTCTTGGTCCTAGCATAAGCTTGCACTAGCTCTTGATGCCATTGTTAGATTAGCATGATCATTAAGCTCTAGCTAGGACATAATGACATAGATGAAACTAGTGCTGCTCATACCTTCATTGGAGTTGGCCATTGCAGCAGGCAAGAACTCAGTGGATGGTTTGAGAAAAGCCCTTCCCAGTGCCGTGGCATCCTACTTTATCAGTGGCTAGCCAAGGGTGATTGGCCTCTTTGAGATGGATGGGGTGACTCTTATCTTTGCTGCTGCACACTGGGGGTGGGGAGTATTCTTATCAGTAACAGTCCAAGCTACTGCAACAGTGAGCACGCAGTCGTACTTTGACTAATTTGACTGCTTATGATCAATCCAACATTGTGTTCATTCACTTGTAATTTGTGAATGAAGTGGAGTGTTGTGTTCATTCACAAATCACACCATCGTGACACCATACATGAGGCCATCACAGTGAATGAAGATAATATCTAAATACCTTGGACTAGGTAAAATGTAATTTCAAAGTCTCCGGATCTTTATGAGGACGTCGAACAAGTTCAGAAATTGCTGATGGAATTCAAATAAAGAAAAGCTATTCCAAAGGGAAACAGGTTCTGCAGAAAATACAAGTACGGCGAATGAGAGCTGGAACTTGGTTACAATTACGGCATGCTGATTACAAAGCAAAGAGAACAATAACACAACATAAATGAAAATAAGAAAAGCAACTAAAGCCATTCATGCTTTCTTGTCTTTCTGAGACCTGAGCTTCCAAGTGCAGCATATTTATTCAGGACATAAGAGCGCAAAACTGCCAATTGCTTCTCATTTGCCCTCTGCAACCATTCGGTCATTGAACTCCGTAGCCTGTCAACAGGTGCCCATGCGACCCACATATTGAGGAAGTTTGTGAGAACATGTGTCTGTCTCTCCAGCTTTGGGTCTTGATGATATAGCTGCATTAGCAAGTAGCAACCTTTTCTTCTTTCCACTCCAATTTTTGTGTGGCGTCATCGTCCTCACCTGAAGGTACGCCGCGCCATGATTGGATTTCCAGAGCATCTGATACACCATTGCCTCTGTCTTCTGGTTAAGGCATGCCAGCTCCGAGTAAGTTATTCCCTGTATAACCAGAGCCAAAGCTCCCATGAACCAACCAGCCTCTTCCCTGGCAATCGCTGCTGCCGAAGCCTTCAACTCATTCTTGGACAATGCTGCGTCCACATTAATCTTGACAATCCCCCGGGGGGGGGGGGGGGGGGGGGGGGGGGGTGTGGGTTTTGGCGACCCAAGCCAGGCTCCCCATCTTGCCGTCTGGCGGGGGGGGGGGGGGGGTGTGGGGTTTGGCCACCCAAGCCAGGCTCCACAGAGAGCCTTCTGCTTTCTCTTCTCCTCCCCTAACTCTTGACATAAACTTGTCCACAAAGCAATGCGTGGATAAAGGGCACTGATAGACATTTTCATGAATTGCCTTCCGTTGCACATACCATATGACCCTGGCAATGTCCTCCTTCGGTAGCACATCAAACATTGTAGCTAGCCAAGTCATAGCATCAGTCTCCATTATCTCATTGATCAACTCCACCATTTCCTCCTCTAGCACCTAGATACACCTTGCCATATTACACACTAGTAACGAATGTTTCCATGAATCCTCCAGCCCACAGAAAAAACAGGCGCTGCATTGGGCCATCTTCCTATGGTGTAGCACATCTGATGGAGTGAATATCTCTCTAGTCGCCACAGAAAAACAAAGATTTATAGGGGACTTTTACCTTCCACAACGATGTCCATTCTTTTGATTCAGCTCACAGATCAGATCGGCTTGCCTTTATCGCTGTGTCACACTGCTCCCTTCGACGAACCAACATGTAATAAGCCGAACGCACTGAAAAGATGCCATGCCATCTCGGGATGTGTTGGCACACCAAATAGCATTTAAGAGTTATTTGGACCTGTTTGGACTTGTCTAACAAATACCTTGCACTAGGTAAAATGCAATTTGAAAGTCGTTGGACCTATATAGGACGCCAAACAAGTTCAGAAATTGCTGATGGAATTCACATAAAGAAAAGCTATTCCAAAGGGAAAAAAGTGTTGGAGAACATAGAGGTATGGTGCATGAGAGCTAGAACTTGTTACAATCACAACATGCTGATTAAAAATCAAATAGAATAATAACGCAACATAAATGAAAATAATAAAAGCAACTCGTGCTTTCTTGTTTTCGGAGAGCTTTCCAGTGCAGGGCAGCATACTTATTCAGGACTTAACAATGCAGAACTGCCAATTGCTTCTCATTTGCCCTCTGCAACCATTCAGTCATCGAACTCCGTAGCCTATCATCAGGTACGCGTGCCACCCACAATTTGAGAAAGTTTGTGAGAACATGTGTCCATCTCTCTAGCTTTGGGTCTTGATGAAATCGCTGCATTAGCAACCTTTTGTTCTTGCTATCTCCCTTCCAATTTTTGTGTGGCATCGTCTTCCCCACCTGAAGGTACGCCGCACCATGCTTGGATTTCCAGAGCATCTGGTAAGCCATCGCCTGTGTCTTCTGGTAAAGGCATTGTACCCGTCGATCACCTCCAGCAACGATGACTCGGCTTTCGGTGTCAAGTCTCCTAAAGAGCCATGGGGTGTGAACAGGAGACCAAGCTTCAGGTATGGCGTGTCTTCTGAAGAAGCCGCTGAACTTTCAACAGCTGCGTTCCTCTGCAGCATGTTGTACTCAGACAGTGGAACTTGGGACTGCCAGTACACCTCGATGACTGATTCGAGAGAGACCTCTGGATATGATGGCCTCATTGTGCTTGCTGCATTGCTCTCACAGGGACGACCGGGCTCATGCTTGTTGCAGCAGAGTGGGTCTGGCCGCCACCACTGGCTCATGTCCTTGTGGATGCTGTCCCAGTGCTCCCTGTGAGTAGAACCACCATATGGCACCCAGGAGAAGTCCTGCGTCGGAAGGTTAGCGAGCTCCCTGGTTGCGGCTTCAGCTGTGGACTTGAAATGGGGTGTCACCAGCAGCTGCAGGCACTTGATCGTGATGCCAACAATGTCCGTGCTCTCTGAAAGCCGCAGCATGGTGCCGATGCACAGGTTCTTCTCTGGCGCGTCGTCGTCTTCGTAGAAGAAGATGAGCTTCGCCTCAGTGCCACGGTCTTCCAGGATGATGGGACGCACGCAGAACAGGTAGTACTGGCTTCCTCGGACGAGCCTGTACCTCGCCTCCTCACCGGCGAGCAGGCGCGTGATGAGAGGGTCGAAGAACGTGTACCGCCACGGTGTGCCGCCAAGCTCCACGAACCGCAGGAACTCGGCGGCGCCGTCCGCGAACCACTCGAATCTCCGTACAGCGTCGCCGCTCCAGCCGTACCCGTCGTTGTCGGTCCTGTTGCGGCCGCTGAGGAGGGAGGAGACCAAGGACTTGGTGGCGTGGGCGAACCGCTTCGGCAAGGATGACGAACGCCTCACCGCCACCTGCTGATGCTTCTCTTGGTCGTCGTCCACGGCCACGGCACGCTGCTTGCACCGGCGCAGCGTGTCGTCGCACTCCTGGGCGGCGCGCTTCAGCTTCTTGCGCCAGCGGAGCAGAGACGCGTCGCTGATCTGCCACTCGTCGGAGGTCTCCAGCGTGGCCTCCAGCTTGATCTGCGCCATCTCCAGCCGCTCCAGGTTCTCCTCATTCGGTTTCCGTCCCTGCTTGTCCAGGATGCCGGAGACGATTTGCTTCAGTGTCTCCTCGGCAACTGCAGACCTCACGATCTCCGCCATGAGTATGGAGTTTGGACTGAACTAGCTAGTGATCGTAAGAATGTAGTACGATTGCATGGATGCTAATAAGAGAAGTTACTGATTGCATGGATGATCAGAAGACAGAAGAGTGGAGAATTTTATATACATATGCGGAGATTTTATAGGAACACACCATCTCCAAGGAAATCAAGTGGGCATAACGCGTAGAAAGGGCAGGGAATATGTATTGACCTATAATCCAGCTCAAGACTGACTACGAGCACGAGACAAAAGTGGCGGTGGCTAAATAACACTGGGTCTCCAAAATTGTGTCAGAGTCAGACGGAATATGTGGACTTTGACGAAGAACAACGAAAGATCTGGTGGAGACAGGAGATGGAAGTAGCCTACTCTTATCTTGTATACCTTTTTCCAAAGACGCGGGTCCTCCTCGATCGGTCACTCTCTTGGATCCATGTTTGCACAGCCTCATGACGTGAGACACCAGTGACGTAGGTTAGGTATACCAAAACATGCTCATTAGAATAAGCCTCGTCCGGTCTCTGTGAACGCAATACAGGCGCCTGTTACACACCACGGGAATATTAGCACTTTTTTTTTTTGAGGGGACGGGAATATTAGCACTAGTGGCTGAGGGCAGTGGGCTGGCTGGGCTAAGACCTTCAGTTAAGAATCGTTGTGGGCCTTGCTGACAGGGGAGGAACCACAAAAGCCGGAAATATGACATACAGATGGCCGAGAAGACATGGATCGTATTACGGAGGGTCCATCTCACTTTCTGCAAGCTATTTAATACTTTTCATGTAGCCAAGATCAATCATAAATACTATTTTGTATACTATTGTGTTGCTATATGATAGAAAACTGGTCAAAGCTTAAATAAGATAAACATCTTTGTCTATTTTTTTTTAAAACCATCAATATAAATGACATACATGCATGTTCAGAAAGCTAATAGTTAGACTATCAGCTTTGCAGGTTGCAATTTTTGTTAGTTGTCATGTCTATTCTAACTTTACCGATCTGACATGAAAAAAAAATGAAAGAATTACAGCCTGAAATTTAGTTGTGGACACTGAAGCTCTGAAACTCAGTTGTGGACAAACTTATTGCATGAAACTCAGCTCTTAAGGTTACAAACTTATTGCACGAAACTCAGTCTACACTGAAGCTCTGAAACTGGTAGCCTGAAACTCAGATGATCCTTCTTTTCCAAATCGGATACACAACTTACAAAAAAAAAAGGCAAATGCAAATACCTTTAGGTTAGTGCCGAATGCCTACCCCTTTAGTATGCAAAATCATGCATCGGAATTAACAGTTGTGAATAAAAACTCACATTAATAAAATAAAAGCAACATTGTTCGACTTCTCTGAAATTTCAGATTCAGAGCTAACTTGTTAAATCATGCCTCAACTAAATAAAAGCATGTAGCACTATAAGGAAAAAAAATGCTTCCTCAATCACTTCAGTACAAGATGGTATGTATCCTATAATTTTGACGGTTTGAACTAGCAAACACAAATGGTACAAGCCTGTTGCTTTTCTAAGTAGTGATTGAACTCAGTTGAAAACCTCCACAAGGATAAGGCTTCTGCACAAGCGAAGTACAGGATAACAATGATACAGGCTGCAGTGCACGACTATGATATATCTAGTTATCTACCAGAAGAATCCACGGTTCTAGGCAGCTTCAGGAATCAAAACTGATACAGTTCAAGGCGCCAATGGAGGTCTGAATGACTACCCAAGAAACAAATGACTACACATATTCAGCCTTCGTAATATTTTTTTCTCGAATACGCAAAAGATTTACGCATCATTATATTTAAGTAGAAGAGCTTTTACATCACGCACGGCGCGCGGTTTGGGAGCATGAGGTTTATAATAAGCGCCGCCTCCCCTCTCGGTTTACACATGACGATTACTCACGGACTAAATCTCCTAGATGGCGCATCCCCGCCTCTATCCAAAGGTCGGCGATCTGCTTGATCTTGGCGAGGAGTTGCGCGCTAGTGGTCGCTTCGTTCCGAAAGAATCTTGCGTTCCTCTCTTTCCATAGTTCCCATGCCATATTCATTTTGTCGGAACTAGTTTCATCCTTGAATATAACCTTGATGCACTTTAGAGGATGGATGGATGGAATTTAGAAACACTTGCACTAGCTTTTAGCAGTCTCAAGATACTCCAACAACATTACGGCGAGCAATGGTACTTACATATATAGCCCTCAGCACCCAGCTAGCCATTAGTCAAAGTCTACTGGTAATTTAAACTACACCAGATGATCCACCTTGGGTTGTCTCTAGGGGCTAGGCAGCAGGTGCGACCCATCATCCACATTCATCGGTTGTTGGCGCCGCTTCCTATGCTCGAACGATCGATTTGACGTTTCTCTTTCTTGGCTTGTCGCCCTGTGGCCGATCCAAAAATTGCTTCTCATTTTCCTTCTGCAACCATTCAGTCATTGAACTCCGTAGCCTGTCATCAGGTACGCGCGGGATCCACAAATTGAGGAAGTTTGTCAGGACATGTGTCCATCTCTCCAGCTTTGGGTCTTGATGGTATGGCTGCATTACCAACGTTTTGTTCTTGTCGTCTGGCCTCCAATTTTTCAGTGGCGTCGTCTTCCTCACATGAAAGTACGCCGTGCCATGCTTGGATTTCCAGAGCATCTGGTACGCCATCGCCTCTGTCTTCAGGTAGAGGCATTGCAGCGCCTTGGGCAGCATGGTCTCGTCCAGCTGCTGCAGGCTAATGTTGGTGTGCGTACCGCCCTGCTCCTCCCCGTCGATCACCTCCAGCGCCGACGACTCGGCTTTCGGCGTCAAGTCTCCTAGGGAACCATGGGGTGTGAACAGAAGGCCAAGCTTTAGGTATGGCGTGTCTTCCGAAGAAGCCCCTGGACCTTCAACAGCTGCGTTCCTCTGCAGCATGTTGTAGTCGGGCAGTGGAACCTGGCACTGCCAGTACACCTCGATGACTGATTCCAGAGACGCTTGTGACGATGGCCATGGCCTTGTTGTGCTTGCTGCATTGCTCTCGCAGGGACGATGGAGCTCATGATGGTTGCAGCAGAGAGGGTCCGGCCGGAACCACTGGCTCATGTCCCTGTGGATGCTGTCCCAGTGCTCCCTGTGAGTAGAGCCACCGTATGGCACCCAGGAGAAGTCCTGTGTCGGAAGGTTCGCGAGCTCCCTGGTCGCGGCTTCAGACATGGACTTGAAATGGGGCGTCACCAGTAGTTGCAGGCACTTGATGGTGATCCCAACAACGTCCGTGCTCTCCGACAGCCGCAGCATGGAGCCGATGCACAGGTTCTTCTCCGGCGCGTCGTCGTCTTCGTTGAAGAAGTCGAGCTTCGCCTCCATCCCACGGCCTTCCAGGACAATGGGACGCACGCAGAACAGGTAGTACTGGCTTCCTCGGACGAGCCTGTACCTCGCCTCCTCGCCGGCGAGCAGGCGCGCGATGAGAGGGGCGAAGAACGTGTACCGCCGCCATGGCGGCGTGCCGCCAAGCTCCACGAACCGCAGGAAGTCGCTCGCGCCATCCGCGAACCGCTCGAACCTTCGAGCTTCGTCTCTAGTGCTCAGTCCGTCGCGGCGGTGGCCGCCGATGACGGAGGACAGGCGCGCCTTGGCGGCGTGAGCGAGCCATTGCGGGAAGGAGGAGCTCCTGCTTCTTGCCGCTCGCTGCTTCGCCTCGTCTTCCACGATCCGCTGCTTGCACCGGTGGAGCGCCTCGTCGCACTCCTGCGCTGCGCGCTTCAGCTTCCGGCGCCAGCGCAGCAGCGACGGATCCTTGATCTGCCACCCCACGGAGGCCTCGAGGACAGCGTCCAGCCTGACTTGTGCCATCTCCAGCCTCTCCACGTGTTCCGTTTCGTCCGATGTCCCTTCATGATCGTTGCCAACGCCAGACAGAGCTGCTGACAAGATCTGCTTCACTGTCTCCTCGACGACAACAGAACCGAACATCTGCACATGAAAAAGGTGAACATGAAACGTATATTAACGAAAATGTTGTGCAAGTCTCAGGCATTGAAATGCCAAAGTACCAACCTTATAAGTAAAGATGGCGCAGGCAACTTGCCAAATGGATAATAGAAAGGATTAGCAGCGTAGTGAAGAGATTTCGTCAAGTCGTGGCATCTGAAGAGAATGAGGTATTTCATCAGTATATATAAAAGAAGCCATGTTCAATTCGTTTGAGAGAATATTCCAATTAAAGCACCTCCTTGCATTGACTTAAATCATAATGGAGTTGCGCATGTTAAATATTTAACGGTATGCATAATTTGACCCACGATTAAGATAGCCAAAACACCATGAGACAATGCTTTAACGATATATTATTCTTAACCCCTTTATTAGATAACCAAAGTGCCGAAAATGTATACAGAAAAATGGTTGAGGGTGGCGACATATATAGAACGATTTTTATTAGAGCTCTAAACAAGGATTTAGAGAGTGTATTTAAGGAAGGTTGATCGGAATGGTCTAGTTAATAAATTTCAAAAAGACATTTTTTTCCTCCCACCTACCTCTAAGGTCTACCAATAGCAAATAGAAAGGACTATCATTATACACAAATACACAAAATCACCCAATGTGTCCATCTTTAGCTAATGGATCCAAATAACACCCAACTACTACTGCAAGTTGATACAAATAGGGCTTTATGTTTTTCTCTTCCAACGGAGTTGTGTGGTTTATGTAGGAGTTAGCACACAACCAATTTATCTCTTTGTTTTAAAATGCAAGAATTTTAGTTTTCTCCTAGGTCAAATTTTCCTAACTTTAGCCATGTTTATAAAAAAATTAAATAAGCATCTGTAACTACATTTAGTTTCATTAAATCCTCAATGAAGATCATGCATTTAATTTATATTTCAGCTGTTTTATTTTTCTACAAATTAATTAATCAAAACTAGAGAAGTTTGATTTAGGACCACACTAAAACCGCTTATATTTTGGAAGGAATGGAGTGCAAGATAAGAAAAAAGTCACTATATAATTTTTTTTTACTCCATCTTGAAAAAACTATATTGTACTCCCTCAGCTCTAACATTTTTCGTGCATTTCTTTTGCTATGCACCTAGATATAGGCATATCTAGAAAAGTCAAAATAATGCATTATAATTGGAATGAGAGAGTAGAAATCGTGGTTTATGTCTTCATTATGCTATGTCTTGTTCGCCACCCACCCCGGCCACCGTGATGAGGGCATGGCATGCCGAGGAGGCGGGGTGGACCGGGAAGGCCTCCTTTTTTGTATCTTGATGGGTACCAGGGGTGGGACGAGGAGGAAAGGCACGTGAAGAAGCTCGAGGATGTGGTAAAGGTGATTGAGGATAGTTGTAGACTTGCAGCCTGCATATGGATCCGTGCAAGTAACTAAATAGGGTCAAATTGCAAACCAAAAAGACCTAAACCTGTCTCTACATGTGACGTATCCTCATCGTTATTGGGAGTGGATGCTTATCATTGATCAATATCACTTATCCTTATCGTTTATGAGAAATATTGTCAGCTGCTCAGCCGATCGATCTAGTCGTCTCAATATTCTCCTTCAACCACTAACAAATTCTCAAATATCCTAGTCTTTTTTGTCTGTTTTCTAGCCAATACGTTCCCTTGCAGACATGACAGAGAGATAAGGACGTATCGACCTTTACTTACTCTAAATAGATTATCGGTCCATGCGGCATGCGCTATACTGTTTTGAAGAATGCATACACCGACTGTTCTGCGCTACGTATCCCATTACTTATTTGTTCAAAAGAGAGAGAAAAAAAAAGAAGTATGCGTTATGTTGCCTCCAATGACTCAATGAACCTAACACCGTCGGTTGACTTTCAGAAAAGTCGCTATCATTCCTCACTAGGTGTGTACACTTCATTCTCAGCCCATGATCCTTCAATCCCGCATAGCAGCCATAAATTATTAGATAAAGAATCTAGAGATAAACTAGCAGTAGCTAGTTCATTCTAGTGTCACCTGTAACAGAGGCCACGAACACGCACACGCGCGTGTAGTTTCCCAACGTTAATGGTTTGATATAAGATTATTCACTCTATCCGTATTGGTAGCCACTCTTTTATCCTTCCATAAGTAAAGCAGCTAAGAAATCAAATAGATTACTAAGATGTGTTTGGTTGAAGAATGAGGTGGTTTATCATCTATTCTCCCTATTCCAAATTATAGTTTGTTTGACTTTTAGACCCTAACTTTGACCGCTCGTTTTATTCAAAAAAAATTATGCAAATATGGTTAAATTTAAGTCATTTTTGAAAATCTTTTGTTAGTAATACAAGACACAACAATAGAAATGATATTTAACATAAAATTTTAAATAAGATTAGTGGGCAAAATTAGGGTCAAAAAAGTCAAACGAACTATAATCTGGAACAGACTAGTACTTACATCACTTATTTTATTTGATTTGTGAAATAGAATAGGTTGATCCATCACCATCTCATTCCTTATAAGCTAATAATTAGTATGTGCATGAGGAATAAATGTATTTCACCAAATTCATGGAATGAAATCATGATGTACTATCTCATGAAGGATTTGGTGATTCCACAAACTAAGCACATTATTAGCTATTGTTGGACTAACCATATCGGGCACTGCTATTTTGCGAACAACCGCGAGAATAGCAACCAGCGAATGATTCTCTGACATAATAATTTACTATTTTAGGAAAGAATTAATTAACACATGCTTCTTTTTATGGATAGTCTGCTTTTCATCAGGTTACAAAATGACTTAAAGTTAGAACGAATTACCTGTTGCCAATATGGCTCAGAGAATTAAACAAATAAATAATGGATCAGCTATTTGCTTCAATTGCTTATGCCTGATAGCCTGGACGGATTGGATTGCAAGGTCAAAAAGCGAATTAAAGTTGTCACTGTCGGATTCAAATCAAACAAACACAAAAATTGCAGAACTTCTGCAGGCCGCCATGCCCTAAGCCTTATGCCCATACAGAGTACGTGATAAACTGAAACCTGAAATCACTTATAGTAACAGGGACAGGGAGGAACGGAGGGACTACAGGGCTTGCACCGCTGCATTAGTTGCGGGCTGCCGCTGCTGGCCAAATTTGATCAGCCGTATCGATCGATGATAAACGCCGCACGCCGTCACACGAAGAGACGCGTGAATACTACTCATCCATAGCCGCGGCCACGCAGACTCTCAACTGGACTCCATGTGATTGGAACTGCTATAGCCAAATAGCCAAACCTACACATACTATACTCCTATACTCATGGGCCCCCAGGGTCAAGGGCCTGGACGTGGAGCGCGTGCTGCTAAGGGAGGTTTCGGCGGACGTGGAGAGCGCGCCCCCGAGGGGTGTTTCCCTTTGGTGGTCACCCCAACGTGTTGACGTCAGCGCTCGCGCAAACTACGGAAAAAGTAAAAGATTTATTTAACGCACCGTCGTGTTCTATACAACGATGCGAACAAAATTATATGTTTTGTAAATTTTTTTTCTTGATAACAATTTATGTATATTAAATTATGACATATAACTTATAATATATAACTTATGACCACACAAAAGGAATATATTAACTTACTAGTATAGTGCTCGTGCTAATGCTACGGTTTTTATTTTAGGGGTACACATGAAAACAAATAAATGATATTTTTTATAGTGTATGCTTCACGCAATTATTGTTTGTTACATACAACTAAGGTTTTTCAAAAAAAATAAAAATAAAGGGCCAGACCAACAATACATGGAATGGATGACAACCTGACAACTCAGCGCTGTCCTTGCTGGTTCCTCCCGTCTCCCCTATTTCCCTCCAATTCTTGAGATGCCAATGAAACAAGCCCCTCCACCTCCGTCAATCTAGTGGTCCGGTGGTAGCTCTTCCTCCGTATATGTCTGAGCTCCACCAGCTCAACCTGATCCTCATTCCTAACCTGCTCACAACAAACAGAGAACACATGACATCATAAAAAGCTTTTGCACACACACATTTAGACCCTGGATCAGCTCAGCGCAAATACAATGTCAAGACAATTATTGGGCATTCAGTTAAGACGTGCAGTGATCACCTAGGTATTTCTATACCCAAAGAAAATAGTACAAAAAAAATCTACTTCATTCTCTTCTGACTTCTATATTAGTAGCAGCCCTAAACCTATGACACTGATCGATAACCAAATTAAAATCAACCCGAGAGTCGGGCCTGAGCTTAGGGTTTCGTGCGGATCGAGAAGGGGGTGGAGCTGTTACCTCTGGCAATCTGAGGCAGTGGAGGGGTGTCGACAGCGAGGCACAATAATATGGCTAAATTTTCACTGTCCAAATTTGTTTAGATATTTCCTTGTTGAAGATACCGATATCAATTTCATTGGCTGTTGTCCCCTCTCATTCTCAATGGCCAACCACACAACTCACTTTATTTCAGCTAACAACTTGAGAAGTCTTGAAGTCTGACATAACTAAATTCAAAGGGGTCTTCCACTTATCCTTGTAGTCAATGATCTTGATTTTATAAACAACACAACGATCAGCTCATATCACTGCAGCTTGTCTAGCATAATTTAGCCTCTTAGTCATGTTCATATCTTTTGATCCCGTGGGCCTTTCTACTCTGGGCTAGGATGGGGCTGTTCATTCACCATCTTCCTCATCATCCTAATCCTCTGGCTGCAAGCCTGCAGTATTAAAGAATATGAAATCAAGGATCTGCTAATGATATGATCATGGGAGATGTGTATACTATGGAATGTAAGTGTCATAAAAGTAATATGGAATAAGAAAAATATGCACGTTCTTTGCATCAGGGTCAGGAATTTCCTTGGGAATACCATCTCTCCAGCTTGTACAATGCTAATACCAGCAGTTTGGGGATACTCCAAATGATAAAATCGATCTCAGCTTCTCTGACGAAAAATAATCAGTGTAGCACCCTTTTAATCTATAAAATTATATTTTTATGGCACTGAACATTGGCTGTATGTCTTCACAACCTTACTAAAACAAAGTATCAGCTCTAAAAGGGCCTGGACAGTAAGACAGTCCTGTATCCCGATCTACACCATCATTGCCGACGGCCTGCCTCCGTGGGCGATTGAAGAGATCAATGCCATCTGCAAGAGGTTCCTGTGGACTGGCAAAGAGGGGAGCATCAGGGGGAAATGCATGGTCGCATGGCCCACAATATGCCACCCGACTGACCTTGGGGGCCTTGGCATCCCGAATCTTCGACTATCCTCCATCGTGCTGCAAGCTAGATGGCTATGGCTACAGCATGCGGATGAGTCTTGGGCTTGGGCCGAGCTGCCACTCTCCATCACTCGCGAGGTACAGAGCTTCTTTGAGACGTCCACATATACGATCCTCGGAGACAACAGGTCTATCGCCTTCCGGACGGGCCATTGGATCCAGGGCATGGCAGTCAAGGACATCGCGCCGAGTTTGCTAAGCTTCATCAGCCGAGGGAATATCCGGCGGACTACCGTGGCAAACGGCCTGCACGGACGTGCATGATTGCGCCAAATCTCTGGTGGCATCTTGGTGATGGCAACGCAACATTACATGAGACTATGGGGCTTGGTCGCACTAGAATCCCTGAATGCCAACGCGGACCGTCTCATATGGAAATGGACCCACCATGGGACTTACTCCTCCAGCTTAGCCTACAGAGCCCTGCACCTGCCTTCGCACCCGATCGCTGGATGCACCCAGATTTTGAGCATTTGGGCGCCACTACGTGTCAGAATATTCCTATAGCTGGCTATCAGGAAAAGGCACTGGACCGCCGATATGAGGCTCGACACGGGCTCGAGGCATGCGATGATAGCTACCTTTGCGACCAAGAATCGAAAACCATCGATCACATTATCACCTCCTGCTCATTCTCCAGACACATCTGGTGGACCATACTGGCGGTGCTCACGGTGGACACCTCACAGGTGAGAGGAGGCTCCATCATCGACTGGTGGGAGAACTGGAGAAGGAGGTGGCATGGGGCGAAGAGGAAGGGCGGGGACACCCTCTTCGCGCTGGTGGCATGGGAGTTTTGGAAAGAGAGAAACGCATGATTCTTCAGGAATGAAACAGCTACCACTGCACAACTACTCGCCAAGATCAAGCAGATCGTCGACCTTTGGATAGAGACGGGGGCGCGCCACCTAGGTGATTTAGTTCATGAGTAATCGCCATGTGTAAAACTGTAGGGGAGGTAGAGCTTATTGTAAATCATTAACCTCCAAAAACGCGCCGTGCGCGATGTACAAAATTTTCTTCTTAAATACAAAGATGCGCAAGTCTTTTGTGTATTTAAGAAAAAAATAATCTCATAAACATCTGAACATTTGGTTTCTTTATGTATAAAAATTATACAGACATGAGCCTAATTCAAGTGTACGCAGCTGCAAGCAATGTAATGTACAATTTCGACTCCTGGTTGATAACAAATCGATCTCGCTCTTTCCACCTGCAAAAACAAATTAGTAGTGATCTGGCCTTACTGCAGAGTCTACCAATGAGTATTCTTCCTTAGTGCTCTATGGATCACCTGGTATATACAGAATATTTCCATTCACCAATCTTATGAATTATAGGAAGCATGGAAGCAGCAGCTATGTCACACTTACAAATCTTACTTAATTGTTAACCCATTCTTCAGCAGGGGAACAAATAAAAACCCAATGTTGTAAAAGCAAAAGAAAGTAACATGGACTAAGCCATCGACGCAATTTTTTCTTGTATCACTCCAAAAATCTCAATAATTGAAAGCATATCTGAGATCTGGATGTTGGGTATATTTCTTAGCGCATCGCATATATCTCTGGGAGTAGACATTGTAACTACATGCGTTGGAAAATATCATTTCCAATAATTTTTTTCTTGTACTACCGTGTGCTTTCGAAGTTATACAACAATGTGTATAATTTGGTTCCACAGTTTCACAACTAATGAAGATGTGATCCTAGAGTTTGTGATCATCGTCTTGGGGAGAGGCGGGCTTTCTACAATAGTCATCGGGTCTGGGGGTCGGGGATGGACCTAGATATGTTTGTTAGAAGAATTTTATTATAGCAGATCATCGTGTATACAATAGTCTAAGAACAGCCGAACAGGCTTTCCACAGGAGGCTATCACCCTATTTCCATTCGTTTCAACAGAAATACAATAGTTTGTGATCCTAGAGTTCGATAGAATAGAGAAAGATGAGGATGTAAGCTAAAGGCAAGCTGACCAGAATTCTGATTCAGAATCTGGGCAACTACAAAGAAGAGAAAGTTCAAGGATGGTAACAATTCCTTACTACATAAGACGCACGCACATAGGCGCTCAAACCATAAGAGATTACAGTACACCCAAAAAGACACCGGCCGCTTCAGCCAAAAACCTAGAGATGACATGCAGGAAAACACCACTGCTTTCTTCATCAGAGCATCTCCGTTCACAGATGCTCCATCACTCTTGATCCTCGTCGCCCTCTTCGTCTTGTCGCAGGAGCTTTGGCCGATCAACAGGGCATCGCTGAGGGAGGAGTAGATTGGCTGCAGCCTTTAGCATTGTGTTGATGCCATTCACCATCATGATCTTGTCAACTTCAACAAGGGTCCCATAGTCCAAGTAACCTAATCATCAGGCTCATTCAACTAGAAGTTATTGACATCATACATAATTTTCTCTTAGCATTCCTATAACTCATCAGTGAGCCACCTTCTGAATAATGTAATTTCCACTCTCCTAGATTTTACATCATCTACCATTACCTCCTTTTGTTCACAAATAGAGAACAGGGTAGGTGCAATCTGATGAATTGGCTTATCATATAGCCAAGGATCCTCTAAAATCTGATTTTATTACCATTATTTATTTTGATGCCTCTTCTAGACAGGTATATTTCCTTAATTTTTAGGAGATCATACCAGATTGGAGAATCAGAAGACTTATGGGACACCGAGAAGATATTTGCATTCCTCAAATATTTGTGATTTACAACTTATGTACATAAGCCGGTGCGTAGTGGGGTTGTAAAGCGGGTCGATAATGTAAAGAACGGTTAGGTCGACCTAAACTGACTTGGAACGAGTCGGTTAAGAGAGACCTTAAAAAGTGGAATATCCCTAAGGATTTAGCTATGGATATGAGCGCTTGGAGACTAGCAATTAACGTGCCTGAACCATAATCCTTTTTTCTTATACCCTCTATGTGTCCTTTGTTTTCTGGTCTCTTTTGGGTTTCATCTCTAGCCTACCCCAACTTGTTTGAAACAAAAGGCTATGTTGTTGTTGTACATAAGTTATCAAACACAACTCGTACATAGAAACACAGAAGTTAAGAAATACAACTTATGCACATAAGTTATAAAACATAACTTGGGTACATAAATTATTATATAATACAACTTCTGTACTTAAGTTAATCTATACAACTTTTATCAAAAGAAATTAATTAATAAAAAAAACATGTTATGAAACACAACTTATGTGCCAAAGTTATTCCATATAACTTGAGTACATAAGTTACTCTATAATAAAACTTGGGTATTTAAGTTAATCTATACAATTTTTATCAAAATAAATTAATAAATAAATGAAATAAGATTAGAAATATAAAAAATAAAAAGAATTATAATAATAGATAAAACAAAGGAAATAAAAACAGTGAAAGAATAAGCAAAAAGTTATGTTCACACAGATCATTCGTTGATCACGGAAGTGAGCGAAACAGCTGCCATATTGGAATTGCGCCTTCAATAACAAAATGAAGAACTAAATCATCACACCGTTCACTTTGGTGCACGTCTTTACTCAACATATACAAAGAATCCTTTACCGCCTTCTTTGTCTCCTCACCTAGAGCTAACATATATCCTTTGAATCTAATACATCTCTCTCAGTAGGGAGGCACAACATTGCCTCAAAAAACACATCACCATGTGGACTAATAATTGTGCACTGCCTTCTTTGTATCCTCGGTCACTTGAGGCTTACGTACTCTTTGGTGCTAAGACGTCGCTCACGGTACATGGTGGAAAAAAAGACTTCCCTCGCAGTAGTGATGCACAACATTGCTAACATGATATTTATTTGGATGGCTAGAGAGGCGAATAATAGTCTACATTGAAATTATACAAGTTCAGAAACACTAGAAAAAGTGTTACACCAAAAAAGAACCTAATAATTATACTCTAGCTAGTGCTTTGCTATCCTAGGGTGAGAACAACCTACATACTTATAGTATTAAAGAAGTAAATTAGACTATGTCACTAAAATTTAAATGCAAATAATAAAGAGCTCAAAAGTGATGCCACACAAGGGTTGACACAAAGATATATCATGTGGTTAGTCACCAACGTCCACATTGAGGTGAGTCTTAGGATCACCATGTTTTCTAACAAGACTCTAACCCTCCAAGATTTCTTCCTCACTTGAGGGCATGGTCGATCACAAGTACTATGAACACCTCTATTCCACTAAACTTGCTCTCTGCCAACTCCCATCAGCGATGAGCATAAAAGCCCATCAAGACGGCGGCAACCGCCAAGAGAAACAAGCACCGAAGCAAACATGATCTCTAGTCCACTTGAAGCATTCTCTCAAAGATGGGAGTGGAGGATCGGATTGTGTTAAGCTCTAATGTATGTCGGTGTTTTTTCGAAAGCGCGCATTCGCATATGTTTTATTAAGTAGAAGTGGGAGTTTTACACGTTTCATGGGAGGCACGTCGAGAAGCCTTAGCCATCCAGGAAAACACACGGTACATGAATCACCAGCTAGTGATGGGAAGTCTAGATTATGTATGTCGATATCATCTAGGGGGTCCAAGTGTTAGCATGCCTGGCTGACCGCTAGAATGGAGGTATGGCGCTGTGTTGTGTAGGGAAGGGGGAGCTGGGGAGCCAATGAAGAGTTGGGTGTGTGAGATTGAGAGTTTGGGTGTTTGGAGGTGAGCCTTCAAGGTAAATAGGACGAGACAGGCCAACTATGCCACGCTTGTGCTAGGTCACGGTCGAAGCACATCACTGGGCAGGGGCTGTAATTAGGCTATGCCCTATGACACACGTTGATCCTAGCCCATTTGGCCATCCACAATATAATAATTTTAACAAGTTATATAGACAACAGCATGAATGAAACAGTTCTGTCAAAGTGTCAAGGAATATAGAGCACTGAAACATTTTTGTCTAGGCAGGACTTTTAGACTTCCCAATTCAGAAATCGTTAATAAAAAAAAAAAGACGAAACACGGCGATTTTGACCGTAGACTCAATGAATTTCCACGGTACAGTCTACAAGTCGGGCCCTAAAATTGTCCCCTTCCTCAGCGCCAACGTCAAATGGAATGACCGTGCGCTCTCCGGAGGCCAGACGGAACCTCCTTTTCCTTCCACAGCTGCTGGGTCACGTACGTGGCCCTCCCTGCTGACTTGACTGCCTGCAATGCAAGAGTCGTCTGGAACTGGATTGGTTGTTGCCTTCTCGATCCAATTTTCACACGAGCAGCAGCTTCTTCCCGGACGACAGCCTACGCTTGGCGTAAGGACGGCAGGGCTTGGTGTCCACCCAAAGCTCCGCCGGGCTTGCGGGCCCAGCTTCCAAGAACCGGTGCTGCTGCGGAGGAGCAGCACCCTTCAGCTTCTCGTAGCCGGCGTGTTGTTCCCCGAGCTGCCTCCCAGCGACGGCGGGGCCGAAGCCGAACAGGCCATCGCCGCCGTACCACCTCCGCGGCGCGCTGAACTCCACGCACCTGAGGAACTCGGCGGCGCCGCTGGCGAGACGCTCGAACCTCTGGACCGCAGCACAGGCGCGGGAGCACTCGTCGTCGCCTGATCCGCCGCCGCGGGCGAGGTGCAGGAGCGTGGAGACGAAGCGCAGGACGGCGTGCGCGACGCGGCGCGGTAGCGGCGCCCGGGCCAGCCGCTCGCGGGCGTCCTCCTCCTGCAGCTCCCGCAGCTTCCACCGGTGCAGCGCGGCGTCGCACTCGTCCGCGGCGCGCCGGAGCTTGCGGCGCCACCGGAGGAGGGACGTGTCGGTGGCCGCCTGCCACTGCTGCCAGCGGCCGGACAGCTCCAGCGCGGCCTCCATCTTGATGTGCGCCATCTCCAGCCGCTCGATGGCCTCACGCGTGCTCAGACGGTCGCTGTGCCTGCTGATGAGGAAGGAGGAGGTCCGGTTGACCACCTCTCCGACCACGATGGACCCGACCATCTCCGCCATTATTGCGATCTGATCTCTCGACTGCTCTCTGCTGCCGCAGGTCTCACCGGCGCCCGCCTACAGATGCTAATAATCACATCAGCAGTCCATCCACGATTTGCGCAGCAGAAAAATGATCGGATGGGAGGGCAGAACAGAAGCGTCAAGGTCAAGGGAGATGAGCTTATGGGAGAGTAAAGCTAAGGTTAGTTGCATGTGCGGTCCAGGTCGTCAGGCCATGCCACGGATGGATGCAAAAATACACTTGTTGCCAGTCAATTGGGGGAGCTTGCACGACCCGCAGTTGACCAGACCAAGTCGATGCCGCGTTAATCTGACCACACCCACCATTTTCGTGTTTTTTTTCCTGATGCTGGTCTTAGGTCCAAGTCCAGTTTGAATGCCTGAATGGGCTCATTTGATTTGGGCAGTAGCAGCCCAATATGGCATGCGCAAGCAAGCCAAAAAAAAAAAAGTAGCCCGCTAGTCACTAGTAAAGTAGTATAGAGGATGCCCATTGTGAACGGTTTCAGGATACTGTGGCAGAACCTCCTAAATAATATGGCCCATATGTACTTATCATTGTCTAAACAGACTTCTGATAGCAATGCATGTGTTCCATAAGACTTAAAAGGTTTGTCGGGTGAATCCCGAATCATCCACGATTCTCCGAACAGGATCAATCATTATAAAGAGACATTGCAGTGTTATAACAGTTTTATACAAATAATATACATTAGAGTAAAATAGCGGAAAGATTACAATAACATAAGTTTACAAACCATTTAGTTCAAAACTTACAAACCCTAAGTTGGATTATTACAAACCATAGTAGTAGTGGAGTAGCTATAGATAACTTATTTACAACACCCTGATGGTACGCTTTGCCCAAGAGCCAAACATCCTACTCGTCGTCACTCTCCGCAACGACTGTCATAAAGCAGGATGCAAAGCAAACCTGCTCATGGGGGTCACCTGCAACAAGGGTTCAACAAACCCTGCGTACAAAAGTACTCAACAAGACTGACTCCACGAAAAAGAGGGGTGAAGACTCAGGAAATGCAGGCTAGAGGGACAAGGTAAGGCTTGTAAGAGATAAGGATTTTTGTAGAAAAGCTCGACAAAAAGTAAAGTAGTCTTGCTCTAGCTCAAGATTACCAACCAACTCCATTCTTAAACCTTAAACATCATTCAAGTTGTTACTACGATGATGAACACCGATCGAGTTTTGTTCTCTGAGAAGCAACGGCGATTTGAATCCATTTTTATATACCCAGCTGGGATCTAGGTCACTGATATACAGGAGACTCTAACTCCTAAGCATATCAGATGACACGATATACCGGGATAACAACCGTAGCCATATATCAACCACATGATATACGGGAGACTCAAACTCCTAAGCATATCAATATACATGGGACTCTCAACCCCACAAGTATACCACACCATGTGTGGGTGGCTATCTAGGTCTCGATATCACCAATTCACCATCGATACGGGACCTAGGGCATCAACAGACGAAAACACTATAAAGGGACTCCTTTCCCAATGCAAGTTACCCGTCCGGACTCGATTTCTTAAGTACCATCATGATTCCAACAAGTGAAGCCAATCTCATCTTTTTCATTCTTTTTCTTTTTGAAAACCTACTAATTAAGTAGGGCTAAGCATAACTACACATTTACCAAAAATAGATAACAAGGAATATGGAAAATAAGACAGGTAATGCAATTGGTGGGTTATCACTCAACGCCTATTACTTCATGCAACATTTCATAACTGAAGTGATAAAAGATTTATAAAATCAAGGAAGGGTTTAAATGCATCTGAGGCTTGCCTTGGTGGTCGGGGTAGACGATCTCGGACTCTGGATCAACACCTGACTCTTGATTCAACTCTTCCTTGGGGTCTGGTTTGATAACGTTTAACTCTTCGTTAACGGAAGCTACACGATAACATGATATGTTTCAACATGATGGAATAGTAAACATGATGCTTGATGAATGCATAACCAGATTAAGGACTTGAGTACAACTTTCCTTCACGATAAAGTTGTAAGCCAACAAACTTACTAAGTTCATTATGGTTAAATAGTTCATTAAAGAAGTTCATTAAACACATAAAATGTGGCAGAACCTCCTAAATTATATGGCCCACACGCACCTATCATTATCTCAAAGACTTCTGTTAGCCATGCATGTGTTCCAGATAACTTAGAAAGCCCTGTCGGGTGCCCTCAAAGGACCCCGATTAAACCACATTTGTCAACTCATACCAGGATCAACAACGGAGTAGCTACAACATTACCACATTTATGATAAAACATATATTAGAGTGCGGAAGAGTAATAACATTAAGTTTACAAAATATATGAAAAAGTTAACTTTTACAAACTTGACTTTAATTGCGGAAGCGGCGGAAGCAGAGAAGAACTTCAGAAGTCAACTTAGGTAGAACGCCTAAGTCGGGAGGGGACAACCAGATCACGTCGAGCCCACCGACATGAACTTGATTTAAACACCAATTAGCACCTGCAACAGGGGTTCAACAAACCCTGAGTACAAAAGTACTCAATAAGACTGACCCGACTAAAAAGAGGGGTGAAGACTCAGGAAATGCAAGCTAGAGGGACAAGGTAAGGCTTGCTGAAGATAAGAAATTTTGCGGAAAAGCTTGAAAGAAAGAAACGTTGTCTTGTTTAAAAATTACCAACCAACTTCATTATTGATCCTTAATTTTTGTTCGAGTTGTTACTACGATGATGAACACCGATCGAGTCTTCTTCTCCGAGAAGCAACGGCGATTCGAATCCATTTTCATACCTGGCTGGGACCTAGGTGACTGAGCATACCGAAGACTTTAACTCCGAAGCACCCCAGGTGCACCGATATACCGGGATAACAACCTCAGTCGTATATCACCACATGATACACGTGAGCTCTGCGGCCCAGCGTACCGAGATACATGGGAACTTAAACCCCACAGTAAAACACACTATGACAGAGATGGGATTCTCTGGCCCCACGCTAGGTCACTCCATGGCATACACGGCTCCAACCATCCGTATACCACTTCATGCATGTGGATTTCTAAATTCTCGATATCACCAGTTCACCAACGGACAGGACCTAGGGCATCAACAGACGAGAACACTACAGAGGAACTCCATTCCCAGTGCAAGTTCGCCGTCCGGACTCGATTTATTACTATCATCAAGATTTCAACAGAGAAACCAATCTCATCTTTTTCATTCTTTTGCCTTTGAATAATTAAATAAATAAGCAGGACTAAGCATTGCTACTTATCTTTCTGAGCAGGTAACAAGGAATAAGGAATAAGACAGGTAATGCAATTTGTGGGTTTTCACTCAACTCCTATCACTTAATGCAACATATCAGAGCTGAAGCGGTAAAACTTTTATAAATAGAATAGGGTTTGAATGCATCCGGGGCTTGCCTGTGTTGCAGCGGTAGTTAGTTTCCCGTCAAGATCACGGGTGTTACGCTTGACACAACTCCAGGATGGACGACACCACATCATGGATCCGCGACTTCACTTCGACGGGGGATGGCATTTTTCGGAGATCGTGCACCAAGATCCACTCACTCTCGAACAACTACACGTATTTAATGATGCATGTTTTAGCATGATGAACTCATTACATGATGCATGGCAATGCATTGGTGCAAGCATAACAAGATTAAACAACTAGCTAATTATAAACTATTTTAACAGCATTACAGAAGATAAATATAAAACTCCATATATTCTAAAATTATATAGTCATATTAGGTGTTAATATGATATAGCAGAAGCATACAAAGGTAAAGGAACCACATTTTTCATTTATACATTTTTATTATAATTATAAACCATTTAATAAGCAATAAGCAAGATAAATCAAAAGGTCAAGCATACGATATCCAATGACCACAATATTTTTACTACAACACACACATAGCACAAGAAACATGTCATAAAAATTTCAAGTCAAAAGGGGTCACATAGCATGAGATATGAATTTCCTTTTCTTTAAACATTAAATAAAGGCATGAAACATAGCTAATTATTTTTATATAAAATATGGCATGTTTCATATTTTTAATAAAAACTAGGCATTACAAAGAACACAACAAAATTTGGTTCACCAAAAACGGAGTTACGAAACTCCAGATATGAATTTTTAAAGTTTATGAAAAACTGCTACGAATAGGTCCTTGGGGTACTATTCACCTGAGTCTATCGCTGTGCAGTTAGGACCCTGGTTTTAGTTGAATTCAAACCCGAGGTCCTTGGTCGCGATTCATGTACAGAGAACGCTCAGGAAGGCCGTTTCCGGCGGGGATAGTGCTCACCAGCGGCAAAGGAGAGGCATAGAAGCATCCTTGGACTCGTGCGCATCCGATGGTGCACTCAAATCGACTGGAACTAGTGCGTAGAGGGGTGTGGCCACGCGAGCTACGGCCATGGCGGCGCGGCGTTCTGTGGAGCAGCGGCTCTGGTGCAGGATAGACGAAATTGAGGGCACGGTTAGCTGCAGGGGAGTAAGGCGAACTCAAAGACAAAGAAAAACCAGAAAAACAACCGACGACGATGACCGTTGGCCTGGCGAGGCGCACGGCGGCACTGAGAAAGAAAAGAGGAGAGAATGACGGCGCGGCTCGATCCTTTATAGGGTGGTCGGGCGAGCTGGGGAGAGGGCAAGTGACTTCTGGAACTCGACCACGCAGCCATACTCGAGAATCACCGTGAAATTGCGGCCAAATCGGCCACGGCAGCGACGCGGCGTCAAAAATGGACCAGAGCAAAAACGGACGACGACGCGACAGCAAAAACGGACCAGAGCAACATCGGACAAGCAAAAACGGACCAGTCACTCGCGCGGGTACTGTTCATCAAAATTACAGGACTGTCACTCGTCAAAAATTATAAATTACTCCCAAATTTATATAGGAACTTAAAAATCTCCAAAAATAAAGTTTGCATAACTTTTCAAGAGCTACACTTTTCATTTAAGAAACATTTTCAAATTCTGCCTATTTTTTGAAACATGAATTCAAATTTAAAAAGAATGCAAAAAGGGTCAATTCTCTAGAAGCAAACATTTGAAATTAATTTTTATTTTTCTATACAACTTGAAAATCTTCCAATCTATGAAATGTTCAGATTATCAAACCAAACACTTTTCATAAAGAAAGTTTTCCCAAATTTTGAATAATTTTTGAAATATGAATTTAAATTGAAAAGGGAATAAGTGTTGGAAAACTGTATTTTCACTTTTATTCAAAATTATTTTTGGAAACTTGAAAAACTTTGAATATTAATATTGTAGCTCCTTTTAAGATCTACAAACTATATTTTGAGAGTATCTCAAAATTCCTTATAGATTTTAAAATATAGAAAAAGGGATTAAACAAGGTTTTGAAAATAGTTTTTAAGTAGCAGTCAACTCATCATTTCATGTATAAAACAAAGCACCACATAAAAGACATTATTAAAACATGAATGCATTTATGTCATGATGCTCAATGATTATTCTTAATAATGAACTTGATTATAATTTTAATTGCTTACTAACATCTGGGATGTTACATGAAATAACGTTGATTAAGCCCTAATGACATGATTAAGATAAGTACAAATAATTAATTAAAATGCCAAAGGTCATTAAGGTCAATGGCCCAAGGTCATCAATCAATCCCAAAGTATGTAGGTTGTTCTCATGCTGACCACGCCGGCCGACGCCGTTGACCGGCGATTTCTCGCCGACAGCGAGGTCTCCGGCCACGGGGCTTGGCCTTACAAGCGCATCTCGACACGGCGAACAATCTAGGCTAGCTAATGAAGCGGCGAGGGTACCGGAGCATGGTTGGCGACGGCCATGGCGGCGCGACGGCGTATGGACGTGGCGGCAAAGCTCACCGGAGGATTCTCCGGTGACGGCGAGTGCACGAGCACACTCAAGACACTAGCGCAAACACGATCAACCAAAAGATGGAGCCCTACCTGGCTCCTAGCTACGATAGCTACGTGCGCGGCGGCTGGCGAGGTTACGCACCGGTGGCGAGCGCACACGCCGGCGGCTACGGCGCGGTAGAGGTGAAAATGAGGGCAGAGACAGGTGTAGGAGCTCACCGCGGGTCTGGTGTGCATGCTAGTTGGCTCGGAGGCGGCTGAGTTGAGCTGCCAACGGCGGCGTCGATGGCAGCGACGGTGCTTCGGTGGCGAGGACGGTGTTCCGGTGTTCCCTGTGCAACCACGAGCGAACCAAGGTGCACATAAGGAGTAGGAGAAGATGGAGAACATGATAGTGGGGTTGAAGAGAAAAAGTAACCAACCCTGGCGACGGTGGACAGTGGCGATCCTACGGCGGCGCTACTGCCGGTTGCGAAGAAAAAGGCGGCGGCCCAAGCGATTTAGGCGGCGAGAGTGAGCAAGAGCAGGTTCAAACGAATCACAAGGACGTTGCAGAGCTGCTGGCTAGAGCAAGCAGGCAAGGATGGAGCGACGGCGAAGGGAGGTCGTCGGTGATGGTGGCAGGGAGGAGAAAAGAGAAAAACAGCGACTTTCTTGCTGCATTTATACCGGGAAGGCGAGGCAGGGGCGGCCGACATGTCCATGGCGAAGTTTCACATGTGAGGGGGCGAGCTGCTGGCGGCGACATGCCTGGAAGACGCTGGTGGCCACGGCGGCGCCATGAACAGAGGGGGAGAATTGAAGAGGGTGACGTCAGCGCTACAGTGCCCAATGATGTCACTTTAGAAATTTGCAAATTGCTCCAAAATTTATATAAGAACTTGAAAATATCCAAAAATAAAGTTTGCATAACTTTTCAAGGGCTACACTTTTCATTTAACAAATATTTTTAAATTCTACCTGGTTTTTGAAATATAAATTCAAATTCAAAAGGGGAACAAAACCCTAGAAAAATATTTGAAATTACTTTTGATTTTTCAATAAAACTTGAAAATATTCAAAACTATGGAATGCTAAAATTTTCAAACCAAATATTTTTCATATACAAAGTTTTCCCAAAATGTGCATAATTTGTGAATCATGGGTTTAAAATCAAAAAGGGGCAAATGCAGAAAAACTGTATTTTCAAATTCATTTGAAATTATTTTTAGAAACTTAAAAAACTTTGAATACCAATATTGTAGCTCTTGTCAAGATCTATAAACTGTATTTTTAGATTATCTCCAAATTCTATATATATTTTGAATTATCCAAAAGGGGGTAAAACAAGCTTTTGAAATAAAGGGTTTTAAAACTGAAATCAAACTCGATTTGGTTTCTAAATTAATTGTTTGGTCATTAGTGATCACAAACATCATCCAAGGGCATTTTTAGGTCCATGACCCAATAGTGCCCTTGGTTGACCAAGTTGACTTTTGAAGATCATTTTAATAGACTCCCAATTTGAATTCAAATTTGAAAACCAAATCTAAATCCAAACTTGGAGTTTAATTTTAACTGTTGGACTTGACTTTATACACCATGCCTGACACTAGTGTAAACATAGTTTACACCTCAAGGTACACAGGGCATAAATCAAGTATATGAGGTGACATTCGAAATTAGGGTTTTATGATTTCATGTAACACAATATTTCAGAAACACAAACAACCTATGGAATGTAAACTTGTTTTAATTGATGCACATCAAAGGTGAACTAATCATGAATGTTTTGCAATACATATGATGACATGGTAGGTTTTAGTTAATATAACACCAGGGGTGTTATAGATACCGAGCAGGAGCACCTATAAGTCAAGCATGGAGCTGCTGGAGTTGTGAACTCTCGGCCTCTCTCGCTCCCTTGCTACAGTTTTGAGAGGCGAGTAGAGGGCGACGCATTCTCACGCTGGTGAGGGTGCCGGTCTCCTCCGCCTCCGATGGCCTTGGAGTCCTCGGATGTGTGGAGACCGGCACCCTCGGCGGTGGAAGAACGCATCACCCTCTGCTCGCCTCTCGCAACTGTACATACCTTGGCTGATAGAATACATTAGACTCCTTTGATAGGGTTAGGGTTCCTGGTAGTGTCAGCTTAGTGGAGGCGGCAGCGCTACCATGGCGGAAACAAATTTCTACTGGTCTTCATCCACCTCGCTGTCATTTCGGGTGTCGGCGGGAGACCTGTGAGATGGTGCCGGACTGGATCTGGAGCTCCTGCTTCAGATTGGGTTGGTCGGTGAGTTTTGGACCATCTTCAGTCGATGGGGATGGTGAGGTTTGCCTGGAGGAAATCGTTTCCTCTGCAGCATGTCTGTCTGGGCGCTGCCGGCGAGGAGGAGGTGACGGTGGTGCTATGGAATAGTTCCTCCTGATCTCTTCCTCCCATCGGTGGTGTTTCCCTCCAACGCGAACGGTGCGGTCGGTGAGGCTTGTATAGGAGTCGGCGCGCCTGGCTGATCCGTCATTTCTGGCAGATGGTGTTGGTGCCGGCGTGTTTTGTCATGGGTGCGTAGATGGTTGATGGTGCAGCGGACAACCAGCAGCGGATGGATCGAGCTCGATTTCCCTTCGGCGCGAGTCGACGATGAGCTCTGGTCCAAGATCTGGGTGCTTAGGGTGCGCCCCTGATCGACGCTTCTTCAACGACAAAATCATCCTAACCTTGACGTCGGGCACTACCGCGGCTCGCTAACGCCTTTGTGCTATGGAGCTCCTCTAGGTCTGGGCGGCATTGGAAGCAGAACCGGAGTTGGAAGCGGAAAGAGTCCAGAGACGTGGTTGTAATCATTCCTTCTGGACCTTTCTACAATGTTAGGTGGGAAGCTGTCATTAATATCCTTGTTGGGCGTATTTGTATTAGTCTGTAAACGTTTTCCTTAACTATAATACAAGTACGTTTACATCAAAAAGAAAGTATGGAGCTGCTGCCAACACAACAGCCACCCGGGAAACTATCACCTGAAAGGTTGAAACCACTCATTTCTTGTAGTACCACCATCTACGCCACCGTCTCAGCCCCTCTCTCATAATTGATAGCTCGAACAGTTGGACTCTTCATTCTAGATCTCTTTGTAAGTTTAGATTTTGTTGGTAACAGTTGGACACTTCATTCTAGATTTCTTTGTAAGTTTAGATTTTGTTGGTACCTATTCTTCTAGGGTTTGTGAAAGGATCTAATCGGCCTAGAGGGGGGTGAATAGGCAATTTTGATAACCTAAAATTTTCAGCTCAAATGCGGAAGTTAAATGCCTACCAGAAGTAGGACCGGAAGTAGCACCGGTAGTACAACACCAGTACTACCGATGCTAGA
>CM041629.1:24542267-24585085 GCA_023333625.1 Bothriochloa decipiens
CGACGTTTCCTATGACTCAAGTAAATATAAAATGATAGGGTCCTCTTAAGTAGAAACGTCATCCATCCATATAAAATTTAGGGTGCTTGCATCACCAAATATTTATCATTCAAATCTTTCAATGGACTAACACCTGTGAATTCACTTGAACAAACTTGTTAGTCCCTAATTTGATTGTCATTAATTATCCAAAACCCACTTCGGAGGCGAATGCACTTACAGTTTGGTTCCATGCATCATCGAGGAGTTGGTGAGCATGATAGTGCATTGAAATAAGGTCTCTTTGGTCCTTTTCGATCTCGACAACATCGAGCTTCGACAAACAACTATTTTTTTAACGTAATTCTAGTATAGATTTTTTCCTTTCAAAATTAAATTCTGACGCAAATTTATTATCATATCAAAATTAACATATAATAGAAATTTAAAACACCAGTGTCCGTATATTGGTAACTTACCATCGTTGCCATTATGCAAAAACTGTTAATTCAAATACTTTTATGCCTGTTTGTCTATTTACCATCCATACCGTCCTTAAAAATAGATCTGAGCCAATTATCTTTGTTGCACCATGTGTATTTAACAGTTTACTAAAGTTGACTTAAAATAAGAGTTCATATTGCATTTCAAATGATCTTTTTGATGCAAAAATATGAGAGAGAGAATATAGATATAGTTCATCAATAGGAGGAGAAGTTAAAATTGATCAAGTCCATTTTCGGCCCTCAACTCTTGTCCTTTTCTAATTTTTACCCCACTATAAAACCACATAAATTTGGCAACTCAACTATGTTGTTTAATTTGAACCCTAGAGCCATCTCAAAACCACTTAGAACTGCCTTGGGGGGAGGGGGAATTAAATGCTTGTGATAATTGACATCCTAAAGTTAGACATGCAATAGTTGAGGCGCCGAAAATGGACTCAATCAAGTACTTTTTGTAGATATTTATACAAAAATTATGTATTAATTTTTTATTGATAAATATTTATGCGTACTAAAATATTTATCTACACTTTTTGAATTTTTTTGCTCTGATAAAAATCTGAATTTATCTAACAATGTATATGTTTTAAGTTATTGTATTTTCACATTCTAGTTTTTGAAATTGTTCAAAAAATGGATGGACTAGCAACCAATTACAAAGTTACAAATGTGATATATAACTTTGTCAAAAAAATTGTCAAAAAAGAAAAATAATAGAGAATGATGATTTTGGGCCAAACCTGCATGTTTCTTGGGTGAACTCCTCGGTCTCACGGATACTGTACTGGGCTGAGCCCATCCGTATTCCAGGAAATCGTCGGTGTCTGGATCTGTGGAACTAGGCTTCTGACAATGACTTTTTTTAACTACTTTTGACAGAGACTTGGCACGAAGGGTAGGTACATTGGTGTTGTCTCGTAGCTAGACTCATAAAGTACCACGTAATTTAAGATGATTTAATAGACTATATATACAATGGTTGTCTTTTTAAATTATCTTATAGTAACTTACAACCCTTTAATTTATGGAGAGAGTAAAAATAGGATTATGAGATGTATGACAACAATAACTCATATAATGGTAAAATAGTTGTCTCATAGTTCTAAATTTTAGCTCATGAGACGGTTGTTTCGCGAAGCAACGATCTCATTCTCTCTCACATCTCTCTTTCTTCCACATCATCAAAAAAATCCTACGTGACAATGCATGAGACGGCGTATGAGACTGCTCACGTGTAGCAATGTACCTGCCTGAAGGCATGGCATGCAGTCCAAATCGTAAATATATACTAATCAGAATTTAGTTTTGCGTAAGAAAAACATATATCTATACTACTCTGGATGGAAAACGATACCCCTGCTTCCTTTGTGTTCATTCATTGCCACTTACCGATCTGAACATTCATCATCATCAAGTCCACGTTCAAGCCAAATTGGCCGTCTAGAGGTAAACATCAAGTGGCAGTTGAGGTGTAGGCCAGCTTCACCGCAGCTTAGCTGTGCAACAGACCACACACGCACACACAATGATCGGTCTTTTGCATGCATGAACGCTTGTCTTGTCACCAAAATTGCAGCATCAGGGTGTTAATAGCAGTTAGGATTTGAAGGAAGACTACACGAGTCTGTCTCTGCCGTCGTTTATTTTCCAGCAAGTAACACTTGCGCATCATCTGAAACTGAAAGTGTGGTTGCTCATTCCAAGAGATGGAACTAGTTCTGTGACCTGCAGTGCATTCTTCAGTTTAGTGGCTTACTCCTTGTGCATTCCAAGAGAAGGAAGATTATGTGCTCATTTGTTACTGACAAATAAAACACGTTTTCTTCTTTGATTTCAGCAAGAACAAACTACTTCCTCCTTGAGATGTACTTTAAGACTAGCATGCGATTTGCTACGACGTCGTCATAGAAAAAAATGAACTGGTGAAACAAGGGAAGATAGTGTGTTGCTTGTCTGTCGCGATCAGAGATGATCCGATTCTGTTTGTCTTCGATCTACTCCTCGGTTTCTCTACCTAACATAGCACACCCACACCAGAACCCAAACTTTTCCGTGAGTCCTCTGAAAGCATATACCCAAACCAGCTGCCGTGTTCAGAGGTGCAAGAATCTAATTCAGACAGAGGTCTAACCTTGGGTTGAATCCTAACAACTTCGAAGATATCAATCTGAGATCGAATCAACAGAAGGGGAAAAAAGATGGTGTTGGATCATTGCAACAACAGACCTATCATTAATCTAAACAAAAAAACACTGACCACCTATCGTTACAAATGTGTGGACAGCAGGAGCAATGGATCATTCTTTCCTTTATCACACGTAGCGTTCCGTTACATATTCGTCTAGGCTGACAGTAACGGTTCAACCGACTGCCGATCATTCTAGCGAGCCTTGCTTGCTTGTTTTTTTGGTCACTTTTATTTTACTTGTTTGTGTCTTTTTCACTTTTGGTCCACACATGCCGCATGGTAATGATGCATCGCAAGCATCAGACTAGCTAAAAGGTTAGCTTTCATACGGCCTAACTAATAAGGATTACTCCTATAGAGTTGTGTGTAACCACTAGATTAGTACAGTGACATTGCAGCAACCAGGAAGCGGTTGATTATGACCATAACAGAAATGTGGCACGCATGCTGCATAATCATCGTCTCATGAAGCACCGACGACAGAGAAGGCAAGTAGGCAACATGTTGCAGAATTCTTGAGCAGAGAAGGTGACCGCTGCAGGAAGCACTGTAGTTGGTTATCAGGCTGATCCTGAGCAAGCATTGGAACAAACTGCGATCCGCGCCGTGCAGATGTTAACACAAACTGAAAATACCAGATGACTTGCAAGACAGAGTTGGCTGGTTAAAGCGGAGGCGTAGCAGCAGGCCAAAGCTGATGAGGACACGGAAGGACGGCAATGCGTTCAATCAAACCGGCTTGCGTCCGTTACACAGGGTTTTATGCGTCGGCAATCTTGGTACAAGTCCTTTCTTGACGTGAGTGTTGTGCATTGGCACATTGCCGCATCGTCGTCGTGGCGATCTCGCGTACACGGACAAGTCTGAAAAAGTAGAGTTTGGTGTGATGGATCTCCTCCTACTCATCGGCTGCTGCTGCTGCTACGGTCCAAAGCCAACTGCACACCGACAGCGCGACTACGCGTAGTATACTTACTAGTAGCACTTGTGCAACAGCGTAGTCCAGTCCAGGATGCGACGCCGTGCCCGTCCCAGAAGACTCGGTACATCATCCACTCCGATCCATTCCTGTTTCTGGCAAGTGAAGAGTGGAGTTGGTCGGCATTCGGCACCACGGTGACGTGACGAAAAGTAAGGAAACCGAGCACACGCGGCAACGGCTCCGCGACGCCGAGGCGGAGCGGGCTTGGGCGCTCGGCGACGACGACGCGACACAACCTGCTGGCGTCAAGGCAGGGAGGACCTCACCTTCACCGCCTAGGGAGGAAACCGACGACGAAGCGTCATTTATTTCCGTCCGGAAACCCCGCCGACGCTCCGCAGCCAGCAACGGCTCCCGACACCGCCGGCCCGGCCGTGCCGTCCCAAGGGAGGACCCCCAGCGCGCGCCCGCACCTCAGACCTGACCTGCCAGGCTCCGCGCGCACCTACCGCCGAGCCCCAACGGCACGCTACGACTACGACGCGACCCACCCTACCACGTGTCAGCGTCCGTCCGTGCATTCCCGGCTGCACCGTCGTCGCGCTCGCTCCTTCGAGTCTCCGCCTATTTATCCCGTGCGCCACGCTCACCTTGCCACTTCCATTCCATCCCACACACTCCAACGGTTGCCACTCGCACAGCACCAGAGAACGCAACGTTCGGCAATGGCGGCGCGTGCCACCGTCGTCCTCTGCCTGCTGCTCTGCGCCACCACCACCTCCCTCGCGCAGTCCCCGGCGTCCGCGCCGGCAAAGGCGCCGCCCACCAAGTCCTCCTCCAAGGCGACCCCATCAGCGCCGGCCGCCGCGCCGTCCTCCACCCCGACGGCGCCGGCGCCCAAGTCGTCCTCCTCCAAGGCCAGCCCAGCAGCGCCGGCCGCCGCGCCTACCACCCCGGCCCCCGCAGCCGCGCCCAAGGCCAAGGCACCCGCGCCGGCGCCCAAGACCAAGGCCGCCGCCCCGGCCCCCGCCGCGACGCCTCCTGCCGCCACTCCCCCCGCCTCTACCGAGGCGCCCAGGGCCTCGCCGCCCGCGCCCGTGGCCGTACCCGCCGCGGCGCCGGCGCCGGAGACCACCAAGCCCGTCGAGGCCCCGGCTCCCGCGCCCGCCAAGAAGAAGAAGCCGTCGTCCAAGGACAAGAAAAAGAAGAAGGCCGCGTCCGCGCCTGCCCCGGCCGCCGAGGCGCCGGTCGCCAAGAAGCATCCCAAGACCGCCGACGCGCCCACGTCCGAGGCCGAGGCGCCCGGGCCCAGTGGCGACGGCGTCGCCGCCGACACCGCGGTACGCTTTGCTCAGTTGCTCCACGCATTTGTTGCGGTTCCTCTACACTCCCCGCATTTGCACATCGTTTTTTATTATTATTAAAAAAGGACAATCTATCGAGCATTGTGCGTTGCCCCTGGAGTGCAAGTCCGCCGAACCCAACAAAAACGGCTAAAAGTGAGTGCGGGGGTCGCCGTCGGTGGCAGAATGGTGCGCCGTCGGATAGAGACAGACAGCAGGGGAAGGGCCACCGCCAGCTGTTGACTGCTTCTGGACACGCACGGCAACTGCTTCTGGACTGCACCTACCGTTTTACTGCTTGGGAACCTTTCACAAACAACAACGAGAGGAGGACCAAAGTGGAGTAGGTTGCCCAACAGCAGTTGGCCATTTTTATGATGGTTACCAAACAGGCACGAGTGTGTTTACTGCACCACGCTGTTTGGTCAGCCACACACGCACGAGCTGTGGCGAACATAAATAAAACTTTGTACTGCTGTGCACGTAATGGCTTGTCCTATGATCGCGTGCAAAACTTAACATGCGTCGACGGTGTACTAGTTTGTTTGCCGTGCTAAACGCAGTGGAAAATGTTTGTTTTGCCGTGCAGAGCGCCGCAGGGAGGACACTGGCGGGCGTGACCGCGTCGGCCGTCGCCGTGGCGCTGGGCGCGGCGGCTCTGCTGGCCTAGAATCCCGGATGCTATTGCTTTGTGACCACCACAGGAGGAGGAGGAGGATTGATGCTGCTGCTACCCTTTTCCAGAGCTTTCACTTTTGCTTTTTCTGTATTTTGTGAAAGGGGGCTTGCAGCTGTGGCTCTGCAGCGTAGTAGTAGGGCCTCATATCACATCGATTGATTCACTTAAGTGCGGATGAATTCTTTTGCTTTTTAGGCCATAGATGATGGTATGAGAGTGTGGTTAGAGAGGAGAGGGGACACTGCCCGTGTAATGTTCAGATTAATTTATATTATCATTAATATATTATTATTCCTTCATTATCTCGCACACACTTAGACACCGTTGCTTTCGTGCTGCTGGTGTTTTCGTTTCTAATATATACAAATACAGACACAAACGTCCATGCCGTGCCACTACTGTAAAGAGGTGTGTTATGCCTTGTTTACTTCCACAATGGAATTCATGATACAGCACCACAGCAGGCGCTGCAATGCTATACTATATGGGCCATTGCAGGCCTGCTGGGTCGATTGTTCAGAAGAAGCACACGCAGGCAAGCAGCAGCAGCTACTATATGGGCCAGTGCACGCCTGCTGGGCCGATTGTTCAGACTTGTTCGATTGGATGACGACGGGCGAATGCGAAAAGAAGCTTCTGCTTAAAAAAAAAAGAATGCGAAAAGAAGCAGATTTCTGTAGGAAATCAACACACTGCCTTTTTTTTTTTTTTTTTTTTTTTTTTTTTTTTTTTTGCGAAGAACAACACACTGCCTTTGGAAGAGTTCCGACCTACGTGAGTTGCAAACGTTGAGCATCTCACAGTTGATAATACAAATGTTCAATGTAGAGACCGAAATACCCGGAAGCGAAAGCAAAGTAACCGGCATCAACCGGCTTATCAGCCGCATCCCAACAGCCTAGTCATATACATGTCTGGTGTTGCCTCGGATGCCCCATCTTTTTGGTTCAGTTTTTCTTTCGCATCGGATGGGATGGAAAACTAGGGACGCAAAGCTTGTTTTTTTTCAGAGCTATCTCATTCATGTCTCTTCTTTCCTTGTCATCACTTCTCAATCCGGAAAGGTTCAGGCTGTGTTTAGTTACCCAGAAATCATCCCAAAATTTACTATGCAGAATTCCTATCACCCGTCACATTAAAATACGGACACATGCATGAAGTACTAAATATAGATAAAATCAAAAATTAATTGCACGATTTTGTTGTACTTTACGAAACAAATATTTTAAGTCTAGTTACTCAAAGTTTGGACAATTTTTACCAAATACAAACGAAATGCTATAGTGTGCTGAGGTGACACGAGGTGACATTTCCTTTTAAAATTCGCGGGAACTAAACACAGCCCCAGTTAAGTTGAAACTCAAGGAAGGCACGTCTTACTTCCTTGTGCATTAATTCTGAGTGCGATTGGTGGTTGTCAGCTTCTTTGACAAGTCACAGATTGGATTGGAGAGCATTAAGGATGAGATTAGTTCCTGATTAATCTCACTGAATTCTCACCATGGACTTCCACGAGTTCTTTCTTCCTGTCCCTGGTGATCTCCGTCGCCGCTGCCTCCTTCCCAGCGGGCCGACGATGGCCATGGCTTCAGAAGATCACCTTGACCTGGGCTTGTTTAGATTGTAAATTTTTACAATTTGAACACCGTAGCACTTTCGTTTATATTTGATAAATATTATCCAATCATGGATTAATTAGGTTTAAAAGATTCGTCTTATAATTTATAGCTAAACTATATAATTAGTTAAATTTTTTATCTATATATTTACTACTCCATATATATAGGCCCAAAAATTGAAGTGACGGAGAGAGAGTGAAAAAATTTAGAATTTTACTCCAATTTAAACAAGGCCCTGGTAGACTGCGAAGTTGCAACTTGCAAGTGCGCGCATAGGGTACTCGACGAAGAATAGCAATTCATTCTTTCACGTACATAACGAGCTTAAATTTACAGACAGGTTCATGTTTATATTGGATACTACGCGGAGAACAAGGCATAAGTAAAGGTGAAACTTTTGATTTCAGGGAAACAATTGATACCTGACCGTAAATTGGTAACTGAAAAGATGTCGCGGCAAGCATTAGGGTAACTAACGAAGATCAGTAAAATCGAAGCCATTCAAGGAACAATCTTGCAGGCCTTCATCTTGTCGATCCACGTGTTAAAGGACTTCACCGTGTCGCGGAAGCCGAGGAATCCGTGCTCCGTGCTCTTGTTCATGCTATCCAAAAGCTTCCAATTAGCGCCGTGCTCATAGCAGACCACGACGTCGAGAAGCCACCAATCGGCAACGTCGTGGAGGTGTGACCCCACGAGCTCGTTCTCCCTGACGATCTCCGCCCACACCGCCTCCTTCCCGGCCATGGCCTCCGACACCTTAAACTGCTTCTCCTCGTCGTACCCGGTCCATTCCAGCCCGAAACGCGCGGCAAGTATTGGCCACAGCATCTTCCAGTTGTACATGTCCCCGTTGTTGCAGTTGAACGCCTGGTTCTTGGCCATGGGGTCGACGGCCGCTCAGATGTGTTGTTCAGCAATGAGGTGCGCGTTGGAGGCGTTGCTGAAGCCCTCCCATGAGTCAAGGCACCCCGGCCACCGCAGCGTGACTCCCTCCTTGCGGCAGATGGCGGCGTACACGCAGAGGCTGCAGACGACGTTGAAGAAGCTCCGTGGAGAGAAGCCGAGGATGAGATTGGGGCGGTGCACGGACCACGGCGCCGCCGCGCCGGGAGACCTCGGCGAAGAGGATGTCCTCCTGGTCGTAGTAGAAGTTCGGGCAGTCCAGGCGTGGCACGTCCTCGGTGTAGGGCGGGTCCGGGGTGGGGATCTTGCCGATGAGCTCGATGGGTCCCAGGTAGTGCCTGGTGCCCGTCTGCAGGGAGACGTGGGCGAGGGCGGGGCAGTTGGGGACGACGACGGAGAGCACGTTGCGGATCATGGCGGAGTTGGCCTGCCGGTTCTCCGCCTCGGTAGCGCACGGGGTCCAGGAGACGTAGAAGACGTGGGTGATGTCGGTGAGCGGAGTGAGGGCCTCGGCGACGGCGTTGGAGTCGGTGAGGTCGAGGTGTATGTGTGTCAACGAGGGGGATGACGGCAGGGACCAGGGCGGCGGTGGACGGCGGGAGAGCGCGTAAACCTTCCATGGTCCGCCAGGGGTGTCCGGCAGCGGGAGGATGTCGACGAGGGAGGTGCCTACTATGCCGGTGGAGCCGACGACGAGGGCAACGCTCTGGAAGGAATGTTGTGGCACGGCGGCGAGCTCATCCTTGCGCTCCCTGACTGCGCCGACAGACCGTGCCCACCACCAGCTTAAGCTCATTGCTGCCCGCCGGCAACCCTGGGATTCAATTGAAGGGTGAACAGGAATTGCAAGTGCGGCGTGCAGGTGCAGAAACATTCTGTATATTTCTTTATATATAGTACTCCCTTGTTATCGAAAGAATTAATTCCTAACATCAACGTTTGTCCAACACACAGTCGATTTCTGAGGTTGATGGTCCATTAGCCGGCTTTATTGCCTCTCAGACTTTCAATCCCATTCACGGTGCGTCCACATCCCCTCCCTTCCTCTTCGTCATTGAATGTACCTTCGTCTCTCTTCCAACCACTGCCGTCCTAATTCCAGTGCAAACGTACGAGTGGTTGAAAAGCCTTAGGCCATGACGATTAAACCGCCGACCAGTAAATTTGTACTGTATGTCTAGATTCGGAGGACACAAACGTTTATACTGGTTCAGGATGAAAATCAAAAGTGGCCTTTGAAATTCCTTCCCAATTTTTGTGAGTTACCGAGACAGTTCCACGGTGCTAAACCAAAATCAGAGCGCCATTTGGATTTTGGAGGACTTTTTTTTTGAAACTATTTCGGAGGACTCCTTACATACTAGGTTTTTTTTTTTTTGCGACTCAATTCATCATTCATTCAAGCTTCAGCAGGGTTACTAGTTTTTTTTTTTGACTCAATTCATCATTCATTCAAGCTTCAGCAGGGTTACAGTCCGCAAGCATCAGATTCTCGACACAGGATGGGACACAATGCCACACACACCCAACCTAGTGTCATCTGAGACTTGTTTTGCTAATACATGAGCTACTTGATTATATGACCTGCTAGCATAAAGCAATTTGAACTCTGAAAAAAACAAAGAAATATCATGAACTTCTCTAATGATCGGTGCAATTCTGGATCTCCGATTGACTCCTGCTCCCCACAGCTTGAAAAGTTCTTGGCTGTCCGTTTCGATGAATGCCTTTCATCCCGGCAGGCCAGTGCTTCCATGACAGAGCATCGAGGCCATGGCGATACAACTCTGCACGACCTGCTAAAAAGGCCCCAGTTCCATCGCGTAGCACAACTCCACTTGCGCCTTCACCGAGGCTTGGATTGAAAGCCCCGTCCACATTGCATTTGAACCAACCATCCTGTGGTGGAGTCCAGGAAGTTGTTGGCCGTCTCCTTTCAGGTTGTGAGCATGGCCTACAAATCTGCCAGAGGTCCATACTAGTTGTTCTTCTGAAGAAATAAAACCATACTAGTTGTAGTTGTAGGCTACTCCAATGCTTGGCCTCGTACATACGGGGTAAGGTGCTAGATTGGATTGGAGAACGAGGAGATTAGTTCATTTCCTGCTTAATCTCATTGATAATCTCATTGAATCCTCACCATGGACTCCCATGAGCTCTTTATCCCTGGTGATCTCCGTTGCCGCTGCCTCCATCCATCCCGGGAGGCCAACGGCCATGACCTCCTACGATAACAAGAGCTTACAGGCAGCCGACTCTCAAGATCCTGAATCTTCTAAATTGTTACAAGAACTTGCAGTGCAGTCACCAAAGGATTGATTTATTTCAAATCAAGAATCTGGATAGGTAATATGCCCTGCTCTACAATAGCAAATTTTGTTTGCTCTTCTTCATGCCAGTGCTGTTGGAGGGCACTCTAGCTATGAGGCCACTTATCATAGAGTCAAGAGGCTCTTTGCCTGAATCTGTCAAGGATTATGTTGCCCATTGTGCTATATGTCAACAGGCTAAGACTGAGAGAGTAGCTTCTACTGGGCTATTAACCCCATTGCCAATACCTGAACGTTCATGGAAGGTGATAACTATGGATTTCATTGAAGGGCTCCCAAGGTCCAAGTCCTACAACTGTATTCTTGTGATTATTGATATGTTCACCAAATATGCCCAGTTCCATCTTCTGTTACACCTTTTTACTGCTTTGGAGGTTGCAGTACTGTTCATGAACAATATTCAAGCTGCATGGTTTACCTCAAGCCATAGTTTCAGATAGAAACAAAATTTTCACTAGCAATTTGCGGCCTATTGTGTGTGCATGACAAAAATACCGAAGAATATAACAAGGCAATTGTCGCAAACAAAGAAATGAACTTTTACATACATGGCACTTACAAGCTACAACACTAAACATGGCACTTGACATGCTTTTTTTTCTTCACACGGCATCTGCCTAACAAGTTATAACATGTGCACACGTGCTCACATTTTGTTCGGATAAATACAAACTATTTGGGCCTAATTTAGCGAAGCATCAATTTATTGTTCTATCCAAAAGATTTTAAACTACAAATTGCGCTCATCAAGTAACCAGCAAACCGAGTTAATTTCAATTTATCTGCCTTGAGATCACTTGAGCAGGTACTGAAGACGCTCTGCTACATCTGCCATCTCAGGCCTTTGATCAATATCAGTACTAAGACATTGAACAATAGTTTCTGCCAAACTATGAAAAACCCCAGTGTTTCCAACTGCTGCTATTTCTGGTTCAACAAGCTCAATCACTCTCTTCTTCTTTGTGTAAGTATCAAGGGAATTCCCCAGTATGCTATTGTTATGAGGATCTAAGGCCTTCTTCCTAGTAAAGAGCTCTAAAAGCACAACTCCAAAACTGTAGACGTCACTTTTACTCGTGTATAGGCCTGTCTGCACATATTCTGGATCCATGTAGCCCCAGTTACCAATGATAGTGCTGGCATAAGTTTCATCAAAGGTAATCATCCGAGATGTACCGAAGTCGGAGATCTTTGGTACAAAGTCCTCGTCTAAAAGTATATTAGCTGGTTTAACATCGCCATGAAGAATCGGTGTAGTGATTTCTGAATGCATGTAAGCTAGACCCTTTGCCGACTGTGCAGCAATTTGTAGACGTAGATCCAAGTTGAGAGGCACCCTGTTGTTGTCATGCAGAATTCTGTCGAGGCTACCATTGGGAACATACTCATAAACCAAAATTGGAACATCAACTTCTAAGCAACACTCTATGAGCTTAACAATGTTCTTGTGCAAGACTCGAGATTGAACAATAACTTCGTTTGCAAATTGGCCTGCTAATTTAACATCAATCTTGGGCTTCTTGACAGCTACTGGCTGAATTTCATCTCTAAGATATCCCATGTAAACCTCACCGAAGCCACCTTGTCCAATGCGATTACTACTTTTAAGTGTTTGCTCCAGTTCCTTCTTCTTGAAGAGCTTAATCTTGTTAACTTCTTCTATTATAGGACCCCCATTCTTTCTAAAATAATCTTTCATCTTTCTTTTCTCTTTGGCAAGAAGACTGGCAAACACTGCAACTGCAATGATAAAAAGTCCACCTATTGCACCTACATAAACAACAAAGAAACCAGGCCTGTAAAAACCAATAAAATCTTCTAAACAGTAGCAGTTTGTGCAGTACATGTACGACTGTTGTTATCCGAATTTCTAAACAAAGCATTACGTGGGCGTAGGTCTTTCAATTCGATGATGTGATTATCCTAAAATACCATGTGTTATCTGTTGGAACAATGATGTAAAAGCATTCAATATTCATATATATCAAGAATTTATATATACACAAAAAGAGTGGACCAGGAGATGAAAGATGGATCATATGTAATGTACCGGTGATGATTTTTGCTGCAAGCGGAAAATTGGGGTTGCAAGGATCAGTAAACGGATCAGCACTGTGGGAACCTCTGGGGCATTTGTATTCGTTGGAACCCAGTGTATTCCGGCAAACACCTCTGCATGGATACTCTTGATGACTTTCACACTCGTTGATATCTGCATCCGTTACCAACTTCATTTATTAGAACAATGGAAACCTATCCATGTGGAAAGCCAATTTTAATTGCAACATATGTTTTCATGTATATAAGTGCTATATACTGGACTATAAATTGTCTTACCGGTGCAACCGTTTGCAATATAGGGGTTGCCGTCGTAGCCCATGCTGCAGTTGCAGACATACCCAAACCCATTGGAGGAGTCACGACACTCACTGTTGGCGCTCACACAAGCATAGCTCTCCTCTGCCCTCTTTGCGTCGTCACACGTCATGTTGTCACGGATGGCCCAATCCAGCCACACAGGCATCATGGTGTTGGTTTCCATCTTCAGGTCAGCTGTGTGGAACGTGTAGTTGTCCCTGTCCACCAGGAAGGCATAATCGCAGGGGCTAAAGCCCGGCCTCTTTTTGTGTGTGTACTCAATGAAGTTCATTCTGTTGTCGGTGAGGCCTGGTGGGATGTCGAGACGACAACAGCCGACGCCAGCACAGGCGCCATTCACCGCGCTTTTTGAGTTGTTGCAGTAAGACATGCAGCCAGTGTAGTATCCATAGTCGTAGTCATTGCCCTCACTCCGCTGGCTCTCGGTGTAACCCACGGTGTTGCAGCCGATGACAACAAGCTGGTTGCTGGCGTTGGAGATACGGTACACCTCCTCACGGTTGAACTGCACATCGCCGTCGCTCCAGGCATACACCTTGTCCGAAGAATTGAAGCACTGCCACGCGACAGGCAGCATCACACGGGCCTCTGACGTCCTGATGGAGAGGTGGTTCAGTGGAACGGGTTTTGTGGTGCCAGCAAGCACCGGCCTCTCCAGACTGCGGTCACAGATGAGCTCGAAGCCCTTGCGGAAGCAGCCCGCACCAATGCCGAATGGATATTGGATGGCTATGCCGCCACAGCTGTCTGGGCATCCAGAGGTGCTCTCAGCCTCAGCAGCAGAACTCAAAGCTGTTAATGCAACTAGCAGTGAATATGGATGAAAGATTAACATTGTCGGCATTACTTTACTTTGTTGCTTTTTCTGATGAGGAACCAATTGCGATTCCATTCTGTTGCTTACTGAATTCTTCAAGGAACCATCACCTCATTACTCCTGACGAAATTATAATATATGGCAGTTTAGATCATGAATAGTTCTATTTTGTCAAAAAGAAGAAGTACATAGCAGGCTCCAATTCGTCGGAAGCAATCATCAGTGATGGTTCAGAACTGTCATAAAAATGGATTTGGAGCCATCATGACAGACCTATGTTACCGCAAACGGTTTTTCAACCATGAATAAAAATTTGTAACTGATGGAGTTTGAAGCTAAACTGTCTGTGAAAGTCTATTAGCACCGACGAGATAGCTGTACAAGACTTAAAAAGTGGGTAAATTGCGGAGGCCGACAGGCGTGGGCAGCTGACTCTGCTGCCGCTGAACTCCATCCACTACCGTGCGTCCATTTATACTGACGACCTCGTCGTCTTCCTGGCACCGATGGCTCTGGACTTCAGCTGCATACGCCAGATACGCCAGATCCTGGAGCACTTCGCAGGGGCTTCCGGGTTAGCCACTAACCTAGATAAATGTACGATCACTTCGATCCGTTGCTCCGAGGAGGACATCACGGCGGTGCGTCAGGTGTTCCCGTGCCGCTTCCAGGAGTTTCCTACTACCTACCTTGGGGCGCCACTGTCTCTCTCTAGACTTCCACACACCAGTGAGCAAGCCCTCGTTGACAAGGTAGCGGCTCGGATCCCCCACCTGGAAGGCCGGTCTCCTAACAAATGCCGGCAGAGCCACACTGACCCAGACCACACTATCGGCAATACCAGTACATGTATCCATCTATCGTGTGCTCTCTCCCTAGGCCATTGGTGAGATCGACAAGAGATGTCGAACATTCCTATGGACGGGTACTGAATCGGTTGCCGGGGGTCAGTGTCATGTGGCATGGCCCGTTGTCTCCTCACCCAGAGAGCTAGGCGGCCTTGGCTTGCCTAACCTCACCTTCCTCGGCTTCGCCCTCCGTCTTCGCTGGGATGGCTTCGGCGTACACAGCCCAAGGCACCTTGGGCGTGGCTGCACTCCAGGCCACAGCGCGTCATCGATAGCATGCTATAGGCTTCCATCTCCGTTCAGCTTGGCAATGGCGCCACTGCCAAGTTCTAGACGGACACATGGTTGCCCGACGACGCCATATGCCGCACCGCTCCCAACCTGTACCGTGCAGTGAGGAGGGGGCCGTACTCGCCCTGTTCGTGAGGCGCGCACTAACCATCAATGGGCCACTGATGTCACCGGTGCATCCAAAGTGATCGTCATCATAGAATACCAGCTGCTATGACCCAAGGTGGAGAACGTCCAACTCCAGTTGAGCGCCGAGGATCACTTGGTGTGGAAGTGGATGGCAAGGGGACTACTCCAGTTCCTCGGCCTATCGAGCATTCTTCCTTGGGAGGACGACGATGCTGGGAGCGAAGGACATTTGGCGAGCCTTGACACCGTCGAAGGTCAAGTTCTTCTGGCTCGCCCTTCATGGAAGGTTGTGGACAGCGGAGCGATGGAAGTGCCACATACTACAACAACATGCAGATTGTGCACTCTGCGACTAGCACGACGAGTTCACCGACCACTTTCTTCGCCTCTTGTGTGTACTCCCGCGAGGTTTGGCACCGCCTTCTGTACAAGATCGGCTTTCAGTATCTCTCACCAGACGACTCTTCCTCCCTGGTGCCTTGGTGGCAGCTTGCTCGCAGCTAGATTCTAGAGTCATTCAGGAGGGGCTTTGACTCCCTAGTCCTCCTGGTCTCGTGGGAAGTATGGAAGGAGCGCAATAGGAGGAACTTTCACTCGGGCAACAACACCCCGTCGCAGCTTTTACTGCTCATCCGTGACGAAGGTAACTCTTGGAAAGCTGCAGGCTTTCGAAGCCTCGCGCCTCTTTTTGCGGATACCCATTAGCGTCGCTGCCGTCCTACCTGTTGCACAATTGGTTTACTCCACTAGTATGACCCTCTAAGCTCCACCGTTCGAGCCGGTAACTTTTGTAAGTATGTGTTTTTCGCCGCCATGTCCGTGGCAACTCGCCAATCGGCTTAGCAAGCCTTGTAACGTACTTTAATTTCCCTTAATGAAACACGTGCAATGCACGCTTTCGAAATTTTTTTTTGCAGTATATTCACTCGAAGGATGATATCAGTCATGCCGAAAAGAGGTACAAAAATTTCTTTAGTACAACATTTTGCAAGAGTAATAAATAGAAACATTAAAAAGGTAAAACTGAATTTGACAATGACACGCCGAGATATCAGAAAACACATTGAAGCCACATATGTATTTTGGTGCTCTCAAAGTGGAGGACAACTAACAAGTGCGATATGTACGAGTACTTTGCAAAAAAACAAAAGTATATGGCCATGAAAACACAATTCAAATGGTTTTACAAAAACCATTGATGGTACAAAGAATTTGTAAAGTCAGGACCAGCAGAGACAGATCATCATGATAGTGGCATGATATATTCAAAGGGTTTGACAAAAACCATTGACATTTCAAATCTCCAAGCTTGAAGTCATAGTAGTTGGTAGGTTGGAAGATACCTTCGGAAAGAAGAGTCTTATCTTAGCATGAACAATTGATCTGACTACTCTGCTCCGATCCCACCACGCTCTCACAAAGGAATGCCCATTCCATTATGCATGCGTCCCACCGCTCAAAACTGCAAGAAAATCATCAAGAATTAATAGGATATCGACTGCTGGAATTCTATCTGCTTGGTCAGATTTCATAACACGATTATTTATGCAAGAGTAACATTGTCCGCATTAATTTGTTGCTTTACCAATTGTGATTCTGTGGCTTACTGAATTCTTCAAGGAACCATCACCTCATTACTCCTGATAGGGTAATGCTAAGATACACCTTTACTTGCAAGGAGGTAATATCTCAAACAAATCTAAGCCATTTATTTTTAAAATTTTATAAATTACTTGATCAATTTAAAAAATCCTAAAAACAATAATATTCCCTCTGGAGTCCCCTAATAACAGGAGTGAACCCCCCCCCCTAATCATATGAGACACCACTAGCGGAGCGTAGTGGAGGCGATACTGGGCGTTAGCCCCCTTGACTGAATCTCAACGCCATGTTTGCGAGCAGCTAATTTAGTCAGTTGCCGTGCTGAGGCTATCCGCACTCATGGAACTCTAAAGCCAAACTCTAAAAGAAATATTCTATCATAGTCAGCAAGATTCTTTACCACATACCAATTTCTTCCGCACTCATCCAACTCTAAAACCAAACTCTATTCACCGTGGAGCACACATGTCAGATTATAATGATTTTTCTCTCTCTCTCCTCCTCTCTCTGCCTAGTCCCTCTGCCCGATCCTCTCTCCCCTTCTTCCTCCTTCCCGATTCTCTCTCTCCAGGCAATCAGTGATGGGCACGGTAGCGGGGCCCGGCGGCGGGGAGCTTGCCCCCGTACGGCCGGCGGCGGCGGAGCTCACCCCCGCGCGAGAGAGGAGCAGAGGAGCTCCGGCCACGCGAGGGGCCACGCCATGACCAGCTCGGAGGCCGCGATGGAAGCCTCCTCGCGTGGATGAGCGCTGCCATCGGCGTCGGCGGAGACTGGAGGAAGCGCGCCGTGCGGGACAGGAAGCGAAGGACCATGGGAGTGGACTTGGGCGGCGTGGATGGAGGGAGGGCCGCGCTTGCCCGCCAGTGGAGCTCGTCACCGGTGCAGCTGCGGGCCTCTGTCGTGCATGCTCCGGGCTGAGCTCGCCGGCGCGGCCGGCGGCGGGGCTGGCCCGTGCGTCCGGCGGCGGGGCTCGCCCGTGCGGCCAGCGGCGGGGTTCGCCCGCTCGGCCCCGCGGCGGGGCTCGCGCGCCGAAGACCCCTCCGCCTCCGGTCGGCCTCCACCACGAGGAGAGAGAGAGGTAGCAGAGTTTTTCCTCCACCGAATCGGCCATCTTTTTCCTCGCCGCCAACACCGAGCTACGGCGAGCTCCCGCTTCGTGCTGACGGGACAAGGTCTCCGGCCTCCTCCCTGCTCCCTCCGGCCGTGGGCGCGGGCCGGCCCCGAGCTCCACCGCTCCGCCCTCCTCCGCGCGGTGGTTGAGATGTGTTCGCGCTGCCCTCTCTCTCTCTCTCTCTCTCTCTCTCTCTCTCTGGATGGTGGTTGAGATGTGGGTCCGCGCGTGCATCCCGTGCCGTACGTACGAACGCCACAGACCGCGTACACGAGTTCGGCTGGGACTTTACCAGGGGCTTTCCAGTACCCCACTGCGGGCAAATTTATGGTATCCGTGTACTGGAGGGGCTTTTACAGCACCCCAGTGCAGATAGCCTCACAGAGGAGTGCTCAGACGACAGAAAAGTGCAGAGTGCTCAGAGGACAGAAGAGTGCAGTTAATATTTTTGTCCATTCTCATTTATGATTTGACTTCTGATATTAGTACTCCCTACATCCATGGATACTAGGGCCATGTTTAGTTCTGGCCGGATTTGGCATTCTGCATAGTGCCACGTCAAATCAGTGCACTGTAGTATTTTGTTTGTATTTGATAAAAATTGTCTAAACTTTGACTAATTAGGCTCAAAATGTTCGTCTTACAAAGTACAACCAAACTATGCAATTAGTTTTTAATTTTATCTATATTTAGTACTCTATAAATGTGTCGGCATTTTGATGTGACGGGAAATAGGAATTCTACGCAGTGAATTTGGTGACCAAATTGGAGAACTAAACAAGACCTGGGCTTGATTCAAAAATTACAAAGACCAAGCAAGACATTAATCACCACTCGTTCGCAGAAAAACCGTTCACGATTATAAAAGTAGCAGTACCTCTGTTAAAACAATATATCCTTCTAACGCAATTTTTTTCTTAACGCAAGACCACCCCTCTCCATTCCATTCTAAATTATAGTTTATTTTAATTTTTTTAGTACATACATTTTACTATGTATTTAGACATATTATTTATCTAGGTATATAGCAAAATATATGTATAAAAAAATCAAAGTAAACTACATTTTAAAACGGAGGAAGTACAATATTTAGCAAGAGTAATAAATAGAAAAAATAAAAAGGTATCAACTGAATTCAAGCCACATGTGTATTGGTGCTCTCGAAGTGGAGGACAACTAACAAGCAGAGACAGAGATCATCATGATAGTGGCATGATACAATTGAAACTGTTTGACAAAAACTATTGACATTTCAAATCTCCCAGCTTGAAGTGATAATAGTTGGTAGGTGGAAGATACCTTCGGAAAGAAGAGTCTTAGCATAAACAGTTGATCTGATGACTCTGCTCCGATCCCACCACAGCCCTCACAAAGGAACGCACGCCCATTCCATTATGCATGCGTCCCACTGCCCAAAACTGCAAGAAATTCTATCACCAAGAATTAGCAGGACATCGACTGCTGAAATCCTAAGAATATATCAATCCGCTTTTGGCGAGATTTCATAACACGAGAAGTGGACATTTCCGATTCACCTTGGCGAGTTGGTGAAAGAAGTAGGAACTTATGGAGCAAAGGTTTGCCTGCGTCACCTACTAAGGCAGGCTGCTGTTCAGGCTGGTTGACGGCTGCGGCAAGGCGGGCGGCGCAGCACGCAGGAGAAGCGCCGGAAGAAGGAGAAGAAGTTGAGGACAACGGAGGTGGGGGGAAACGCCCGGCTGAGCTTCTACTTCTAGTGATGAGATGAGAGGATCAGTCGGGGTAGCAAGCTGCCAGAGACGGACGGCGATGTGCCTTCGCCGAAGCGGGTCCAGTTGGCGGGAGCAAGTGTTGCAGTTGCAGTGGAGACGGGAGTCCGAAGAGCAGCCTAGTTGTGCCGTCTCTCTCTGCTTTGTCGGAAGCAGTCAAGCGGAACCCAAGTCAGATTTTCAAGAGCCAATCAGTGAATTGTCAAACATGCTGATAACCACCAATCGCAATCAGGAGTTAACGCACAAAGAAAACTTGAGCTTCAACAACTAACTCAACTGGACATCTTCGGATTGAGAAGCCAAGACAAGGTAGACGAGGCATGAATGAGATAGATCTGAGAAAAACAAGCTTTGCGCCCCAGGTTTTCCATCCCAATTCCCATCCAATGCAAAGAAAAACTGGACCGTACGCCGATGCAAGTGGTCTCTCGAATCAGAAATGAATCATTTTTGTGGGCTTGTGCCGAATGCAAGGTCGTTAGGACTCGTTTTGTTGGAACAAACTTCGTGAGAAATTAACTTCTTGTAACCCCTAGCAGTCTGCTACAGGGGGACTGCGCCTCTCACGCTTTTAGGTTGTAAATTCTCTTTTTCTTATTAATATTTATCCAGACAACTGGCCTTCAAAAAAAAAAAGAAAAAAAACTGGACAAAAAGATGGGGCATCCAAGGCAAGACTGGCCTTGTATATGACTCAGAATCTGAGGCGAGTGACCAAATTCGAGGAAAATGTGTCGCACGGAAAGACTTGCTGCAGCCAGTGTTATCAGTTATGGATCCTACTCCATTCTTGAAAGGCTTTGGCTCTTTGCTCGGTTGTTATCTTTTTTGTAAGGCTGTGGTGTATTAGTTTGATCACTACGAAAGCATAAAGATATGAAAGCAAAAGACATTGATTATTTTTTCCCGAGAAAGCGCATATGTTTTATTAAAAAGTTAGAAAATTTACACGTCCAATATTACAACACGGCAAATAACACAAGACAAGTGGTGGAACGCATGCTGTTGTAACTAAAAAAACTGTGCGACCGTAGAGCTTTGGACGATAAGGACACTCACAATGCAGACTCTATCGTAGAGTGTAAACCTATTAATTATCTCGAATATTATGGACTTAGAGCCTAAATAAGACTTGGAGTCTTATTTTTTCTCCCTCTTTCTTCAATGAGTATGCTGCCACATCAGCAAAATACCTAAATAAAGGATAATAATAGTCTTGGACTCTATGATAGAGTCTTGCATTATGAGTGCCCTAAGCGAACCCGTGATGAAGACCTGCGTCGGCGCCCACCTCCCATGAGCACCAGTGAAGGGAAGAGCTCTGACACGCTCTTGGACGACGAAACGGCGGAACATCTCGTGGAACTAAGTGGTGAGGCCGACTCAGCGGCTGTGGGATCCGGTACAGGTGAGGCCGCTATTGGTGGTAGCGTTGCAACTGCGTACGCTTGCAGAGAGGGAGAGTGGAAGAGGAGGGGCTAGAGGTGGATCTCGGGAGAGTGGAGATTAGGGGCGAGGGGGAGGCCGACGCCGGCGCTGGCGGTGGCTGTGCAGGCGGCGGTGCAGATCCGCCCGTGCGAGTTGGTGGAGGGGTGCAACGGGATTACGGAAGGGGTTGCTGGGGATCTTGGCAGATTTTTTTAAATTTAATCCTTTTTAATCAAAAAACAAAAAAAAACTGTTTGAAACATAATTCCACCGGGTATCCCCTTTGGTCGCGCCAAAACATTGGGCGCGACCAAAGCACTGTGTCGCGCCAAAAATGTTTTGGCGCGACAAACATTACACCGTGGCAAAGGGGGTTGACCAGGGCCACCGTAGGTCCCACCCCGTCGCGCCACATGCATTGGCGCAACAGGCTCGTAAGTGTGAGCTTTGACTGCTAATGCAATGATATAGCAATGCTTTGCAATAAAAGCATTCAATCAATAATTCAATGTTCACACAGTTACAGGGCAATTATTGCCAGCCAAGGAAGAAAAACTTATGAACAATGTGCTGATCTCTACAACATATCTACTGATAGAAGGAAAAGAGCGACAACGCACACGAAGCAGAGCCTTGGAAGAATGGCTGCATGCAAAACGTGCACACAAAACTTAAAAGAACGTCGAAGAAACTTGCACACATGTAATAGCCTAAACCAAGCTAGCCCAATTTGTTGGACCTAGCCCAGTCGCCTTTGTGGCCCAAATTTTTTTTAGACCCAACCCTGTCACCTTTCTGGCCTGGAAACAAGAATATCAAGCTAAGCCTGGGCGTTCGGGTTACCTGAAAAGTTCGGGTGGGTAATTCAGGTTTTGATAAATTCGGGTCATGAGAATTGTTACCCGATAACAGCCTCGAAAAAACGCTACCCGTAATTTCGGGTACCCGCAAATTCGAGTTCGAGTTCGGGCTCTCCCGATCTACCCGAAATTCTCAAAACTCAGCAATCAATACAGAATTCCATTAGGTACCCTGTGCCTGCTGGTGTGGAGCTCGATCGCGCGGGGCTCGGGCACAGCATAGCCGGGGTCGCGGTTGATCGTCGAGCGGGGCGGGGCGCAGCTGTGCGTCGAGCCTTCCTGGTGCCCGTAATGCTGCGGTCACAGAGGTGGCCGTTCGCGCGTCGCGCATGGCGACGGCGTTGCTAGGGTTTGGCCTGGTGCTACGCCCTCCGCTGTCCGCTATGGGAGATGCTGATGCCAGTCACGAGATGTGGAAGCAAGAGATTTGGGGATGAGGAAAAGAGAGGAGAAAGAGATTGAGGGCCACGGGAGAGCTCCGATGGTGGACCTAGCCTAGTCGCCTTTTATTTAAATCGGGTTGTTCAGGTAATTCGGGTACCGGAGGTGCATACCCGAATTACCCAATATAGTTTCGGGTAATTTGATCTGCTATCCGAAGTAGGACCCGAAGTTTCGGGTATTGGGTATTTCAGGTATGGGTATCGGGTTTCGGGTTTTGTGCCCAGATTTATATCAAGCGATAGTTCATACTGATTACTCAACGTGGATTGTATAGTAGAGCAAAAACGGCAGTAACGTGACGCATCAGCTCCAAGAAAGGAACCATCCACGCTCAGCATAAGAATTCTTCACATGCCGATTACCAATCCAATCACAGGATCGTCATTTGGACACCAGCAATTCCTGGGATTATCACCCTCCGTCATCACTCATCTGGATGAGTCGTCGATATCCACGCACATCAGGAATGGGAAAAAATAATGCAACCACGCAACGTGATTTTCTGTTGCAGAATGCTGCTAATAGCCTAATACTAAGATGAACAACAGAGGTCCATGATTGAAGAGCTGCCTAGCCGTGCCGTGTCTGTCTCTGCTTTTGTCGGAAGGAAGCAGAACCCAAATCAGAGTTTGAAGAGCCAATCAGTGACTTGTCAAAGATGCTGACAACCCACCAATCGCAGTCAGAATTAGCGCACAAAGAAGACGTGCCTTCCTTGAGCTTCAACTACTAACTCAATTGGACTTCCCCGGATTGAGAAGTGAAGACAAGGAAAGGCGAGGAGACATGAATGAGAATAACTCAAACACGCCCCAGGTGTTCCATCCCATCCAATGCAAAAAGAAAAATTGGACCAAAAAGATGGGGCATCCGAGGCAAGATTTGCCTCGTATATGACTGTAACGAGTGAAAATGTCGCTTGCAGAGACCAAATTCCAGGAAAACGTGTAGCAGGGAAAGACTTGCTGCAGCCAATGTTACCGGTGACAGCAACCTAGTCCATCCTTGCAAGGCTTTGGCTCTTTGTTCGGTTGTCTATTTTTCTTGCAAGACTGGTGTATTCGTTTGATCACTAAGAAAGCATAAAGATATGAAAGCAAGCAAGACACTGACTATTAATAACATTTCAGTGACTTCTCAACATGTAGAACCATCTCTAGATAATGTGACTGCATAAAAATGGAAGGGATCCACAAGCAGCCAAAGGACTAAAAGAATGAGCAGATATGAAAGAATCAACATTGATAGTGAGCTTTGACAGCCAATGCAATGATATAGCAATGCTTGGGATGAAAACATTCGATCAATTAATTCAATGCTCACACAGTTACAGGGCAATTATTGCCAGCCAAGGAAGAATAACTTATGAGCAATGTGCTGATCTCTAAAAATTCAATTTACTGATACAAGGAAAAGAGCAACAACCGACCGAAGGCCTTACAATACAAGAATGCACCACAAATGGGGTAAAACAAAATTGATTGATGTACGAAGTGATTCACAGATAAAGCAATGCTTGTAACCAAAACATTCAGTTAGTGATTCAAATCAATGCACACACAATTTGAATCAAACTGAGGCAGAACAAGAATAATTTATTTCCAATGTGTTGATCATCTTTATTTGTTCCTAGTGAACAACAGTATACAACATGCAAACCTGAAGGTAAATATATAGCAAAATGTATGAAATGGAACTAAATAAATTACAAGAGAGCTGGAAGGAAGTTGATGAATGCGCAAGATAATACGTATAAGGAGCAGAAGGATGTGAAAGCAACAGTAGAGAACTGAATTGCAGGGATGAACGAATCAGGGAACAATCTTGAAGACCTTCATCTTCTCGATCCATGTGTTGAAAGAGGTGACAGTGTTCCTGAAGCCCAGGAAGCCATGCTCCTTGCTCTTGTTCATGCTGTCCAGAAGCTGGGTCTCGACAGCGAACATGGCATCGACGAACCACCAATTGGTGATCTCGTCAAGCTCCGTCGCTATAAGGTCATTCTCCCTGACAATCTCCGCCCAGACCGCTTCCTTCCCGGCCATGGCCTCCTCGAGCCTGAACCTGTTCTCCTCCCCTTCGTATCCCGCCCACTCCACCCCGAAGTGATCGGCGAGGACCGGCCACAGCTGCTTCCACTTGAAGAGATCCCCGTTGCTGCAGTTGAAGGCCTCGTTCTTGGCGAAGGGATCGACGGCGGCCCAGATCTCGTGCTCGGCGATGAGGTCGGCGTCGGAGGCGTCGCTGAAGCCCTCCCACGTGACCCTGGACCCGGGCCACCGCAGCGTGGCGCCCTCCTTCCGGCAGATGGCGGCGTAGACGCAGAGGCTCCCCACGAGGTTCATGGCGCTGCGCGGGGAGTAGCCGAAGACGGTGGTGGGGCGGTGCACGGACCATCCGACGGCGCCGTCGCCGCGGCGCGACACCTCGTCGAACAGCACGTCCTCCATGTCGTAGTAGAAGTTGGGGCCGTCGAGGCGGGGCATGTCCTCGGTGAAGGGCGGCTCGGGCGTCTCCACCTTCCCGATGGCCTCGAAGGGCCCGACGTAGTGCTTCCGCCCCGTCTGGAGGCAGACGTGGACGAGCGCGGGGCAGTTGGGGACGACCACGGACAGCACGTTGCGGAGCATGGCGGCGTTGGCCTCCCGGTTCTCCGCCTCCGTGGCGCGGCTGGTCCACGCCACGAAGAAGACGTGGGTGATGTCGGTGAGCGGGGTGAGGGCCTCGGTGACCGCGGCGGCGTCCGCGAGGTCGAGGTGGAGGTGGGTCACGGCGGGGGAGGGCGGGGGGACCCAGGGCGGGAGGGGACGGCGTGAGAGGGCGTAGACCTTCCACGGGCCGCCTGGAGTGTCGGAGAGAGGGAGGATGTCGAGGAGGGACGTGCCGACGATGCCCGTGGATCCGACCACCAGGGCCACGCTCTGGTAGGAGGGCTCCGCGGCGGCGGCCTGCTCGTCCTGCCGCTTCTTGACTGCGCCGATCGCGCCCGTCCACCACCAGCTCATCGCGGCGGACGCGGGGGATAGATGGATTTGGCGGCGGCGGGAGGGAGAAGGGAGGCTGGGATCGGGATTCGAGAGGGAGGAGGAGCAGAGCAGGCGGGGCGGTGAAGACGACGGGACCCTTGTCCTCTTTGTCTTGCGCCCGGGCCGGGGCTGCGGGGTGAATAATTGGGTGCCCGCGTGTTGCCTGCCTGGCAAGCCTGGGTGGGGTCGTATACGTGTGTGTGTTGCGCTGCGCGGCGGGGCCGCGGGCGGTGCGTGCGCGGCGCCCGGCGGTGGGCCTTTTTTTTTTTTTTTTTTTTGGTCGTGTGACGATTCGGATCTGACGCGGCTCGTGTTCATCGTGTCACACAGCGCTACGCCTGTTCATGGCACGGTATGTTAAAAAAAAGAACTGTCACGGCACCGTAGAAAAAGAAGCTCACTCCTGCAGTCCTGTTCAGCCCAATCAATCCCAGCCCATCAACTGAACTAATTTGGTGCTTTGTCGTCGGCGTGCCTGGTTTGGGTTGGCCAATGGCAATGCAATCGGATTTGTTTTCGTTCGCTAGAGAAAAAAAGCGACAGACAACAAGATTTGTTTTCGTTCGCTAGAGAAGAGACAGATAGCGAACAGTAGCAATGTTTGCAGGTTAGCTCGTGCAGTGCAGCCTGAAGATCTGCAAGTCATTGTGAGCGGACTAATGATATTCCCTATGAAACACATCAAAATGTTCAGATACAGAGACCCATGCACTCAATTCTTGTGCAGCTTTTGATCATTACTAGCAGTACGTGTCTACAAAACATATTTTCTCATAATAGATGGATTATCAAAAAAAGAATGAGAAGTCAATAAAAAAAAATTCTATGTCCATGCCCAAAATCTAGGATGGAATGACAATATATGCACTTAATAATTTAATTTGCTCATTATTAATTTAAAAGAATTGATATATTGGAGTAAACTTCGTATAATCATTAATAAAGCACAATAGCTTGTATTAATAATTCAATTTGCTCATTACTAATTTAAAAGAATTGTTTATAACAAAAATTAGATAGCTAGTAATAAAGCACAATAGCTTGTATTGGTAATTTAGTTTGCTCATTTATTGTATATGGTAGCAAACTTTAGATAGCCAATAAAAAAGCACAGTAGCTTAGTACTACTAACCTTGCATAAAGTCATGATCTTTATTTTCTTGGTCTCATTGGCTATTTTGGATACACCAGTGAGTCAACGTGAGCCACAATGTCCTGTCGACCATGGTCGCTAACGACCATCAGTATCTGATTGCATTCCTCTTGATCACCATTGATCTGGATGAAAGCCTAAGGTTTAACAAAATTAGTAATGAATTCTGGCCAGCTTTTTTCTCCCCAACCTGTATTTGATTAAACTTTTGGTTAAGTTTCTAGTTGCATCTTTTTTTCTCTCGATATCATCGTCGGTAATCATGATTCCTCGCAAGTAATTCCTCCTTTTCTAATCAACGGTCCTTGAAGTTCCAATTTCAACAACATCCATTACACAAAAATTAGATAGCTAATAATAAAGCACAACAACTTTTATTAGTAAATTAATTTGCTCATTATTGTGTAATGTAGCAAACTTCAGATAGCCAATAAAAAGCACAATAGCTTAGTACTAAGTCATGATCTTTATTTTCTTGGCCTCGCCGGCTATCTTGGATACACCAGTGAGTCAATGTGAGCTACTATGTCCTATTGACCATGGGTTAGCGATCATCAATATTTGATTGCACTCCTCTTGATCACCATTGATCTGGATGGTAATGAATTCTGGCCAGCTTTTTCTCTCCAACTTGCATTTGATTAAGCTTTTGGTTAAGTTTCCAGATGCTTCATTTCTTCTTTTTTTCTCTCGATATCATCGTCGGTACTCACAATTCCTCGCATGTATTTTCTCATTTTATGATCAATGGTCCTTAAATTTCCAATTTCAACAACATGTGTTACATCTGCATAACCTAATTTATCCTAAAAAAATGAATTTGAATTTTATTAATTTGATTTAAATTTAAGAATTGCATATTTTGACTAACCTTTAATGAACCTTCGGATTAGGTGGGATTGCATGTTTACCTTTAATGAATCCAGGCATGATCAAGTCAAGCGTCTTCTGTTGATCCAGTAGAACATCTTTTTTCTTTGATAAGTCTAGGGGGAGGGAGAGGGTCTCACGAGTTACTTTGCATTGTTCATATTTATATTGAATAATTAGTATAAATAAATTAAAGAAGAATGAATCTGAATTTCAAATGCCCAGCTGACAATGCTCAGAAGGTGTTGGTGATGTATTCTGGTGTGCTGCTGCAGTCAAACAATGTATATTAACCCAACAATCACATAGATCATTTCTTAGATAAATAGGATCAGTAACTCCAAGAAAATTTGTTTTGACGCTTCACCTACTTTTATCAACACCATAGTATGCTTTTGTCCTTGAGGATCTGAAACAATATATTTTAAAAGAGTGGAGAATGACATTCATTCTGAGCAAGTAAATAAGAGCATAAACTGGAGTGCTTTTTTTTTTATGGATAGCTGAGGAAACTCAGGTACCTTAAGAACTATATCTTTGTAACTTCTTAGTTTGAATGTATCATCATAAAACTATCACTGAACTCCATAGTGCCCTTCGGTTATTTTCTAGAAAGAATGAAACAAAATGCCCTGCAAGAACTTCCATTTATGCAGAACACTTGCATATATCTAAATAACTCCTTTTGTCACAAAGATCACACACTTTAGCATGACGACGTGGGACATCCACCTCGAACACCACATCATCCCCGCCTGTGCCACAAACAAGCCAGACACAAACAGGCCTGGTGTTATGATCATCTTATTACTGCAGGTAAAAAATCACGGTCTGTAACACCAATCTGTTAGTCCAATCTGGATTCTGGAGGTCGCCATATGGGCAGCATCCGTTCATCACCTGCTTGGCTTGGGGGCCGGCGATGATGGAGGGCCACCGCCTCTTGCTCGTGCATCGCAAACTGAGATACGGGTGGCCGCTGGCCACATCCTCTGATCTTTGCCTACCCAGTCAAAAACAGTATGGGATGGTGTCGCAGTCCGCCTGCCGTGCCCACGTTGATCCATATCGGCCACGGCCACGTTGAGCCTGCGGTTCCCTTCTCCCGCAGTTAGCATCTCGTCCTTCACCGTCTTCTCTGGCATTGGTCATGGCCGTGGATCCCATTTGTTTGCTGCATGCTGTGACGACGTCAGTTCCATGCCGAGCCATCAAGCACCATGCACAACTACGCCGATCGACACGACGACGATGACTCCGATTACTCGGCTTGCAGCAGGGCTCGGGTTTAGAGGATATGGGGTAGGCGGTGGCATAGGCTGATGAGGAGAGGAGCGGCGTTTGCATTGTTAGAGGAAGGCAATTATACAGAATTGATCGGGTGCCTTGGGTACATGCGGGCGGGTACAAAACTCTCGGTGAAAAAATAAACAAAGGCAAACCTTCCGCAAGAGGCAGAAACGTAAGATTTGTTACTTTTTAGATGGGGCCCATTTATTACGAAGTAAGATTGTTTAATATTTCTTAGATCAAGATCTATCATTTGTGCCAATGTTGTTTTACCAAGTCCTCCTATACCAACTACGACCAGGACACTCGTACAATTTGCATTGGCACTATCACACGACAGCGTCTCCACAATATTCTGCTTATCTTGCTCCCTTTTGAGGATGTTGTGCTCAATGATAACAGAGCTGGTTATGTGCTGCTCAATACGGATGTCAGGATAGCATTCTCGATCATTCTCTGACAACCGAAGGTCAGCAAAATCATCAATAATCTCATCAAACATCTCTCTCACTGCTCTTGCTCTAGCAGACAGCTCATCTGGGATATGAACTGGGGACAATCCTTGTTCAACTTTAAAAAATTAAAATAAAAAAAGGTTCACAAAGGAGCCAATATAACTCATCAACTTGTATAAGACAGTTACAGAAAAAAAAGGATCCATATAAATGATAAATTCCAACATGACATAATCAAAGAGCCCTCGAGTGCTCAACTCACACGGTCACACTATGTGTCAATGACCATTTGGTCACACTATGTGTCAATGACCATTTGGCTGGGGTGTTGGCCCTTTCAAGAACTGATGAGAAAGGCAAACTGCCGGATGCCACAGATCATGGAAGATAAGACAAATGGGAATTAAATCCTCAAAAAGAGACAAACACAAGAATATAAATCAAATCAGATTGTGCAAACACCACATAATAACAGGCACAAAAAGGGTGACAATCCTAAAACAAAAGTATGCATTTAGGCAATTTATTGGGTATCAGCTGCAGCAGAAAAAGAAAAAAAAATTGCCTATTTATGTCAAAATCATTCATCATTCACAGAATCAAAGCTACTAAAGAATATTGTACCGATGTCTCTCCTGTTCATGAGCAAGCCAATGTTGATCTGAGTGTGGCATCGAAATATATTAGCAGTGTTGGGGATGCGCCCCGAGGCCGGAGAGGCTTATTACCTCCGATTTGTACCTAACCAACGAATCTGGTATTCCTTTATATTTGTGTCCGCAGGACCCGAAAGAGAGGCCCTCGGAGGTCGGACCTCCGCTGAGGAGGCTCCACGGGTGACCATAGAGTCGGTCGGTGGCGGAGGTCCCGTGGCGTCGTCTCCCGTTCCAGCGGAGGTCAATCGACCGAAGCCCTGACTCTCGCGGAGGCCCTGCGCGGAGGTGACAACATCTCAAGATGGCCACCGTCAAGATGGTGTGTAGGGCCAGGCTGAGGCTTATCGTCAAGAAATGGACATGATGGGCCGCTCATGGACAGCGATGGGCCGCAGCCCATGTGTTGAAGCGGTGACGTGGTGGACCAGCTTGCCCTTGGGAGGCCCATGTGTAATTGAGTCAGTATCTAGGGTTTCAAAATTCCCATTGGGGGCACGCTTGTACTTTTAATCTTGAGATAAGTCGTTACTATAAAAGGCGATGCCCCCTGTGAAATAGGGCAGTAGTCCTCTGGTAGCTGCAGTGCCACCTACCTCTGGGCCCACTCTGTAAAATCCTAATTTTATATTGAGAGAGTGATTGTATTATCAACCTACTTTATTTCTAAACCTGCTGGAACCGTGTTCCAACAGTTGGCACCCACCGATTGTGTTTGGCTGGAGATAAAACCCATAGATTCCACCAAAAAAGAAGACTTCCACGAGGAGATGTACCACCGCTGAGGTGAAGGTACCAGAACCCTCCACTCGCGGGAGGCCAAGAAGAAGCAATCAAAGCACCTACGCCTCCACACCAGTAGACGGAGGCGACAATGAGAACAGCAACAATGAGCAAGGGGGATCCCCCAGAGCAACTTCAGCTAGATCCAAACCAAGAAGATGAGATAGTCAGGCTAAGAGCAGAGATGCAGCGCATGGAAGCCGAGAGAAACAGATTGAGGGCAGAGCAAGCTGCCACCCAAAGAACAATACTGTCATCACGTCAGGAAGAAGAAATTAGGCAGCAAATGGCTATCTTGCAAGCGGAGATCCAAAGCATGCAGCCTCCGATGGGAAGTCTTACCGATACTGTCCAACCAATCACAGCAAATCATTACCCTGCCGCAAATACACAGTCCATACACACCACAGCACTGCCCTTACCCATACCCTCAAGAGTTTTTGACCCAAAATCACCACTGTCCGAAGGCTTGCAAAGCTCACCATGGCCTCCGGGCTACAAGCCCGTGTCTCTGCCAAGATTCAATGGCAATTTAGACCCAAGACAGTTCATAATGAGTTTTGAGGCATCCGTAGCCTCCGCAGGAGGCAATGACCACGTGATGGCCAAATCATTTGTAATAGCAGCAGAAGGAGATGCACTGGCATCGTATTCAATGCTAAAACTAAGCACAGTATACTCGTGGGAAAACCTATGAGACCAGATATTAGCAAACTTCAAGGGCTATACAAGCGAGTCGCTAATATCATCAGACTTGTTTAGTAACAAGCACCTCAAAGGTGAGCCCCTCAGAGATTACTACCAGAGATTCCTGCACCTCCGAGCTAAAGCATGTGACGTCCCGATGGAGTAGCCATAAAAGAAGCAATCAAAGGACTTAGAATTGGCCCATTTGCTAGTCACCTGGCAAGGAAAAAGCCGACTACAATGGCTCAGTTGCACCAAGAGTTCGAGAAATATTGCAGGTCTGACAACGACCTCCGCAAGAGAATGGAAGAAGAAGACAATCAAAGCAAGCAGTTCTCAGGAAATGGCAGCAGAAGAGAAAGCAGAAACCAGCAAAGGCAGCAATACCAAAACCAGCAAAAGCAAGTCTTCAACATGCAGATCAGCTAGCCTCAGCACAATGCTGACTAGAAAGAAGAAACCAATCAAGAACAGAGAAATCAAGGCGGGCAGGGTTACCCCAGAAACAAGTCCAAGAACTAGAACAAGAATCAGAAACCAAAGAAACCATACTGTCTCTTTCACGGAGAGGACAAAGGGCACGTCACACGGGATTGCCCAGAGGCCTAGAAACATTAGAAAGGATGAAAAACAAACAGTCACAATCGCAGCCCCAGCAGCAAAGCAGTAGAGAGGTAAATTATACATATGGTTCACAGCACCATCAACAATATAACCCAAGTTTCCTAGGATACGGTCCAGGACCACAGCCGCAACACAACCTGGCTCAGCAGTACTATCCAACATCACTACCAGCCTGGAGAATAGTCTATCAGCAAACAGGGAAATACCAAAGTTATACTCCAAACAGAGCAGAAAATGGTCTAACTTACATCAATCCAAGACCTTTGCAAATAATGTTCATCGAATCAATGAACAGGTGCAGTCACCTCTAATGGTACAACTAAGGCAGTACGAGGCATTATCAGCACCTCCGCAGCATGTTCCATCCTCATTGGCGATCCCGAAGGTGGAGCCTCCGATTGAAAATTAGATAAACCCACACTCTACCTTACCAACCGTCGGCATGATACTACCTATAGCCGGAGGCTCGGCATTGGAATTTGAGACCAAAAAGCAAAAAAAGATCACCTCCGTCTGGTAAACAATGTAGCGATTCAGGGCGCATGCAGATCAACGGAGTGGTCCAAGATGCCAATAGAGTTCACAGAGCAAGACTCCAAGTAGAAAGCTACCAGATGCCATGGTCATCAAGGCAAACATAGCAGCATGGTAAGTAAGCAGAATACTCATAGATTTCAGGAGTTCAGCAGACATCATCTTTACCAACGTGTTCGATCAAATGAAACTCAGCAGAAGCCAGCTGCAACCACCAGATACTTCATTGATTAGATTTGGTGGGAAAAAGATCAACACTTTAGGCAAGATATCACTACCAGTATCATTCAAAGATGGATATTGTGCTAGAACAGAGTACATCACCTTCGACGTGGTAGACATATACTACCAATACAACGCAATACTAGGGAGAGGATTTGCAAACGAGTTCAATGGGGCAATACACATGGGGTACCTCTGCATGAAGATGATAGCATTGCATGGAATCATCATGGTACGGGGTAGTAAAAAAGAAGCAAGAAATATAGAGAAAGCAATCTACAAGGCACATAGAAACATCAACACCGTAGCAACGGATGAGCCTCCGGACATGCCTGCGGGAAAGACCAACATGGCGGACCAGGAGGACACAATAACACTACCATTGGAAGAAGCGGTACTAAATAGGAAAGTGACAATAGGAGCTAACCTATCGGAGGTAGAAAGAAAAGAACTGTTAGAACTATTGATAAAGAACAAGGATGTATTTGCATGGTCAGCATCAGATCTGTAAGGGATCAGTCGAGACATGATCGAGCACACCCTTGATCTGAACCCAAACGTCAAGCCCAGAATGCAAAAACAGAGGAAGATGTCCGAAGAGTGCATACTTGCGGCAAAAATGGAGGTACAAAGATTGCTAGATGCCAAGGTCATCAGAGAAGTCAAGTACTCAAACTGGCTAGCAAATGTTGTACTAGTACCAAAAAAGAACGGTAAAATGAGAATGTGTATAGATTTCATAGACCTCAACAAGGCCTGCAAAAAGGACCCCTTTCCACTGCCAAGAATAGACACATCAGTCGACAAGGCAGCAGGATGCAAACATTTTTCCCTGTTAGATTGTTTCTTAGGATACCACTAGATATGGCTGAGGAAAGAGGATAAAGAAAAAACAAGCTTTAAAACCCCCTTTGGTACCTATTATTTTGTTAGGATGCCGGAGGGCCTAAAAAACGCAGGTTCAACATTCTCGAGAATGATCCAGATAGTATTGCGAGCTCAACTCCGAAGGAACATTATAGCCTATGTCGATGACCTAGCGGTGGTCAGTAAACAAACCAGAGACCACCTAGAGGACCTAAAAGAGACATTTGCCAACCTCAGAGAAGCAGGGCTGAAGCTGAACCCAGAAAAGTGCATCTTCGGGGTAAGCAAGGGAAAGATGCTCGGATATATTGTCGGCCCAGAAGGACAAAACAAAAGCAATATTGACAATGAAAGAACCAGCTACCAAGAAGGAGGTCCAATGGCTGACAGGCAGAATAGCGGCACTTAACAGATTCATCTCAAAATCAGCAGAACAAAGTCTGCCATTCTTCAAAACACTCAAAGTCTCAGACAAATTTGAATGGGGCAAAGAGCAGTCGGAGGCATTCCAGCAGCTCAAAAGCTATATGACAAAAGACCTCATGGTCATAGCACCAGACACAGACGCAACTTTGTTGTTGTATGTTGCAGCCTCCGTAGGAGCAATCAGTGTCGTACTAGTCTAAGAAAAGGAAGTTGACAACAAAAATATCCAGCAACCAGTATACTATGTATCAGAAGCATTGCAGGGGGCAAAATTGAATTACTCGGTGATCGAGAAGATAGCATATGCAGTAGTCACAGCATCAAGAAAGTCAAATACTATTTTCAAGAACACGAGATTCTGGTGCCGATAGCATAGCCACTGATAGATATCCTAGGCAACAAAGAAGCATTAGGGAGAATTGGCAAATGGGCAACAAAAATTTCCCAGTTCGGCATCAAGTTCATCGCAAGAACAGCAGTCAAATCGCATGTACTTGCAGATTTCTTAGCAGAATGGACGTCTCCGTAGTACGCAGAAAACAAATCGGAGGCCTCAATATGGACACTGTACACTGATGGAGCATGGGCTATCCAAGGAGCGGGAGCCTCCACGGTATTAGTATCACCATCAGGTGTCAATACCAAGTACGCGGCAAGACTATGCTTGAAAGCCACCAACAATGTAGCTGAGTACGAAGAAGTGATTCTAGGACTCAACAAAGCCAAGGCACTAGGTGCAAAACACATCATGGTCAAAACAGACTCACAGATAGTCACAGGGCAAGTAGAAAAGATTATGTCGCCAGAAATCCAGAGCTAGCCGCATATCCAGAGCTAGCCGAGGCAAATGAATTGGCCAAAGCAGCAGCAAATCAATTGGAGGTACCCAAAGGAACATTTTTCCAAGACCTGACAGCCCCCACAACCGCAAAAATATCTCAAGCATTTGCGGAGGTACTGCTCGTAAGCATAGAGGATTGGAGGAAAGTGATAGTTGACCAGATCAATGGAGTCCATGTAACATCAGATGAAACAAGCGCAGTAAGATTGGCTGCATGGGCAAGAAATTACACTAATTGATGGAGTACTGTACAAGAGAGGCATAGTACAACCACTACTCAAGTGCATCACCGAGTCAGAAGACAGAGACCAGGATATCCACTCAGGGATGTGTGGATCACACATTGGTCCTAGAGCACTCTCAGCCAAGGCAATCAGGCAGGGGTTTTACTGGCCCACACATATCAAGGATGCATTATAGATAGTAAAAACTTGCAAGGCGTGCTAGAGTTTCACACCGCACCAGACATCCCTAGGGGGAGCAATGCAACTAGTACCTCTGGTCTGGCCACTCCAAAGGTAGGGAATGGACCTTGTTGGCCCATTACCTCTGGCGCAAGTAGGGAGTAAGTATGCAGTAGTAGCAGTTGAATACTTCACAAGGTGGATAGAGGCCAAGCCACTCGCAACCATCACCTCTGAAATGGTCAAAAAATTCTTCTGGCAAAACATAATCTGCAGATTCGGTGTGCCAAGGACACTCACAGTAGACAATGGTAAGCAGTTCGACTCAAATAAGTTCAAACAATTCTGCAGGAGTATCGGCACGCAAATAGCCTTCGCGTCCGTCGATCACCCAGAAATTAATAGAGCAGTGGAAAGGTCAAACAGAATCATATTCTCAGCAATCTCTAAGACACTATTAGATCACAAAAAGGGCAAACAGGTAGAGGAACTACCCAAGGTAGTATGGTCCCACAACACAAATGTGTCAAGAGCCACTGGGTTCACTCCATTCAAGTTACTATATGGAGAAGAAGCTATGATGCCAGAGGAAATCAAGTATCAAAGCCTCCGTGTGATCAAGCAGCAGCCAGCAAAAGATGAAGAATACAACAAAGAAATGATCGAAGCATATAGACTTGAGGCCATTGATAACATCGAAAAATACCAAGATTAAACCAGAAAATGGAGAGATAAAAAAGTGGTCATCAAAAACATCAAGGATGGCGATTGGGTAATGAGGTGAAGGCCAAGCGCTCAAAACACAGAGAAACTACAACCAAAATGGGAAGGACCATTCATAGCCAAGCAAGGTGGAAGGCGGGGTTCTTTCTACCTACAAGATAAAGAAGGAAGGACGTCAGCTCACTTGTGGAATATCGATAGCCTTAGAAAATATTACACATAGAATGTAAGGACTCCGTGGAAATATAAGCGGAGGTCCATAGATTTAAATTTCTGCAATTTACATTTCTTGCGAAACCGGCTTGCACTCTTTTCCTCACACAGGGGATCCGAATCGGGGGTGAGGTTTTTAACGAGGCAAGACCGTATGTAACCAGCCTCTGAATATATAAAGAGGACCCTAAAAAATGACACAAGAAAGAGTCGAAAGCAGCCAGCAACGCGGCTGCAACATTCGACAACACTTCACGGTTTACAAGGTCACATCATGCCTATCGTTAAGAAAGACGACACGACATGAAGCGACCTCCAGGGAACGCCAAAAGACCTCAAAAAACCTGTCATATCAGGCATTGAGGCAGGCACCCACAACCAAGAGTTGCAAAATAACCGAAAAAAGACCTGTGAATCGATACAGGCACCGGTAGCTCCAAAACAAGAACGATCCTAGTCAGCAACAATTAGAACCTCTGAGACACTGCGTCACCAAAGTGAAGGTAACACGAGCCACACAAAGAATTTAATTACAAGGCAGCCTCCTCACCAAACACATTTTGAACCAGAGATAGAAACATTACAAAAATAACCTCCACGACGTACATATTCCCAAGCGAAGGCAAAAATAACAAAGATGATCTTTATTAATTAGATTTACATTTACAACCGATAAGGCTCATTGTGTCTCGCTCATAACAAGAACAATGTGTGAGACCAAAGTGCACAACCCCTAGGTCAAGATATCTAGCTACTAGACCAAAATGCATGACCTCTGGGTCAGGACGTCTACCCACTCCACCTAGTTAACCTGCTGCCACAAGATATAGAAGTGGCACAAAGGTTGCCAGCACAGCAGCCTGCAAAAGAGAAAAGATTGGAAGATCTGGAAAGACATCTGGAGGCTAGCAAACTAAGACCCCCTGAAAAGTAGGTGCTGACGGAGGTTACCCTTGATCGTCCATAGAATACCCTTTACCGCCTCCTGACTGCACATCACCCTGTGCCTCCGGGAAACCAGCTAGCTGAATCAAGTCCAACAGTCGCTCGGTACCAAGAGAAGGAGGTGAACCTCCAATGCCAACTTGTGCATGACACGCTATACCATTATCTGTCAGCACACCACTTTTCACCTTCCATCCACAAGCGACCACCGCATCCAAAATCCTTTCACCAATCACAGTGAATAGGATTACAGCCGGCCGCCATCTCCGAGGATACAAAAGGAACTCAAGTAGAGTATCATTGACAAACAGAAGCATCACCATCCTTAACCGCCGACAACAGGTTCACTAACGTGGCTATTCCATTATGAGTCCTCACACAGTATCATTACAAAATCAGCTCTTAAAAGACATCATCAGTGTAGTGCAAATGACAAAGCAGCCTAAAAGGCAAGACGGGAACAAATCCTTTTATAAGGAACTCCCAAGCATCATTAAACCAGCCGCAGCTACCTAACATTAAAGAAAAAAATACGAAATTAGTGCTTGTATCATTATGCCTCAAAAGGCAGAAGTATCAAATCAAGCGCAGTAAATAACAAAGATACTCAAGGTACATAGAGGCACTATAAAAGAGGTAGAGCTTAAAGGCCACACCCAAGCCTAGCAATCAGGAAACAAGCAGCCACAAGCACGTTCAGTAAAAAACCAAAGCACCAGAAATGGAAGCTGATGTCCATATACAGCTGAACAAAAAGCACAAGATACCACGCAAGAATTCATAAAGGGGTTAGCAGATTAGCTAACCCGGAGACCACAAGGATCTCCGCGAAAACATGAAAGAAGCTAGCTGGCAGCGCAAGCCAATTAGGATCATCGACAACACGGAGGCAAGGGAGGATACCGCGTAAGAACTCATAACGTCCCCCAGTCCCCGCCAATATCAACCACGGCCCATCGTCGCAGATCAAGCGTCAGGACGCGCGGAAACCTGGCCGAAGAACACAAATCTAACCACAACAATTAAAAGATGACATGCAACAAAGTCAAGGTCAGAACTGGTCGAAGAGAAATGACATCTATCATATTTATCTTGTAATCAACACTAAAGTAAGTTATTCATAAAGCGATGTACATCAGAACGGTTACATCCTCCAAAGAGGAAAAGAGAAATAAAACTCGGAGGCCCCATCCATGGTCTAGAACAAAGGCCTCTGACAGAATCAAATTGACCTCCACAATGTAGCGGAGGTTAAGCTAAACAAACTCAGAAACTGAAAATTGGCCATAGCATTGCACCTCCGCATGAACCAGGAAAAATTACAAAGGCCCAGTCGGGTCGTGCCAGGCAAGAGAGCGAGTAAAGCTAGAACGCTTATCATCTAAGTCACAAAGAACAAAATCAAACATGTCATCCATAGTGCACCTAGGAAACTCTGAGTTTCAGTAATCCCACAGCTCGCCGCTAACGAAAATGCCATCACACATAAGAGTAACAGGCCCAACCTCTGTGCCCCAAACTGCAGACCTGTGCAGGACGGTTGCGGCCATTAATAATTCACATAACCAAAAAGTAGCTCAATGTATTTCTTACATGTGCTCAGCAGCACAGAGTCAGCAAAAGACTAAGTATCCACAACTACGAGATAAGCTTAATTCTAAACCTCCTCATCGGCAGTCAAGTCCTGAGCCCCTGCCTGAGCCTCTGGCTGAGTGTCCGTCTCCACAGCCACCATGTCAACACCAGCAGACGCAGAAAGTACTTGAGTCTCGAAGGTGCCACCATCAGTAGACCCCCTGGTCCATGTAGAAGTATCAGCAGAAACCGCTGAGCCCCGAACGCTGCGTTTGCCATACCTAAGTTCCTGAAATAAGCAAGTATAAGCAAAAGAAAAAGCCGGTGATGGGAGTAACAAAACAAAAGAAAACAAGAAGAGAAATCCATACCGTCTCACGAGTAATTTTAGCCATGGCCATAGTCTCAGTCCGACCAAACTTAGACCAGAATTTCTCCATGAAGCTGCGCATAGTGGTTTTGACAAACCGATCCATCTTACCAAGTTCAGTAGGATCAGTCAGCTCAGGACATGCAAAGTCCAATCTGCACAATATCTTTAGATACGAAAAGCTTGTAGACATAGGTGGCAGAGGTCTTGGCGCTGAAATCGAAGACCCCGGTTAGAAACTCATTAAGCTTGCCGAGGTTGGCCTTGATCCAAGAGAAAATCTCAGAAGCAGAAGCTTTAGGATTAACCGGAGACGTAACACCACCAAACGCGTGGAGAATGGAGACATAAGACTCCGCCACCTCCAAACCAGTAGACCTTAGAGCATCCATCTCTGCTTCAAGCTTCTTAACCTTATCCTTCAAGGCCTCCGCCGACTGCCGCTCTTCATCTAATTCCTTGCGAAGGTTTTCAGAGGTCTCCGTGGCCTTGTCCGCTCGCTGAGTAGCAACATTCACCGATTTCTAAGCATCATCAAGAGATTTCTTCAAATTAGCAGATTTAACCTCGAGACTCGACAACTGCTCCTTCGGCTCGGATGCTTGCTGCACCAGTTCCTTTTTCTCACGAGCCTAGGACTCCACCTCTGCCTTCAGCTCATCAATTGCCTTATCCTTCCTCAAAACCTCAACATAACCGCTGGATTCAATCGCTATAGACATAGTATGGCTCTGCAAACATAATAAATAAATTAATAAACAAAATAAACCAAGTAAAGCGTCAAACGAATAATACATCAAAGCGCCACAGGGCAGCTCACAATGATATGATGATCAACTTAAGCCCGCATCAGGACATCACGGGGCAGCTGTACAAGATGGTGAGTCAGATTAGGACCCATTACTTCAGTCATCTGCCCGATGCCGTCGACCCAACTGAGAAGAAAACACTTATCCTCATCAGCACCACCGTCAGATGGAAATGCCTTCGTCCTCGAACCACCGGTGCCTGGCAGAGGCCAGAATGAAGCAATCACAGCCTCAGAAATAGTACCCTCCACCAAAGGAGCAGACGTTGTTGAGGTCATCGGAGGCGCCGTCTGTGCAACCTTCGTAGCAATATGAGCTAAACAAAATAAGCAAAAAAAGTCAGAAACATCATCAAGGAACACGAAAAGGCACAACCACCGCATGCGGGCTCACGGAGAAAGGAAACCTCCCCCTCCAAAGCCCTACACAAGATACCTTCAAAGAAAGAAAATCTAGGTAAGTCATACTTCAAGTAAGAACCCCACCTTGGCTCGCAGTATAGGTGTCCTCCTCTTTCGCCATGTTTTTCACCTCATGTTGCGTGTCCTCCGCGGGCTTCTCAACATCATCAGACTTAACCACCACATCCTCTGCCTTGTCATCAGAAGAACTAGGATCAAGGTAAGCACTGGCAAAAGGCTTCGCAATGACCTCCGATGAGATAGCCTCCTTCTCAAGCTGGAGCAGAGGCGCAGTAGGCAGCACGATGAGTCAAAGTGGAGACGAGCCTGAGGCATCACCTGCAAGAATAGGAGACACCTCCGGAGAAGCAGCGAAACACGGCAGAGATAATACAGCCTCTGACCTCCGAGCAAGATATTCCTTCTCAGAAACTTCACCAGGAATCTCGATGGCCTTCTGCTTGGTCACGCGGACAAATTCCTCCTTGCTTTGACCCTCGGGAAGACGAAGCCTGAAATGCGGACATGGGATTCCACCAGCAACTCCAAAAATAGGCAGGTCTAGTTTCTCCATGATAATTTTTTTCCTATCTTTACCGCCAAGTAGGGGCCAGAAATCGGATGCAATCATCTCCTCCACCAGATCCCTCCCTCCGGAATACCGGCAGGCACTAGTAAATGCACTAGTGCAAGCTTTCCTCTTCTCAGAAACAGTTGCCACCGGCTTGATGCTAGTATGCGGATCCATCTGAGTCATTACGGAGGCAAAGGGAAAGGCAATGATTCTCCTACCATCATTTAAGACCTGAGGAGCACCGGAGGTCTTCACATAAAACCAGTAATCCAACCAGTCAGCGGGCTCCCATTTACCCCTTTGACACCAAGAAATAGCAATTTTCTCCTTGCCCTTGCCAGGATTCCTCTTGGCCATAAAACTGCACGATGCAAACTAAGCTAGCTTCGAGCCAACATACTTGGGCTGCTTCTACAACTCGTAGTACTCCACAAAGGTATTCATGCTGATACCTCCGCCATAGGACTCGACTGCCCAAAGAAACTTGCTCATGTTTAAGAAAGCATGAGGGGTCATGTGATGGAGTTGCACGTCAAACACTCAAGCACATACCGAACAATGTTGTTGCTGGGAAAGCGGAGACCACAGGTGAAGAAGTCCCAGAAGACAACGGCCTCATCCTGTTTAGGATTCGGAACAGTCTCCCCACACGGAGGTCGCCCGTGGCCGGCGGGAATATATCCCTTCTCTTCAAGGCCATCAATCATCGCCTGAGTCATCAAACTATGAATCAGGCACAATGCTCTTCGGAGGCATCAGATCACTGGGGGAAGCCTCGACGTCGGACAGTGATTCTTCGAGATCTTTGGCCTCCGTAGCAGCCAGTATGCAACGCTTGAAGAGATCTAAAAAGCCTCTGACTCCGACACCCTAGAAACGGGAATAGGGGCTGGAGAACGGATGACGACGTGCGCAGCAGGGGTGTTTAGGTGCCACGACGGAAATATGCCAAGGCAAAGCAAAAGCGAAGGCAGCGGCTGGCAGGTCAGGCTACGCAAAGGTAAAACTAGGGGAGTACGGGTCACTTTCACCGCCCCTCCCCTCTTTATATAGGTGGTGAAGCGGCGCCCCGACTTCTCAACCCAACGATCGCATCGGTCCAAAAATTGAACGACACAAAATGAATCGATTCAAAATCAACGATCAAGATCAAGCACTGTGCAAGGTAAAAACTAAGCCTCCGGTCCAACGATCAACGGGCCAGTGGGGGGACGGAGGTAAAAACAGCCTCCGCGGCCAGGAGCGTGTTGATGGCTAGACCCGCCTTCGCTGGACCTAACCCTCAAGGGGGGAATGTTGGGGATGCGCCTCGAGGCCGGAGAGGCTTATTACCTCCGATTTGTACCTAACCAACGAATCTGGTGTTCCTTTATATTTGTGCGGACCCGAAGGAAAGGCCCCCGGAGGTCGGACCTCCGCTGAGGTGGCTCCTCGAGTGACCATGGAGTCGGTCGACAGCGGAGGTCCGATGGTGTCGTCTCCCGTTCCGGCGGAGGTCAATCGACCGAAGCCCTGACTCTCGCGGAGGCCCTGTGCGGAGGTGGCAACATCCCAAGACGGCGACCGTCAAGATGGTGCGTAGGGCTAGGCTGAGGCTTATCGTCAAGAAATGGACATGATGGGCCGCTCATGGATAGCGATGGGCCGCAGCCCATGTGTTGAAGCGGTGACGTGGTGGACCAGCTTGCCCTTGGGAGGCCCACGTGTATTTGAGTCATTATCTAGGGTTTCAAAACTCCCATTAGGGGCACGCTTGTACTTTTCATTTTGAGATAAGTCATCACTATAAAAGGCGATGCTCCCTGTGAAATTAGGGCAGTAGTCCTCTGGTAGCTGCAGTGCCACCTACCTCTAGGCCCACTCTGTAAAATCCCAATTTTATATTGAGTGAGTGATTGTATTATCAACCTACTTTATTTCTAAACCTGCTGGAACCGTGTTTCAACAAGCAGCAAGCTTTAGCAAGGCAAGTATCATGCTTGTCTCAAATGTTAAACATATTTGGTTACAACTTTACAGCATATAATTGCCCTTTTAATTCAATTAAAAAAATCAATGGAGCAGTTAAAAAAATATAAGTACCACATGGCTTCTTTAATGGTTTCAAAGTTTCAACATACTTGGTAGGTGACAATAGTTTACTCTAGAAATGCAGTATTGACAGTAGCATGAAGCTAGCTAACAATTCAATGGAAAAATTGCAACAAACTAATGTCTATAGTTTGCACACAAAATTGACTG
>CM041629.1:24585095-24694153 GCA_023333625.1 Bothriochloa decipiens
TGCAACAAACTAATGTCTATAGTTTGCACACAAAATTGACTGGGGTAATGAAATGATGGTATATAAAGTGCCTACATATAAAGAATAATGAAACAAGAATTAAAGAATTACCTGCACGATTAATTGACTTTGTTATCTATGAGTAATATAAGAGCAACCAATGCTGTCCCCACCTTGCCACTCCCAACAAAGGCGCATAATGAACTTAACAAGCATTGTCAAACAAAAGAAGGATAACACACTAATTTAATTGAAATAATAACAATACCATTCCTAGAGGCAATTAACATGGCCTCAGACAATTAAACAACATTAGTACATTTGTCCAAGCCAGCACCAACAGATACTTGCATACAATAAATAATACTAAACATCATATTTCAGACAGTCTACTCAACCAACTGTTACAAGAACTAGACATAGTCATAACAAACAGGTGACCCCTGGCGATTTTCTTTCAGAAAATGGACCTTCGGCTTGGCCCCAGAGTGGTCGGCGCCAAGGTTATACACCTTGGCGCCAAGATACCTTGCCACCGTGGCAAGTAGGTTGCCATGGCGGTGACGTGGTGCCTCGCTTGGCGCCATGCAGCTTGGCTCCAAACTCTGTGGTTTAAAAGGAACAAAGAAAGTGCTGCGAGGTACTTGCGAAAACCTTTCTCTAGTTCAACTGGTTACAACGCGCCTGACCTCAGCCTAAGGGCCTGAGTTCAAACCACAACCCCAGCACTTTTTTTTAGCATTTTTGTAGACAACAACAAGAATGCACATTTTGACTTTTATTCGTCTTATTTAAATTTTTTATGTGAATAATAAAATAAATAAATTATTGTAAAGTATTTCTAATGGTAAAATAATTCATAGCAAGATAAATAATATTTGTTAAAACTTTTAAATAAGACGAATGGTCAAACAGAAAGTGTAGAAGTTAAAATATACAATTATTTATGAGACAAAGTGAGTACATAGTTAAAAAAATTATATATGCTACAAGAATGTTCAAAACCAATTTAATATTCAATAAAATACTAATATTTCTTGTTATATTGCTTATAAAAATAAAATATATCACAAAATAAAATTACCGCCGGCATGGGCTTCGTAATAATACTTCTTGTTATATTCTCTATATGATATTGCTTACAAATATAAAAAGGAAAAAGCCTACATCATCCCCCAAACTATGGGATGGTGTCCACTTAGCCCCCCGAACTATGAAACCGGTTATTTTACCCCCAGAACTATCGAAAACCGTTCAAATCACCCCCTATAGCGGTTTTGTATGGCGGTTTTGCTACGGTAATAGCTGTTTTGCTACAGTAACCACGGTTTTGCCATTTTCTTTTTCTATTTATTTTTGCCGAGTCTTTGAAAAATTGTAATAAATCACAGATAAATCATAAAATGGAAAATCTAATTTTCTTCGACTCCACATGAGTAGATCTACGTAATTAATATATAATATGGTATACTTTAGTAAAAAATTTTATGTAGCTTTAAATTTTTTAGAAAATCAAATTTTATCTGTAATTAATTAGAATAATTCATAGTGCAGCTTCTATGGTCCAATTATGGTGAAATTTTTATGGTGGGGTTATTATTATATGCTTGAACTATCGCAAAATTTTAATACTCATTGGATCATGTATAACTTAGTTATAGATTTATTTAGGTTTATCCTTAGGTTTATGCTTGTTAAATATAAATAAATCTATAACTAAGTTATACATGATCCAATGAGTATGAACTTTTTACTATGGTCCAAACATATAATTATAAGGTTACCATAAAAAATTCACCATAATTGGACCATATAAGCGGCAACTATAAATTATTTCAATTAATTACAGATAAATTTGATTTTCTAAATAATTTAAAGCTATAAAAAATTTTCTTTTACTAAAGTACACCATATTATATATTCATTGTGTAGATCTACTCATGTGGAGTCCAACAAAATTAGATTTTTTATTTTATGATTTTTCTGTGATTTACTATGATTTTTCAAAGATTCAGCGAAAATAAATAGAAAAAGAAAAAACCAAAACCGTGGTTACTGTAGCAAACAGATGTTACTGTAGCAAAACCGCCGTCCTAACCGCTATAGGGGGTGATCTGAACGGTTTTTGATAGTTCAGGGGTAAAATAACCGATTTCATAGTTCGGGGGTTAAGTGGACACCACCCCATAGTTTGGGGGTGATGTAGACTTTTCCAATATAAAAATGTAGCGGAAAAACCGCTATAGGGGGTGATTTGAACGGTTTTTAATAGTTCAGGGGGTAAAATAACCGGTTTCATAGTTCGGGGGTTAAGTGGACACCACCCCATAGTTTGGGGGTGATGTAGACTTTTCTAATATAAAAATGTAGCGGAAAAAAAATTAGTGTTGAAGTTCGGATTTGAACCCATGACGTTCAGCTGAAGTCGCGCACATCCTAACCAACTGAACCAAAGCAGAGTTGTTGTATAAGTCTCGCAACAATTGTACTTGTACACGTTCAAACTCTAGAGCTTGGCGCCAAGATGCATGGCGCCAAGCTAGGCACCACGTCACTGCCATGGCAGCCTGCTTGCCACGGTGGCGAGGTATCTTGGCGCCAATATTGTTGGCGCCAAGGTGTATAACCTTAGCGCCGACCACTCTGGCGCTAAGCCGAGGGTCCATTTTCTAAAAGAAAATCGTCAGGGGTCTATTTGTGAGAAATTTTAAAAAAATCTAATAGTTAAAAAGACGGGCGGTAGAGATTCTTTGTGCCGCGCACTCTGCGAAGCTCGTGTTAGACAAGTTCAGACAAATTTTATTATATCCTTGAGATTGAGGAGATGTACAGCAAGGTCTTGGATATGCATGTGTGTATCTCTCTACAACTTGTGGCCCTACAAAGACGCATGTTGGTGTCATCTCGCCGGAAAATGACGGGGACTAATGGATAATGGTCCACTGTTCTGACCTGTCCAGTCCACTATGTACAGCCAGCTCACCACCGTCTTAAGGCCGGTGAGAAAGATGTTTTCACATTTAAGACCTTGTTTGGATATAGTTGAACTCATATTATAATCCATATGTGTTGAGGTTGATTAGTATAAACTTGAACTAAATTTTACTCCAACACATATGGATTGAGATGAATACGATAATATCCAAACAATGTCAAAGAGTGAAAATAATTACCCGTTGCAACATAAAAACATTTTTTGCATGTATATATAATTTGACATATCCTGGAATTTGTCAAATGGGATGAATGCCAGCGCACATGTCGGCAACTTTGGGGGATCTCGGTTGAAAAGCATTTAACGCAGCGTGGATCACAGACAAGTGAGGGATGTTGGTGTTATCTAGCCGGACTCGGACCAGTCCACAATGCACAGCTAGTTCCTGCCCTACATAAAGACACGTCCTCCTAACAAACCATGAAAGCATTACACCAAGCAATCTCAAACGAGACAAGGCCATCATGGAGCAGACGCATCCACGCGATTCCGTGGCTATGCTCCTCGCCGTCGTGGTCCTCGCGGCGGCCGTGGCGCGCTCCGACGCCGCGCTCTGCGACAAGTCCGACAAGGCAGCCTTGCTCGCGGTGAAATCCGCCCTGGGCAACCCTCCTGCGCTCTCCGGCTGGAACTCCATCGTCGCGTGCTGCACCTGGAACGGCATCTCCTGCAACGCCACGACCGGCCGCGCCACCGAACTGACGGTCTTCGCGCTCAACATCTCAGCCTCGGTCCCAGTGGCGGAGCCAGGAATTATATATGGGGGGAGCCGAAGTGCCGAACAATCAAATACATATGGTCTACTATAGAATTTTGATATACATATATATATATATATTAAAACACCAAAATCTCTAAACAATTAATTAAGCATGTACCGACAAATTTGTGATGAAAAATATAACGATAAACATAAATGTTTAAGGTAGCTAACATACTTCATCTAAATTTTGCTCTGCGCGTCTGAATCGCATCGAAGTCATCAATAATCTGATCAATTGTAAACTCCACTGCAATCTCCTTTTCAATGTAAATTATTAAGCAATCTCTTAAGAACCCATCTTCCATCTTATTTCGTAGCCTTGTTTTAACAAGTTTCATTGCAGAAAAAGCACGCTCTGTCGTAGCTGTGGACACTGGTAGAGTTAGCACAAGCCTAATCAACCTGTCGAGGAAGAATATTATTAGCAAATAAGCATAACTATGATTATTTAAGACAAAATAATCAACTTGTTATTTTAAAGTGCAGACCTGTCGATCAAAGAATAGTCATCTGATTTCCCTGTTTCAGCTAATCGACGACAAAGCTCGGCAATGCTTGTCAGATTCTGAAATCTAGGATTTGTAGGTACATCAAGTTCATAATGTTGTAACTGTTGCCTTAATGTATCTCTTTCTTGCTCTGAAAAATCAGCAGGGTAGAACTTGGAAGCTAGAGAGCACACATCATCAATTTTCAGTTTGGAGAATGAATTTGTGGGATCCAAAGAAGTACATAAAGTGAGAAGTTCTGTAGCTTGTTCGCTGAACCTGCAATTCAATTCATGTGCTTGTTGATCAACTGCAACCATGAAAATATCATATCGATAGTGATGCTCGACTGTGACCTCTGAACCTCGAACGTAATCTGCATACGAGCCGGCCATATTTGGAACATTGATATCATGTTTGTTGCAAAATTGTATCACATCGCTAATAAGTTTACTCCAACCATTATCTCTTAGGTTTTGAATCAACCTTTTGGTAGTGGCAACATCATCCATAGCATTTACGATGTCCTGGGATTTTTGCTGTAGCTTCTTGCAAAGTAGATTTGTGATTCCCATCAATTCTTTCATGACATGCAAAATAAAAACAAAATCAAATTTCCTCATCAATCTCACAGCACCAGCAGCCTTTCCACGAGTTGCTTGTGTGCTTCCTGTATCTTTAGAATTAGCAATATCTTTCAATACTAACAATGTAGGCTTGTAAATCCTTATAAGGCTGCAAACTGAATCATAATGAGAGCTCCACCTAGTATCACCAGGTCGTTGTAAAGTTCCAATTTGATTAGCACCTCTTCCAGTTTCAAGCTCGCTAAGCTCAATGAGCTGCTCTAACTCAGCAACCTGATGATCTCGCAGATCATCATTTCTCTTAGTAGAAGACAGAACTGTGTTGACAATAAGAGCTAGATGATCAAAGAAATTATGAACCTCAGTGACCTCTTTCGAAGCAGCAACAAGAGCTAGTTGTAACTGATGAGCAAAGCAATGAACATAATATGCATATGGGCACTCATGCAAGAACTTTGCCTGCAGGCCATTCCACTCTCCACGCATATTGCTAGCACCATCATATCCTTGTCCACGAATATTCTGAACATCCAATTTAAGTGCTGACAGAACAGAGCATATTTCTTGTTTGAGTGTGGCAGAGTATGTGTCATGAACATGAACAATGTCAAGAAAACGCTCTCTAATGAAACCAGCTTTATCAACAAACCGAATAACAAGTGCCATTTGTTCTCTTCTCGACTCATCTCTTGATTCATCAACAATTATGCAAAATTTAGCATCACCAATCTCACTACGAATCGCCTTTTGCACATTATCAGCTATAACATTCAATATTTCTTTCTGAATTTGAGGTGAGGTATATTTAGCATTCTGTGGAGCATTACTTAAAACAACAGCCTTAACCTCCTCATCATATGAAGCCAGTAGCTTTACCATTTCAAGAAAATTACCTTGGTTCTTTGAATTCTCTGATTCATCATGTCCACGAAAGGCACAAGCTTGGAATGCTAAAAATCGGACAACATCAATTGATGTTCTAAGCCGCAGTCTATTTGCCTTGATTTCTTCGCTTGTTTGTTTCTCAATCATCGCCTCAATATGACATAATTGGTTCTTCAAATTGTCATAGCATTTGACAGAATAGTGATGAGCTGAACCACTTTGTCCCTTGTGCATTCTCAAGGCACAATCTTTCCCACCAACCCTCTTCCAGTTACTAAATCCTTTCACTGTAAAGGCATCTGATCCTGATTTTCCAACTGGCTTTTTAGAAAATAAAAAACAAGGAAGGCAAAAGGCTGCATCTTTTGTTGGTGAGTATTCTAGCCAAGAAAAAGATTTAAACCATTGTGACTGAAACCTGCGTGGATGCTTCGTTGAACCTGAAGTAGGGTATTCATCTTTGATAAATTGGTATGGACCATGCTTCATGTATGCTCTGATAACTTGTTCTTGTTTATCTGGAGGATAAGCCCAAATTTGGTCACGCAAACCTGGATCACGCTCTACATTCAACACACTACTGTCTGAACAATCTACTCGTCGAATCTTAGCTGCCGGTTGCACAGCCCTCAATGGATCTTCCTCTTCTTCTTCATTGTTTTCTTGTTCTGCAGCAATCCAGTGAGCTATTTCATCTTCCATAGATTCAAACTCAACGTCATCTTGCCCTTGATCCATCGAAGCATCAGCGACAGGCGTGTCTCTCTTGTAAAAGCGGTCAAGTGTCGTCCCTTTTAATTTCATGGTGATTATCCTTGAATACAGAAACAATAGTTCACAATTAGTAAATTAGGTATTGGGCTATTGGCTGCACATCGATGGAAATTTTCTTTGGAATAGAACATAGTACCTGTCTATGACTGAAGTCCTGATTCGTGAATCGTGAAGAAGATTGGAGAGGCAAGAGCAGCAGATCGATCAAGTACGTGGCTAGGTACGGTGGCGGCGGCGGCACCGATCATGAATCGCGGTCTCTCCCGGAAAGACGGAATTGGCGAACTGTTGTACGTGGTGAGCTCAGGATGGTTTACCTACGTACACATGGGCTGACATTGACTAATGGGCTTGGAGCCTTGGAGGCTTGGACCATATACAGATATGCGCACGTATACAAAACTAAAGAAAAGAAGACTTGCTATTTTTTTCAGCGCGCATTGGGTGGGGCCATGGCCCCAGCTGGCCCCCCCCCCTGCCTCCGCCACTGCCCGGTCCCCGCCACCATCGCCAACCTCACCGCGCTGCAGACCGTCAACTTGGCCTACAACCAGCTCCACGGCGGCATCCCGGCGTTCCTGGGCCCGGACACCCTCCCGGACCTCACCTTCCTCCGCCTCGACGGCAATCGCCTCACGGGCGCCATCCCGCCGACGGCGACCGTCTTCGACCTCAGCCTCGTCGGCAACCGCCTTACGGGGACCCTCCCGGCCACCTTCGCCGACGCGGTGTTCGGCGACGTGGACCTCTCCGACAACCAGATGACGCGCGACGCGTCGATGCTGTTCGGCGCCAAGAAGCCGCTTAACGCGCTGCATCTGTCGCGCAACCGGTTCGAGTTCGACCTCGGCCGCGTCGAGCTGCCGTAGGCGATGGACATCCTGGAGATCGACCATAATATGGTATACGGGAGCATCCCGGCGGCCGCGGCGGCGAGGAAGTGGCTGGCGTTTGATGTGAGCTACAACCAGCTGTGCGGGCCCATACCGCAGGGGCGGTACACGCACAGGTTCGGGGCCAAGCATTTCGCCGGCAACAAGTGCCTCTGCGACCGCCCGCTCCCTCCGTGCAAGAGCTAGATGGCCGGCCGGCCAGCTCGCCACCGTGCCGGGGGCCGGTGATTTCTCTGCAATAACGTGTGTGCGTCCGCATTTGTCGTTTGTATGTACTGTAAGATGGTAGCCCATTAATATGTACAACTACGTTTACGAAATAATTGAATCCCTCTCCATTCGGGGATACTTTAATAAATTAGGCATGTTAGCTTGTGATTTCGTTCAAAAAACTACTTGGCTTAATGGCTTATGATAACCTGAACAGAAATGCGTCAAGACAACTGACAACGGCATCCCGTGTCCCGTGTCAAGTGTCCAAATTGCATTATGTTTGGGCATCGCATTCATCCAGTGTCAAGTGTCCAAATTGCATTATTTCACATTTTTTTCTCGGATATTATAACCGGATATTGATCATGTCGGATACATCGGATATTGATATCTATATATCTCATATACATATGAGAAATCTATTTGAATTAGGACATGGTATGGACATTAGATTTCGTACTCATATACATGCTATTTATGTAGAGTTTTGACCTTGTTAGCGCAGATGAATATTGGGAAATAGTCGTCCCGTTTTCATCCCAATAGGAGGGGCAAGAAGCCCCCTACTCGTTAAGCATAGACAGTCCTGCAGCCGTGGAGGCGCGGAGGGCTAGAACTGGAGCTCAGAGAGGAGAGCCGGAGAGGGGCAGGCCGGTAGGGGGCGGCGCCGATGGGCGATTGCGGCGGTCGACGGCGTGGACGCGAGGCGGCGAGGGCGGGCGGGAGGCGACGCTGAGTTGCTCGCACAAGTCACGTCGGGCATCAGTGCTGGTGCGATGGTGCCTGGCGTGTTGCTACTCGCTTCTGGGCTGAGCGCAATGGCTAATGGGCCGAAAAAATGAAAACCTATTCCCCACTTACATGGGCCGCGACTAGGGCAGCTGCCTGGACTGCCTAGTGTTGGGTCCGCCCCAGGCATTCACTATCTATGCATGTTATTAGTTGTGAGTTGACTTGCTACAAAACCACTATCAAGTGTGATTTGGATATCTCGTGCAGATGTGCTGTAAAACCAGCAGCTTCGCAATTGGGCTTCACCTGCAGTGAGTGATGAATGGCCTCAAACGATAGTATATATATGGCCTATGGCTTTTATCTCAATTATATGGACATGTTTAGTTCATGATGTAGCAGTTCTAACTACTAGACGATCAAAATTAACCACTTAGAATCATTGGCTATGGCTGGCAGAGGCAACGCCAACTAAACAGGCCATAGTTTTGATGGCATGGATTGCGTGTTGTTAGCCGTAAGGGCTCATTCTGTTGTCAATCCTTCCCTAGAACGATTCATGCTGAAATGATCGACTAATTTGTGTAATAATTGATCAGTTGGAAACTTGGAATGCTCAGGCAACGAAGAAGCATAGGCGGGCATCGCCACAGGCGTCTCTGGCGGAACCTAAAGACACCGGCAAAAGGAAGAACAATACTTGCTTGGTTCTTAACAGCTGGATTTCAATCTAATGTTGACTGTTTCTCGATCAAGAAAATAGAAATTCAATTTGTAGACAAATAATGCCCTTTTTCATCAATTTAAGAACTTTTAGCATTCAATAATCTATACACATTATTTGTGTAAACATTGCTAGCATAACCCACACTTTTCCTTCTGCATAAATGCTATCTTGGTATTTAAATATTTTAGTTAATTTGTACTAGAATTTATGGAAGACGATATCTAGTTTTATCTCTGTAAGCTTGGTAAATGATTGAGGGGTATAACGGTTATTTTTCTTCATCCTTAATTTATCTTGGAATGTTAGGTTTGTAGATGGCAAGCTTGTTTATATAGATGTAGGTATGAAGTGTTAAAAAAAATGTCGAACCAGCACCAAACTCAGACCATGATAAGAAATGAAGTAGCGACAAAATTAAAAAAAAGAAGTTTATTATATTCATCACGCAAACACAAAAGGCAAAATCCAATTGAAAGAACGAACGTACGAGCAATTCTACATGCCTTCATGTGCCCTCATCAAAAGGAACTCTAAATTGTTAAACTAAGGTCCAAGGACGGACCGGACAGCCGCCTCTTCTTGATCGGCAAGGGGCTCTGCACCTCTTCCTCCTCTCCCCACCTCGTCGCAGCAGCGGCCGCCGTCGTCGCCGGCGCCGGCACGAAATTCAAATCAAAGCCCTTGAAGGTCGACCCCGACCCCGACGGCGCCGACGCGGTGAGCGACACCGACAGCCCGTCCCAGTAATGGCACCTCTTGTGCCCGCCGAGCGCCTGCCCCGTCGCGAAGCTCCGGTGGCACACCGTGCACCTGTGCCTCCCCTGCCGGCCGCCACTGCCGCCGGCCGACGAGGTCGTCGTTACCGACCACGACGCCGCGCCTCCCTCTGCTGACGACGACGACGCATGTGCCTGTACGAGCGGCGTCGGCTTGCGGTGGCTGGCCTTGTGCCCGCCCAGCGCCTGGTGCGACGCGAAGGCCTTGCCACAGACGGAGCACCGGAAACGGAGCTCGGACTCTTGCGCCGTCGCTGTCGTCCAGGCAGCCGTGTTCACAGCGTACTGCGTCGTTAATCCTGCAGCTTGGCCGCTGCCTCCCGCGCCTGCGAGCGCCATGAGGCAGAGGGAGACGTAGTCGTCGTGGGTGATGGCCATCGATCGATCACGGAGAGGCTTTTCTTTTGAGAAGAAAACAGCGGCGAGGCTTTTGTTGATTGAAAAGCTAATGCTGGCCGGTTAGGTTTCTGATGCTAGCTGGTTTAGCAAGTTCGATGAGCTAACCACATAGTAAGCACCTGTATATATATGTACAAATGCTGGTCCAAGACTGGGGGCAAGTGGTGTTTTTATATGATATATAGGATGGATCGAGGAATGGGTGGCCGAAAAGGTGAGAAGGAGAAGATGGGTCAAATCAGCACGAGGGCGGACGACTTACTCCGTAGATGCCAATGATCAATATGGATATGGTGCATGTATCCGTACTAGAGTGAAAATATTATATGGATTTAGGTGCAATTGCCACACGTGCATGCCTGGATTTTGGATTATGGATATACTTCATGTATATTGAGCTTACTAGCCATGAGCATTTTTCATATGCCATTGTTGGCACCGACTTTCTCTGCTATAGCGTGATTGGAAATTGCGCATTAGATTCCCTCCACACTTCCAGAACAAGTTCTAGGTATTCTCAGGTTGCCCTAGTTCCTTCTTCGTCTCGTCCAAAGTGTTCCTCCTCTGTTGGCAGCCAAAAACAAGAAGCCGAATAAGAGGTTCCTTTTGGTGGTGACCCATACAAACGGTTGATCATGTCTCCGCGGTCTGACTGCTAATAATTCAAGTACAACCCACAACATTTATATACTATGTTTCATAGCATATCAGCTAATTGATACCATTATCTTATAGTAGCATATAATATAAATATATCTTACAACATGTTAATCCTATTTAACACAGGGTACTAGAAAGAGAGATAAATCCTAAAAATTCTTAAAAAAAGGAGCATCCGATCATTAATGCATGAGACTTATCATCAATAATCATATCTAGCTAGAGGGTATATTATTTTTTCTTAAAATTACAAACTTTTCTTTTTGAGAAGAAATATATCAATGCAACCCAAAAAAATTACATCTAAATATCCCACAGCTAGTACTATGGAAGAGAACATAAAGTGGTCTTGTAAATTTGTATCTAATAAATTACACATATGTTTCATATTTTTTTCTCGAATACGCAAAAGACTTGCGCATCTTTGTATTTAAGAAGAGAAAGTTTTACAACCGCCACGAGGCGCTGTTCGGGAGGATTAGATTTACAACAAGAACTGCCTCCCTAAAAAGTTTTCTAAGCGGACTACTCACGTAATAAGCAACGTAATTTACAAGCACCGGCTGCGATCCATTGGTCGGCGGTCTGCTTGATTGTGGCGAGGAGTCTTGGGATTGTTGTTACTTCGTTCCTAAAGCATCGTGCGTTCCTCTCCTTCTAGATTACCTAGGCCACGAGCGCGAAGAGCGAGTCGGCTCCCTGCCTTTTATCGCTGTTCCATCTTCTACGCCATTGGTCCCACCAGTCCAGGGCGGAGTGTGCACCGACTTGTGAACTGTCTGCTCCCAGAACCGCGATGATTGTCCACCAGATCTGCCTGGAGAAGGAGCAGGAGGCGATGATGTGATCAATGGTCTCCGGTTCCTGGTCGCAGAGGTAGCAGTCGTCCCTCGCATCTAGGCCATGGCGATGTCTCCTGTCTGCCGTCCAATGGCGCCCTCTGATGGCTAGCCACAGGAAGATTTTCACCCTTAGGGGCGCCCATGTCTTCCAAATCCGCTTACACCCTGGAATTGGGTGCGAGGTCATGTGGAGAGCACGGTAGGCAGACTTGGACGAGTAGGATCCGTCTGCGGTCCAGCGCCACACTACCCGGTCTTCGTTCTCATTTAGGTTGACCGCGGCGAGTAGTTGCCATAGACGCTGGTACTATTGTATGACCCCTCGGCAACCGTCGTGCACTTGATTGCCGTGGTGCTAACGAAGGCCGGTAGAGATGGTGCAATGTCGCACACTACTTGCCCATCAATCCACCGTCCTGTCCAGAAGGCCGTGGCGCGTCCGTTGCTGAGGATGGTGTAGGTGGACATGTTGAAGAAGGCAAGGACTTCCCTGGAAGCTTGGATCGGCAAGCTCACCCATGCCCGTCCCTCGTCGACCTGCTGTAGCCAAATTCACTGGCTTGTAGGGCGATGGTGGTGAGGCGCAGATCCGGGATGCCAAGCCCGCCCAAGTCTATGGGCCGACATATAGTTGGCCAAGCCACCATACACTTGCCTCGAATGGATCCCTCCTCCCGGTCCATAGGAATCATCGGCAGATGTTGTCAATTTCCTCGAGTGCCCAAGGTGGGAGGCCGTTGGCGATGAGGGTATATATTGGTATGGCCGAGAGCATCGACTTTACCCAGATTAGGCGGCCGCTCTTGTTCATTAGCGAACCATGACAGGATGGCAGCCGCCTTGCCACCCCATCCACCACCGATTGTATTCTCGCCTTCGGGATCTTCTTGGTGCTGAGGGGTAGGCCGAGGTACGTGATTGGAAAGTAGGCTAGCTGGCAGCCAACGATCTCCCTAATCTGCTGCAGGTTGTCCTCGTCGGTATAGATAGGCGTGATTGAGCACTTCGCGAGGTTGGTTTTCAACCTGGAGGCCTCGCCGAAGATCTATAGAATCTCCTTGATCGCCCTTGCCTCCGCCAAGTCTGGATGCATGAAGATGATGACGTCGTCTGCATAGAGGCTGCAGTGATGCCGGATGACTGGAGCTCCTGTCGGCCTCAGAAGTCCATCCTGTACAGCTGTTGCCACAAGCCTGGCAAAGACCTCCATGACGATGATGAAGAGCATCGGCGATAGCGAGTATCCCTGACGGACGCCCCTCCTGTGGGTGATGGCCCTCCCTGGACGACCATTAAGGAGAATCCAGGACTTAGCGGAGGATAGCATTGTGGCTACCCATCTACGCCAGTTGTCACCGAATCTGAATGCCCGCAGTGAGTCCAGCAGGAAAGGCCATGCCACCGTGTCAAATTCTTTGGAGATATCCAGCTTGAGAAGTGCCTTCGGGATCTTGTTCTTGCGCAGGTAGACTGCCACCCTTTGGACGAATTTAAAATTATCGTCTATCGTCCTACCCTTGATGAAGGCGTTCTGGTTAGGCGAGATGAGCTCATGCAGCCTTGGCACCAATCGTAACGCCAAAAGCTTGGAGACTAGCTTCCCAAAGCTGTGTATCATTGTGATCGGGCGAAAGTCAGTGGGAGTGTCTGCACCCGGCCGCTTCGGCAGCAGGACGACGAAGGCGTTGTTGAGTCTGCTAAGCTCTCTGCAGTAGTCGAAGAATAGTGCGTTGACAGCCGCGACTACCTCATCCTTGATTACATCCCAAGCCAACTTGTAGAAGGCCCCGGTGAAGTCGTCTGGGCCTAGTGCCCTGTCTGAGGGGAGCTCTCACACGGCCACGTCAACCTCCTCCGAGAAGGGCAGGTCAAGTACGGAGAGGTCCGCGCCGGGGTGATGCCCATCGCATCAAAATTCAACGTGAATGTGCCCGGCCCAGGCTGGCCGAAGACGCCGTTGAAGTAGTCGTAGATCGCGGCCTCCATGCCGTGTTGTGATGATAGTACTTGGGCGCCCACCTTTGACAGGTGTCTTGTTAGCACCGGTCAAGCAGCTCTGTACTGGTTTCCCCTGTGGAGCAGGAACTTTGAATGCTCTGTGATGCTTCTGCGGATTTTGAGCTGGATAATTGTTATGCTTTTTCTGCTGCGGGGGCCTGAATCTCGCACCAGACATCGGTGGACGAAACGGCGTACGGAAAGCAGTTGGGGCTCTTGACCGAGAAGAACCACCTCCATCATGGGCCCTCTTGCGATTCTTGATGGCAGCATGAACATTGTTACTGTTTTCTTGCATAATACAATCATTCAAGAAATCATTAAAAGTAACACGGGCAGAAGTGCTCATGGTCTTCATCAACTTGGAACTCAAGCCTCTCTTGAAACTAGCTATCTTGTTCTCATCAGTGTTGACAAATTCTGGAGCATAGCGACTCAAAGTATTGAAGGCGTGCAGATACTCCTTCACATTGCGAGTTCCCATAGTGAGCGACAGAAACTCAGTCTTCTTCATAGACATTAGGCTGGGAGGTATGAAATTCCCCCGGAAAGCATGTGCAAAGCGGTCCCAAGTAATAGGAACACCCTGCGGAAAGGTGGTGCGATGTTGCTTCCACCACGTCCCTGCTTGTCCCTCAAGCTGATGGGCTGCATACTCCGCTTTCAGCTCTTCTGTCAGCCTTAGAAGACGAAATTTATCTTCCATGGTGTTGAGCCATTCATCTGCTTCAAGTGGCTCAGGAGCATCTTTAAACACAGGAGGTTTAGTGTCCTGAAATTCCTTGAAGCTGCTATACTGATTTTGCTGAGGACCCTGACAAACATCACGGGCCAAGCTCTCATGAAGAAGCTGCTCCACATTGCGCTGGCTGCCCAAGAACTGAGCAAACAACTGCTCCCATTGGTCAGAGGTGGGGGTGGCATACCACGTGCAGTGTTATCGGCACCCTCTTTAGATCCTCCACTACCATTAGCACCCGAACCACTACGGGTAACCGGCATCTGCATATTTCAGCAATAAGTACTTATCAGGTGAATGTTGTCACAATGAGAGGTGAATGTAAAAATCATGCCATACTGAATTTATCGAGGGAAATAAATTCGCACAATAATAGAGGCACAATAATTCCAATTTTTCACATCACAACATCACTAATAATATTACTTCGAACCATCGCAAAGCGTCTTACAACACCCATATTTTGCCAGCATATATACACTGGACTTTTTAAAAGGGTACGGATATCACCACATCAAACACCATGTTCCAACATTACATCAAAGTCTCGATAGCGAGAAAAAGGGTTACATGACCACCTGACAGGAACACAAAAGAACAACTAGAGACTAACGATCCTCAGCAAGGCTACTTCTAGCTACTACTAAGGCTGCTCTCAGCTGACGGATCTCCTCCTGCTTTCTGTGCACCTCCTCGTGAAGACTAGCATTATAAGCACGGACGTCCTCCACGTCCTCTAGCACCTGCTGCTGGCGGATGCTAAGACGACGAAACTCGGACCAGGCTTCATCCCTAGCCTGAGCCATCTTCTGGCTCTCCAGCACAACCTTGTCTCGATGATGAGACACACGGGCTACCTCCTCTTGGGAGCGCTGAAGCTCACGTGTCAACTCACGCTTCTCCTTGTGTGCATCAGCTCGAGCCTCCTTGAACTCCTCATTCAGACGAAGTGCCTTAGTCTCCATGTTGACATAGGCCCTCATCACTGCAAACATAGCACTCATGGCAGGCGTGCTGCTACCCTGCGCCTCCTCGGGACCTGCCTCCAGTGGGTTTCCCTCAGCATGTGGCCACCTAGAATGGCGGTGAGCAAAGGGGAACACTCCAGGAAAGGCCTGGGCAAGCTGGTGAGGTATCTCCTCCATCAGGTGCTCCACCACGTCAAAAGCTGCAAACGTGGCACCTGTCTTGGCAGTCCTGCCCGCACCAAAACAGCGCCACCCAACCCAGTGGGGGTCACCGTCCAAAGGTGGGACTACTACCTCCACACGAGCCTCTCCATAGTTCACCAAATCATCCTTGTCCCAGTAGTAGTGAGGCTCCATGCCCACCGTGTACCCAGCATTGGAGAGAATCCTCCAAAGAAGGCTAGGCATGGCGTGCTCCTCAAGAAAAGTGTCCACCTCCCTTGGTGCCGACTCACGGACAGCCAAAGGACCACGGGGCGCTCTTCCTCCAGTGGACTTGCGAGCAGTCTGCTTGGTTCTCGCCATCTGTCCAAAAGTTGTATATCCCATAAGTTAAAATTTTAAAGAAATGAGACAAATTATTTATAAGGGAAGAAACCATGAATGTATGAATGAGCAATTTTAACCATGATGCATGCATGTTACAAACGTCCTCACGAACTATCAATCTAACGCTCTATGCAGTGGCATACATCGTTCTCTCATTATACGTAACTACTTCGTTCTACCATTCACGGTTAGTGTACCTGCAGAAAATTCATTTTAGCCCATATCCTATATGAATGCAATTCGACGTAAAAACTCACGCACTTTCCGAACAAGGTGAAAACACCGATTACTTACTACCCCAACTGTCGCGCAGAAGACGACACCGCCAGAAGACGGTCCCAACATGTGATACCTTCATATATACATGTGTGCAACATGTAATAATCCGGCATCAATAAGCACTCCCCTAGACTGGCATTTGCATCCAATCATGCTCTCACAACTCACACTTACCAGGGCGTAGAGGCAATTTGATCCATACATTACCACTCAAGTGAATGGCACCCATACGACTCCGTCATTGTATAGGCAACGCCAAAACAGAAAATATGATGCAATTTTCCCCAAGTCAGTACTCAATTAAGCCACCTGAATCCTATTGGGCATAAAAGATATAACCACTGGCACACTCTAGTTTTCAAAACCATAGATTTAAACACCTATATACACCTATACTTTTTGTAAATACTTTTCACAAACCAAAAACTGTTTTATTTTAAATACTTGTGAACAGTAACATGCTAAACCCGCTCCGATGCCAGCTGTGACAGAACCGACCAATTTATTAGAGCACAAGTACATAATTCACCATTAGTGCGGCAAACTACATGATTGAGACCTAATAAACCCGGTAGTCATACCGAAATCTCGAAGGATTTCAAACTTTTCCGGCACGACCAAGATCGTAATAGTTTAGCGTTCCCATTCACAAGTACATAGTTCGTACATAGTTTAAATCATCGGAGTACGAATAGAGTTATTACAACCCAAGTTCAAATTTCAAAATAAAGCGGAAGCGATTAAGTTCAAATCCACACACGCACTTAGTTTAAATACAGTGCCAGGTTCTTGATCAACATCCAGTAAAAGCATTAAGTAGAGAAGAGTGACCGTGCCCAAGGTCTAGTCATCTCCCAAAGCGGGATAGAAGCAGTTCTGACAATAGCCATAAAACATCTCACCATCTGCAAAAATATGGGAAATAAAACCCTGAGTACGAGAATATACTTAGCTAGACTTACCCGTCATAAACTAAAATAAAGTGACTCCAAGGAGTATGCAAGGCTGTATAAGTAGGATAGCTGACTCATTTAATTGTGAAAAAGCATGCATTAAGAAACACTTAATAAGAACCTTCTAGCAATGTATTTTAATCTGATTAACCTTATCATGCTACATTAGCACCTGTACTAAACAAGCATGGTAATAATTATTCAACAAGAAGTAACCAATTCCGGTTGAGTATCTTTCAATCTCAACAGCTCAACCATCTCATCTCTTGTTCAAATTCTTACTATGATGCCGCTGCTCAAGTCAAGTGTTCACTGTCCAGGAACGATGGCGATTATAATTGATTACTAACCAGCTGGCGGGTATTCCTCACACAAACCACACTCACCCGCTAAGGTGAGCTACAGATCACCGACATTCAATTCAGGAAAAGCGCGGGATCAACAGGTACCATCGTATCCAGGAACCGTCCGGCTGTCTTATTCAGGGCGACCCTGACCTCGGGCTTACTCTCCGCGTAACCTGTGGTCCCCCATCTTCACCAATACGATGCGTACAGCAGGTCGACTCCCGGCCCAAATCAAAATTAGGCTTCGCGGTCGGAACGACTTATCCTTCCAGCTAAATGTGAGGCATAAATTCAATATGACTTGAGGACGTACAACGGACGGGGTCCTAGTTCGACACAGATGGGATAACCACACCGAACCTCCAGTTCAGTCTCAACACCAATCCCGCCCGGTCTCGATTTATTATCTCCACATGGTTATCCAAGATAACAATGTATTCAACCATTCCAAGTCACCACCTATAACTCGCGGATGACAGGAAATCACCCGACTTCTACCGATCTAGTTAAAGCAGGGCTAAGCATATATTCGTACCTGAACCTAACAGGGTTGAAGTATAAACAGTAGCAAGGAATATAAGTAATGCAGCAACAGTATAAAACAACGCCTATAACTTAATGCATCAAACAATTAAAGGACTCAAGTTAGATATTTTGCAAACCACAGGGAGAATGCTCCGGGGCTTGCCTTTCAGGAAAGAGCTGGGCTGGTGGTCGGGACACTCCGGAAGATCAGCTTCGGGATCGTCTTCTGCTGCTACTTCCCGCACCAACGCTTCCTACTGGCCTTCCTCTCCTTGTGCTCCGGGAACTACCGTTTCGAGCTCTGACGATCCCTCGACGAGGACGGTTGATAGGGGGCGCACGAGCTAGAGCACGTCGAGGCGGGTCTGGTGACGCACTCGGAGAAGAAAATGCACGGCGGGGTGGCTCGGCGACGGCGACGCACTCGGTGATGGCGACGGCGGGCTCGCGGAGCTGCGGGAGTGAGCAGAGAGAGAGGAAATTGAGGGGGGTCGGGGACAGCGAGTAGGGAGCGGGCGCGGCGTTTTAACGCTGTCCGAACGGCCGCTGCCGCCCCGGACCGCCGGTGGACGCGCGCCACGCGGAGCGCGCGGGCTGGGCAACATGGGCGGTGGCCGGACATTTCCCTGACGGCCAGGAAACAGCCGTCACCAAAAAGCTATTTTCATGAATGTAAAACAAAATTTTCTGCTTAATAACTCTTGAACTAGGCCGAATTAGCAAAAACTCCAAATAGATGAAATGTAGCTTTTGAAGAGTAGAACATTTCATCTATACAAAGTTTGGCCAGATTATGCATAGATTTTGAAATACAAAAATCCAAAGAAAATACCCCTTAAAATTCCCTAAAATGGAAAAACAGCCTCTAATTCTGCCCCTTTTCAATATTTTTGAACATCTTCCAAGCATTTTCATGAAAAGTGGTAATTACAACTTTTGTTCCTTATGATATTCTGTACAAACTTTATTTAGGGTGCACACACATGCAAGCAATCTAGCTACCATTTTCAATTCAGTCAAACAAAACTACTTTAATGGTCCACCTTGGTCAACCATGACAACAAAGCTTAATTAGCCAAAACCATGAACATAAACCTAGGTTCATTTGGTGTCCTAATCATGTATAAGTTACCTTAGGGGTCATCAAATACCAAACACTCATACCACTTATTCAATTCATGTGAAAGGCAAGCATAATTTGAATAACCAAGCATGATACGTGAAATGAAAATCAATCTTTTCATTAATGCTATGCATAATGATGCTTATGCTTAAGAATGCAAGTGATTATGCATGCTTAACACCAGAGTGTTACAGGGCGGGATGCCCTCAAGCACGAGGTTCACTCAAAACTGCATTGAGGCCGTCTTGGCATGCCGCACATTGGTCCAAGGACGGAGGATGAGCGCGCTGGAGCCGAGAGGCAGCGGTGAGATGTCGAGCAGCCGGTCCTTCACCGCTTGTGAGGTGCAGATGATGATGAAGTTCTCCAGTAGAAATGCCGCATGATCAACTCCTCCGGCTGCACCTGCGCAGCCGCAGCGATGGCAGCGCGCGCATCGTCGATGGAGATATTCAGCTTGCCACACCTGGCCTGAACGACGACCAAAAACCAGAGGTGGTGTTCGGTGGAGCTGATGCCACTGTCGCGCTTGAGGTAGCACCAGGACTCGCGAGGGTGGGTGGACAGCGCCCCCGGAGGCAGCAAGTTTGCGTTGACTGCTTCGTCGGGTCCACCCCTCCGGCGTGTGTGGTGGTAGTGGAGGCGTCTCGCCCCCGGCCCCAGGGGGTGTGCCGGGGCTGCCATCACATCGCCGGTCAACAAACCGCTCATCCACCGGAGGGTGGCCGGACGCGGTGGCGCGCGGCCTCTTGTAGTAGCGGGCGATGTGATTCGGCCCGTGATAGTTGAAGTGGCGCCGCTCCATGACAGGTGGCGATCTTGTCGCCGGCGGCTCCGTAGTTGAGGCACCCCTCAAACCTGTTGGAGCGGTAGCGTGGTCGAGGAGCCGGCCTGTCCTCCGTGCGCCGGCGCTTGGGGGCTCTACCGTCAGACTCGGCACCCTGCTCAGGTCATTGGGGGAGAACCCGCAGCCACCCTTCTTCATCTGGTGGCGTCACCCGGCGATTGGGGCCAAGGTGGATGCGTTCCGCAGCCGCCGGCGGTACATTGGCCTCAGTGCCGGTCCACCGCCGGTTGCGTCGCTGGCGCCGACGGCGCGGTATGTGGGGTCCAGAGCCGGAAGGCACACCCTGGCCATCCTGGGCGGCTGGCATGACGACGCTGGTCGAACGGGTGGGTGCGACATCCCCCAGCGCACGCTTCGCCGCCAGCAGGTAGTTGGGGGCGGCCGCTGAAGCATCAGCGAGGCGCGAGCCGGCGGGCAGTGCGGCCGGGGCGCGCATCTTGGAGCCACCATCGAAGCCGCCAGTCACGGAGGACGATGCGTGATGGAGGTCGGCGCCGTCCGAGCTTGGCAGGTGCCTTTCGACTGAGGGGACCCCCTCCAGGCCGGACAAGGTCCTCGCCGTGCTGCAAAGCAGCAAAGTCCCCACCTTGGGACGGCCGGTTGTGTGGCCGGGCTCACGAGCGTCGGAGGCAGCCATCCGTGTCTGGATCGAGGTGCCCCGCACCTCCAGACCCAGGGCAGGGCTCGCCACAACTCCGCCGCAACCGGTGATGGCGGATCCGCCGCTGGGGGCCTTGGAAACCCTAACCGAGGTCTCCCTGACATCAGACTAGGGGAGGACGCCCGCGAACGCCCGACGGAGGTGAGGCGGTGCACGGGGCGGTGGAATCCCGATGGCGGCCCGTCCTCCTCGTCGTCTGAGCAGTCGGCGACGACCACCTCTTCCCAGCGCTTGGCTTTCGAGCGGCCCGACGATGCGGGGAAGAAGGCGCGGAGGTAGGGGAAAGGGCCTTACCTCGGGCGGCAGAGGGGAAGGAGGGGCTCGGCGGTGTGGAGGAAATCATGGAGCTCGACGGTCGGCTAGACGGCGCCGGTTGCGGCAGCTCCCCATCCTCCAGGTCTGCCCTGGAGCGGCGACGCGGGGTCGGCTCCGAGGCGCCCCCGGTGGTCAGAGCCTCGAGCAGGCGCCCGAGGAGCTTGCCTCCATGGCCTCCGCGACCCCCGCCAGCCAGACGGTGCGAGGTGGAGAGGTCCCCTCCGTGGCGGCCGACGGGAGAAACCAGATCTATGGAGAAGGTGGGCTATGGCGGGGGAGGGATGCGAGCGAGGGAGGAGGGACGGGAGGTAGGCGGGAGGCGGCCTAAGGGGCGGATCTAGGCAGCGGAGCAGTGAGGACCCGCCATCGGTGGCGGCGGCGGCGCGGAGGGGCGTCGCCCGCTGGGCCACCTCTCTAGGTTGCACGGATTCCACCAACTAAGTTAGATTGTCCGGTTAGGGTTCGTGCTACAGCAGCCTTACAGGTGCCTGCCTAATGATCCGCGGTGGATGCTGATTTTACCGTTTCATATGTCTCATATTAAATATAAATATAATTAAACCCATAAATTTACATCTAAATTAGAGTATCTTCGAGAGACTCGGTAAAATGTTGCATGTAGTTTAGTTTTGAGAGAGATTTTTTTTGGGGCGGCCCCCCCCCGGGGGGGGGGAGTGCATCCAACAGCATCGCTATTTTTGATTTGCAAAATTCCGAGTCCGCTGGGTTCTGTTTCATGTGTACATAGATGGCGAGTCGCTCGCAATCATCTGACTCTCCCATGTGCGCAGAACAATGGCGACGACGATGGGGGTGAAGGCATGGCCGTGCTGCCGTGGTCCCATCACCTCATTGTGAACGGCGTCGGCGTCAGCGCGAGATGACGCCGTATTTAGTATTACCTGCTCGTGACGCTACGCCAGGACCTGGGCCGGCCGTGTGCAAAAACGCTGCATCGCGAGTTTGACGACGAGGCGGCGGCTGGATCGCAACCGTGGGCGTCGATATGATATATGGCTACGACGGCGACGAGTTCCACACGTACGAGAAGGTCCGGCGGCTAAGGCATCTTGGAGTACGTGCTGCAAATGTTGCTATCTGCATATGCAAAAGAAGGCCCGGCGGCTACAGCATCTTTAAATTTATTAAGTGCTGCAGGTTTGCAATCTGCAAGGAGCCAACAAGGATGGCACGGCCGGCCTAGCCAGCCAGCGACGGTCTGCTGCAGTGCTGCTCCGGGCCGCCCCCGAGACGAGCTGCACGTGATCCGGACGACGTAGAAGCAGTCCAGCCCTAGGGCGCGGTGTGTTTGGCCTTCGCTGCCGGCCGGCGTTCTCGAGAGCTACGTCAGCAAGAGCATGGAGTCGTCCTCGCCGCCGGCAAAAACACCAGATACACACGTTGACGTGGCTGGTTTAGAAATGGAGAGACTAATTGAATTCATGAAGATCGAGCCTGTCGCAATGGTTTTTTAGACGAATTGTAAGTTTTGGAGAGATCTCTAAATTGTAAGTTTTGGAGAGATTTATTTTTACGGGAGCTGTCAGTAGAAAATTTTTATAGATAGAATCTGTCAAATTTTTTTACTGTACCTGAAAAACCCCACACGAATAACGGAGAACATCCAACAGCGCCCTCAATTTGACAGATTTTTAAACGAGAAACAAATAACAGAAATCTTATTTTACGTCTCTCGGAGATGCTCTCCTTTGCACAACCAATTACAAATTGCCTAAAGAAAAGCAACCAATTACAAACTTGCACTTGAGGCAGCGGAACACTGCTTCGGCATTTCCAGGTGACGTCAGAGTGATTCTTCTCAACTAAAAGATGCGATCACCTCGAATTGCAGTGATTTGGTGTTTTGTTCTCAGATATTCGTAGTCTACTTGATGATACTTTTAATTTTATAAACATTTGTGAAGTGCCAAGGTCATGTAACTCGTCTGCGCACAAGCTTGATTCTTGTAATACAAGGCCATAGTGCCTAGTTAAGAATAAAAAAAATTACAAACTGGCTATAAAACTATTGGCTAAGGTCCTTTGCATGCATAACCAGTTACAAACTGACTTTAAAACTGGTCAACGATACTCCTGCAATAGTACAATTCAGTTTGTGTATGGTCGGGTCAGACACTGGCAACCATTTGCATAGGTGCTTTCTTACCCGGCGATAGTTTTCCATTTGCATAGATGTCCACACTGCTACATATAGATCTTTCTACATGCAGTCAATTTTGATTTTTTGAGGTGAGCATCACATCTGCCTCGGATAACATGATTGCGTTCATCACTTTTAATTTTCCTAGACTATCCTATGCTCACCTGTGAAAATCAATTAAATATAAAAAAATTACCCGGGAGATCTTGTGCTGCTTGCGAAAATCGATTAAAAAAAAGGCGCCACCGACGGATCTGCCTCCCGTGTACCGCCGCCACCGGATTTTGCTTGCCCACGCACGGTTGCCACCAACACCACCTGTGGCCAGCCCTGTGCTCTGCAAGAGAGAGAGAGAGAGAGAGAGAGAGAGCCACGTGGAGGCTAGATGGACATTTTCAGCCAATGTTACTATGAAAGCCACTTTTTTCTTTGGTATACTTGGTTGTTTTCATAGACACCCTTACATTAAGCACTCGACCAAATACCCCCAAGGGCAAAATAGTCCAAGTGTTTCTTTAATGGACCCAAGACCTTATTCATTCTCCCAAGCTCCAAAACTCCACCATTGTCGATCTGACGTTACCTAGTTTTGAGACCCTGACCGGTCAAACCTGTAGCCAAAGGTTTCAAGACCTAAACCACTAAACTGTGTCCATGCCTACCTCTAAGACCCAAACCAACCCCAGCCCCCCCTCTGATGATTTTAATGCTTAAACCATCAAACCATCTATCCTTGGTCTTAAGGACTACATCAACAAACCTTCATGCATGCCTCACCAAAGCTTGACTAACTGATCTCAAAGTGTGTATAGCATTGATGTCTAGCTTGGTCCGGCGACCTACCAAGTGCTTGCGACATCTTGTTATGACTTGGTCCAACCCCACCCTTTGACTCAGTCGACGACATCTACATCACCCATTTACTCTTGCTCTTCATGTGCCTAATGTGAGCCACACACAGTTTGGCCTTTGGACCTTTGGCTTAAGCCTTTTCATCTTGATTTGACTATTCACAGTCCATCACACACTTGCTCCGCACTTAACCTTTTTCACTGCCACAAACTGTAGTACGTCTTGTCACACCAAACACCTGCACAATTACAAGTCAAGAGACATGTTGAATAACATGATGCCTTCACTTAACCATTAGCATAATCAAGCATATATGAATATGAAATCAACCAGGAAAGCCTCGAACCCCTAATCATTCATCAAGATGAGATCTGAGAACTTCTCAACTTTGGTTTGTCATATATGATATGTCATATATGCTCATCGTTTTGTTAATAATCGGAGTGATGCTACTGCCCACTGTCTGAAGAATTATCTTTAATATTCGTTGAATGCATGTAACTTGATGGAATTCTCATCAATGTGACCAGCATTGTTGTCTGATTTTATTCCAGCACGCGTTAAGCACTGTGTTGAGCACTATCCCCTATATGAATTTAGTTCACATCTATCTATTGGAGAATAAGAGTCTACTTTGATTTTAGTTTACGCCATCCGTTTGACTCCCTTCCACTTCAATTTGATACTGTTTGAAATATAATTATTCCTTATGATTTTAGGTTATTTCAATTTGACTATATATAAACTTGCACTTGAATTTTATTGGTCTTGGTTGAACTTTAGGATAAATGCTTCAAGTTGAAATGAGTGTCACGGAACCGCCCAATTTATACAAGATCAAGTACGGATGTCCCCGCTAACACGTTGACACTCACATACTTTCACTTATATAAACCAGGTAGTCCAACGAAATCCTGAAGGATTTCAACCAACTCGCAACAAACCAAGACCGTAGTAATTCAGCATAACCACATCATCTGTTACAACATTTCAAAGATAATCTACATAGATTACATACATCGGAGTATACTTTAGTTATTACAAACCAAAATATAAAGTAGCGGAAGTAACATAGTTTTTAAAACCAAATCCATAGTTTTAAGGATTACATTGCCAGTTCTGGTTCACATCCTACAAAAGCAATATAAGATAAGGAGTCTAGTAGAAACCATGCCCAGTAGTCTAGTCTTCATTCCCGGCTGGGAGAAGGCAGTACTTGTAGCAACCATTATAGAATATGTCATCTACAACAAGAGGGAAATAAAACTCTGAGTACTCAATTGTACTCAACAAGACTTACCTGTCGTAAACCAGAAATAAAGACTCCAAAGATTATGCAAGGCTATTATAGGTGGAGTTGGCTTATTCCTTTTGCATAAAAAGCCTTAAGTGAGGAGAGTAACCATATTATTATTAGCATCAAGTTAATATTCATAACCTATCATCTATGTTTGCCCCTGTACTAAATAAGCAAAAGAGAAGAGCATTACATAACCGTATTAGGTTCATCAACAACTATCTTGTGAAGCTGTTGACACCATTTTTCGGCACGTGTCAATAAGGATCGGAAGACTAAACTGAATCGGTAAGTGGGTGGTTTTTCTTCAGCATTGCGTCTGATGTTGTCGATGAGCAGTTGCCGATGAGGACAGGTTGATCTAGATTATTGCCGATTGGGCTGAAAAGCTGTTAAGGATCGTTGCCGATGAGACGGAAAAAGCTATTGCCGATGAGATAGGCAGGAAGACTAGAAGGTTGTTGCCGATGCCAGGGATGTGCCGATGAAGAGATAACTTCATCATGATGGAAGCGGACAAAGGATCGGCGACACGGAGCTTACAATTTTTGTATTATAGTTTAAGTCCAACTCCTATACGAGTTTTATTGCTTTTTATTAAAGAAATAAAGTTCATATAAGGAATTAGTTTATTTCTTCTTTATTTGAGCTTTGCGTATTAAATTAGGACTCTTCGATTAGCAGAGTATAAATATATGCCAAAGGGAATTGTAATGGATATCCAAGCATCAATAAACAAATCTACTTTTTATTTACCTTTACCAGTACTTTACTTTTTGACGACTTCGTCAAGTACCTTTTCTTTTTCAACGAGTTCTTTCAAGAATCGACGGGCTGCATCAACTTGATCTCTGGTGACCTTGCAGGTTCCGCGTCTACCGAGCATGATTCAGGTTTTGACACTACAAGAAATCTTGTTTTTTATGACAAAATACCTCATGACGGGTCACAATTTTGTCATACAATGTACCATAATATGACGCACAATTCAGTGGCATCACAAATTCAAGATAGCCATATTATTTTATGACGACATGGTATTTAGTGTCACATAATGGTACCCAACATCGTCACAAATTGTATGAAGGGGGAGACGATTATCGTTTGCTCTTTTGTGACGCTAGTTAGTGACTTTTTGTGACTGTTTCACGGCGTCATGCATCAGTTAGTTGAAAATTGCCCAGCTCGTATGTTACTGTACCCCTGGAAGTGGGCCGAAGCCTTGACCAAAATAATTCCCTAATTCTGCCATATCGGTGGACACAACCTCATCCGATCCCCATCCCCATCTGCCCGACCCCAACCTCATACCCATCGGCGACGAGGAGTGGACGAATCCTGGCGGAGCGGTGGACCACGAGCGGGCAGATCCTGGTGGCGCGAACGGCGAGTGGGCGGATCCTGGCGGCGCTGTGCACGTCGCCGAGCCGCGTCCTCTGGCGTGGTGCACGGCGACTGAGCGGCGGCCTTCGGCGAGGGCGGTGGTGTTCGGTCCCCTTATCCCAGCCCCTACTGACGACGCGGCAGTGCGGCAAGCGGCAAGCTCTTCTGGTGGTTCGTCGAGCGGTGGGTGACCTCGGTGCTCGCTCTGTGCTTGCTTGGTGCAGCTCAGTGGGTGGCATCAGGTTTGTAGGCAGAGTCCCTGATCCCTCTTTCTCATCTGCTCCCTGGCCATTGCTCCAGCTACTCCAGCGACGACGGCACCATGTCTCAGAGGGGAAGCTCGGCAAGCCAATCACGTGGTACTGCAGCCTCCGGGATGGTTGAGCGCCATCTGGATGGAAGCTCGAGTTGGGCACTGGAGCCGTATCCCCAAGGTAAGGAGACCGGGCTACCCTTGATCCCATGCCCTGACTGTGGGATGGCGAGGGTGATAGAGAGGCGGTCAGCGAAGGAGACGACCGAGAACTACCTGCGTGTGTTCTTCAAATGTCCTCGGAACTTGGTGAGAATGCACTTGTGTGAATTGAGTTCACAAGTTCTTCATCCCTGTGAATCCCGTCTGTGTTAATGCAATTGTTTTGTTGCATTGTTGTAGTTTCCTAAGCTCTGCGGGTTCTACAAATTCCAAAGACAGTATTTGGAGAAGCTGGAGGAGCTTGGCATTCTCACAATCCGCAAATCCCCCCTAGCAGTGGAAGTTGGTGATGAAGTTGAAGATGCAGCAGATGTATCATCTGGAAGAATGGTTGTGAATATGCAGGGTGTTTAAAAGAAGAAGACAAAGCAGATTGATGCCAAGTTGTTGGATGATCTGATTTGGAAGTTCAACATTTTGATGTTTGTTTTAGCAGTTGGTCTTGGCTGTTTGTTCATGTATGTTGTTGGCAGACTGAATGTGAAATTCATTGCCTAATGTATTTTAGTCTGTAGGTTATGGTTTCAGTGTAGTTGGGCCTTTGTAATGTATGAACAATCTGGTGCTAAGTCAAGCAATGCAATCTGGTTATTCTGTTACTTGTGTGTGATGCAATCTGGTTTATGCAGTTTGTCACACCCCACTTTTAAGGATAAAAGTAGAATGCATAAATAACCTTATATGCGCCCCAGGAACAGTCGCACATATAAGAGGATAAATTGTAAGAGTATCATCACCCTGTTTATTACATATCGAAACATTATTTATTACAGAGTCTTGCGCATAAACAATAAAATCTAAGATAACTTCATAGCGGAAGCTCCCACAGAGACACGTCGACTGGTGAACACCAAGCCTAGTACTCATCCCGATAGCTCTCATCCCAGCCTTCATCTGTTACCCATCCGGGATTTTCCAAAATTGAAAATAAAACAAGCGTAAGTACACAACTGTACTCAGCAAGCATAACATGGGTTAATGAGGCTCAAATAAGCTAACACGGTTTGACTGCATTAGCTTTTAAAAGTTATCATATTGATCGATTATGCAGCATCAAGGTGGCAAGTGTTTCCCAAAACCATCATGATCAATGTAACATAAATGAATAGTAAACATAACAGCAACTGTATGAACAATTTAACATGACCAGAGAGATCATCATTAGTGTAAGGAGTTTCCAAGGCCGCTCATGTCCTTGAGCAAGGCTAGTATACCAGTGTATTAAACTCCACACAGAGGTGTACACTTTCACTGTGAGCCGTGAATTGTCCTTTCCCCCGAGGTAGCTAATCTCTTAGCCCTCTACCAAGGAAGGCCGGCAGGGTTCACTACGAAGCCTTTCAAAGGTTCATCTAACACATTAGGGCCACTGAGGTTTCTGTGCCCTACGGATGTAGTATCCCCCCTTCTGATGGCACACGACCGCAGCCTATACTCATACAGACAGGGGTCCAACTACACCCAACCCGAAACACACCCCCTTGCGCCATAAAGGGAACCACTAACATGCTAGAAAAGGTCCTCATACTGAGCTAAAACCAGAGCCATATAGCCCTCACAGTTGTACTGTAAATCCCGGAAGGTACGTTACTGATTAATCCTGAGGTGGTTAAAAGTCATTATTACTGTTCATGGCACAAATACTCATCAAGCCACAAGATCATGATATCAGTAAGCACTAGCATCTTGCTACCCAATGCAACCCAAAAGGTTCAAGGAATCATGATATCAAAGCTAGTTATAGCTTCTAGGTCATCAAACAGACACATGCATATGTATTGATATTTATAGTGAATAGGTAACAAGGAAGATCCATGCTATACTTGCCTTGATTCATGAAGTCCTGCTGATCCTCACAATAGCTTGGCTCAACAAAACCCTCACCGTCTAAACTCGACGTTACAAACAACACCAGACAATCCAATCGAGCACACATACACGAAGCAAACAAAGAGCCATTAAAGAAACAGTAAACCATTATCATCAAAACAGAATAAAATATTTATAAAACTATTCTACTCGATCCTACGATCACACAGACGTCAAGTTCACTGAAATCGGAGTTATAACGGCGAAGTTATGAATTTTCAAAGATTTTCTATAGATAAATAAATACATTAATTATAGGCTAAAAAATAAAAAGTTTCCAAAATACTTCAAAAGTAGTACCACTGCGTAGATTATGAAATTATGAATCTAACGCAATTTGAATGGACCAAATCGGAGCTAAAACGTGAAAGTTATAAGCCTTTAAAGCTAATGGCAAAACTGTAAATAGCTGAAAACGTACTCTGGACTGAAACGAGAAAATACGTCTTCCAGAGAAGAAAACGTATTCTGGAAGCTGTTATAAGGAAAATACGCTTTCTAGTGGATAAAGCGTATTTTAGATCTGTTAAGCAAGAAGTACGTTTTCCAACGAAATAAACGTATTCTGCCGAAAACGTCGAGGGCTCTTAATTAAATAAACCAGACCTCGGGGGGTTTTCTGCAAAGTTACCACGCGACGGCCGTCCGAATCAAAACGGACGACGCAGATTCAAGATGTCAAAACGGACAACCGATCGGACAACCGGTCGGCCGGGAAAAATTTCGACACGGCGGTGGCCATCGCCGGCGGCGAAGGAGTTCGCCGGCGTTCGCACAGGTAACAATTTCAGCCACCATTTGACACGGGACCGGTGTCGTTCGATAGAGGAGCTTACACCGCGCTCACCTATGGAGAAGATGAAGACCGAGGTGAGGTGGGGACGGCGTGTGGCTCGAAACGGCGGACGGCGGCGGGCTGTGCACAGAGGGAGCCCAGGTTAGATGGAATCAAGCCCAATTGAAGGTACTATCGTGCTCAGGAGTTCACGGCGAGGCTAGAGGCCAACTTACACCAATAAATGTTCATGGGTTGTGGTGAATTGCGGACTCCGGCGGTGGCGACAATGGCGGCGGCTAGGGTTTCGGGCGTTGCGGCTGCTCAAGGCGAGGCGGCTGACTTAGGGTTTCTGGTAGGGTTGTTACACAGTTCATCTGGAAGAATTGGTTATTATGTCACTTGTGTGTGATGGATTCTGTTTGCTACTTCCAGCCAATACATTTTGTGACGACTTCTGTACATTCCATGATAGAATTTGGTCATTACATGACATTATCATGTGTCATAAAAACACAAAAATCTGGGCACTAAATATTTGCATAATGTGAATGCATTCTATCCACTGTAATGCATCAAATATTCACAAATATCCAGAATTGCAAATTTCAGGCATCATCATTGTCACAAATCCTTTGTAATAGAATCACTAATACAAATTGCAATAGCACAATTCAAATACAGAATTGTATGGCATGATTCAAATACAGAATGGTCTTACAATCACAAACACATGTAGTAGCATGATTCAAATATAACAAAATCAGTCATTATCACTATCTTCTCCTGAAGTTTGGTCATCTTCTCCTGGACTATGGTACTCAAGATAGGTTTCATCTTCATCTTCATCTGGGTCATCTGTTTCATCCACTACAGTTGTATGGCTCCGTCGAATGCTCTCCACGAGGTCTCTACTGATAGGGCTGCCTGGTTCATTATCCATGTGCAACAAATCCAAGTCTGGATGAATATCTCCCACTGCACCCTCTCCCAATGAAATATGCTCCTCTTGGTATGCCTCTTGACATCTAATCTATATCTGTTCATGAAGTGGTTTGTTTGTGTCAGGCTCTTCGAGGACATCATATATATGTCGGTGGCCAAATTCTTGTAACACTCGCCAACTTGGACCTAACTTTGTATCTTCCAAGAGAAATACTTGCGAAGCATCTATGCCATTAATGAATGGATCATTCTTATACCATCTGCCTTGGATGTTTATGCTCTTGAAGTAACTATCATATTTCATCCGGTATGTCCTTCCGTCTAGATGGTACCACTCACACTGAAATAACACAACAGTTCTATGCCCTTTGCTGTTCTTATTGTAAGTCAACTCAATAATGTCTGTGATTGTCCCATAGAAGTCAATTGTATCATCACCATGAGTACCAGCAGTTTTGATGGTGGAGTTCTGTGTCTTCTTGTTATCGTCACGAGCCAGTGTGTGGTACCGTACCCCATTGATTATGCAAGCTGTGTACGAACGGACTCACGGATTAGGCCTGCATGCTAGTGAGTACAGGTCTTCATCAACATGTGTTGTGCCTTCGTATTTCATTCTTGTAATCTGCATGTTGAAAACATTTTAGAATAAGTCAGTTTGAAAATGTTCTATATCATAAATTATTAAATAATGTGTAGAAATTGCACACACATGATCCTCAACCCACACAGAGAATTGTATTGACATCATTTTTTCAACTTCGTTGACCCCTTGTTCTTCTAATTCTGCCCTATACAAGCTGCAAAGGAAGAGATAATTAGTTATTTTGGGACACTAGTATTGAATAAAGATGGCTAAATTGAAATAACTCGATGTACTCACTCTCTGTATTCTTCAACCTCTTCGCAGTTATTTAGAACAAACCAAACCATGGAGTCATAGTCTTTTTCTTGATAATGAAGTTTTGAAGCTCCCAAAAGGTTAATACCATGACCAAAAATAGAGTAACCATTGGGTGAGATGTTCCGTTGTTCATCTAAGTTTCTTTCAGGCCTAGTGAACCTAGTAATGATGTCATTGAAATATGTTGAGCACTGGGTCATACACTCATAGGCAGTGTATGCCTCTGCAATACATCCTTCAGGCCTTGCTTGATTGCGGATGAAGCGCTTAAAGGTGCCCAACCTTCTCTCAATGGGATACATCCACCCATACTGCACCGGTCCCCTAAGGAGAGCCTCATCAGGTAAGTGTACTGCTAGGTGAACCATAACATCGAAGAATGCTGGAGGATAAATTTTCTCTAGCTTGGAAAGGATAAGCACAATATCTTCCGTCATCTTGTGTAGTGCATCAACCTTTAGAGTTTTAGTGTAAAGTTGTCTAAAAAACCTACCCAATTCAGCAATTACTTCATATACGTCTTTGCGCACTAAACCACGAAGGCCAGCTGGTAAGATACGCTGCAGCATTATATGACAGTCATGTGTTTTTAGCCCCTGGATTGTTCCTGCTCCCTCCAGATTGACACATCTTGATATATTGGAGGCATAGCCATCAGGAAACTTAACATTGCTCACAAATTGCAAGAACCTCTTCCTATTATCAGGATTTAGGACGTAACAAGCTCTTGGCTTTGATGATGCAGTACCACTCTTATCTAGCAAATGCAACTCTTTTCTTATGCCTCTGTCCTCCAAATCTAGTCTAGCATTGATGGTGTCCTTTGTCTTGTTTGGAATATTAAGTAGATTTGCCAAAATATTTTCACATATGTTTTTCTCTATGTGCATAACATCAAGGTTGTGCTGTAGCTTCAAAAAAGGCCAGTATTCCAAATCATACAAGCTAACCTTCAGATGCCATACTGGTTCTTCTTGATTACGGCGTCATTTTCTTGACTTTGGTTTATCTGGATTCTTGCCTGGAATATACGAAATTTCATTCAACCTTGCCATAACCTCATCTGTAATAAATTTCCTTGGCTTATCTCTTTTTTCAGCCTTACCAAAAGATCTGTTTGTCCTCCATTCATGGTTTTCAGGGAGGAAACGTCTATGGTCTATGAAACCAATTTTGTTTCTAAGACTGCATGAGCATGGATTCTCATCACAGTGCACACATGCAAAGTAACCCCCAGTGGTTCTGCCTGACATGGTGCCTAATGCTGGGTAGTCATGGATTCCCCACAGAATCGCTGCATGCAGGTCGAAGTCTTTGCCTTCAACTGCATCATAAGTTTTTACACCCTTCCAAAGCTTTACCATATCTTCCATGAAAGGCTGCATGAACACATGAAAATCTTTGCCTGGTGACTTTTTGCCTGGAATTAGTAAAGCAAGCATATAATTGGATTGGTCCATACACATCCATGGTGGAAAATTGTATGGTACCACTATCACTGGCCATATGCTAAATGAATTGCTCATCTGACCAAATGGGTTAAATCCATTAGTAGCAATGCCTAACCTCAAACTACGGGGATCATCTGCAAAAGACTTGAAAGTCTCATCAAAATCTTTCCAAGCTTCCCCATCAGCAGGATGTCTCATTTCATTTGCAACTGGTACCCTCTTTTCCTTGTGCCATCTTGCATATTGTGCCCGTTGCTTTGACATGAAAAGCCTTTGAAAATGAGGAATTATTGGAAAGTAACGGAGGACCTTGTGAGCAACTTTTTTTTACCCTCCTTGTTCACTTTCCATCTTGTGAAACCACAAACTGGGCAATGATTAGCTTGTTCATGGTCCTTCCAAAACAAGGCACAATCATACTTGCACACATCAATAGAAACAAAACCAAAACCAAGCTTCCCAAGTGCAGCTTTCATCTCCCTATATGACTTAGGAATTCCAGGCACATTCTTCAAAGATCCAGAAAGCAACTCAAGCATAGCATCGAATCCAGATGTTGTTATCCGATTGTACACTTTGATATGCAGCAACTTGATAATAAAAGATAGCCTAGACTCCTCGGTGCATCCTGGATAAAGTTCATGCTTTGCCTCTTCCATGATTTGTTTGTATAAGTCACCACCAAAGCCATGGCTTGCTGCATCACGCAAATCTTGAACCAACCCCTGAACTCCCCGTGCACCGTCATCTAAGACATTTTTAGATTGTGCAGCCTCATGAAGTGGTGCCTCATCATTTCCTACCTCATGAAGTGGTCCCTCATCATCTCCTTGCCATGACATATCCTCCTCTGGTACAATAGCATGTTCTTCCGCTCCAACTTCATCTTGTCCAACATCAGTTTCTTCCTCTCCATGGTGCACCCACCTAGTATAGCACCTAGACATACCATTGATTTCGATATCCTCGTGCACATCATCTAGGCTTTTCTCAATATGGTTTAGGCATTTTCGGCATGGGCACTTGATCTTCTCATCTGCACCATATCTAGATTTGACATGTTCCATGAACTGCTGAACACCTCTCAAAAGGCCGCCGAAAATGGTTGACTGCAATAAATCCAACTTCTATCCATCTGGACCTAGAAAACTAAAAGAAATAGTAATAAATCAACATCAACATCTAGTGAGAGGTACTGTAATCCTATTGATACTGAGGTACTAGCATGTAATAAAAAGATTCAACAACAACATCTTTGTTGCCTTGTTTGTTTTAGATCGGTAGTACCTCAGCGAAGTGAAGTAGCTCACCTTGGGAGGAGGGAGCTCTTGAGTGAGCAGATCTCAGTTGGACGGCCAGCTCCACCACGGTGCCTGCCTACAGGGCTATTGAGGAAGGGGAGAGGTGAGTGGAGAAGGGCGGCTAGAGCTCCACCACGGTGAGGGTAGGGGTGAGCGGGTAGAGGGGACTGCCTGTAGGTGCTCGTTGCTGGCAAGGTCGGGGCGACAGGGAGAGCCTGCCCGTCGCCAGAGACCGTGGCCGAGCGGCCACTGAGCTTGCTAGCTCAAATGAGCGGCCAGGAACACAAGTGTTGACAAAACGGACCAGCAAATCGGACCAGCAAAAACGGACCAGCAACTCGCGCGAGTTACTGTTCACCAAAATTACAGAACTACCACTCGTCAAAAATTATAAATTACTCCCAAAAATATATAGAAACTTGAAAATCTCCAAAAATAAAGTTTGCATAACTTTTCAAGAGCTACACTTTTCATTTAAGAAACATTTTTAAATTCTGCATAGATTTTGAAATATGAATTCAAATTTAAAAAGAATGCAAAAAGGGTCAAATCTCTAGAAGCAAACATTTGAAATTACTTTTTATTTTTCTAAACAACTTGAAAATCTTCCAATCTATGAAATGTTCAGCTTATCAAACCAAACACGTTTTATAGAGAAAGTTTTCCCAAATTTTGAATAATTTTTGAAATATAAATTTAAATTGAAAAGGGGATAAGTGTTGGAATACTGTATTTTCAAATTTATTTGAAATTTCTTTCGGAAACTTGACAAACTTTGAATACCAATATTGTAGCTCTTATCAATATCTACAAACTATATTTTGGCCATTTTCCCATTTGACAAAGTCGTACTAAAGTTGTTCATAAATTCTACTCTCCTTCTTAGAGTTTCATGATGATTAGGTGAGATATGTGATTTCCATGAACAAAGTTTCTGTCACTTTCTCAGATAAACAAACTCCCAAAACAAGAAATGCACATCTTCATGTGCAATATTTGTATTCACCACTTTTAAATTTGAAAGCATTTAGTACCCCTAATTTTAGACCCCATTTAAATTTTTTGAAAATTTAACATTTAAACTATCAAAATATGTTCAAATGAAAAAATATACAAAACAAACCAGGTAGATGTCGACGAGTTGGACATTTTTGTTTTTGACAGTGTTTCCATTTTCTATCGTTCAATACCCCCAATATTCATTTGAAATCGTAATAAGAAAAAATGGGCCACTGACTAGTGGACCCGCTGCACCAGATCAACATTTGGCCCAGCCCAGGTCCTGCCATCGCAAACCGGGCCCACTCGTCAGGCTAAATTTTTCGGTGGTGCTAGACGCTCTCTCCTGCGCAGCTACCCTCGCTGACACATGGGTCCCACCCGCCTCCCGCTCAAGCCACCCAAGCCTCCCGCTCAAGCCACCCGCCTCCCAGCACCTTCATCCTCTTACCCGTAAGACTTGGGGGAAAAATCCCCAATCTCCCCCTCGTCCCCACCCCAGAGCCGCCACCCCCCCTCGCCGCCACCACCCCACCGCCGTCACCCAACCTCGTCGCACCGTGTGTCCTCCCTGCAGCCCAGCTCTATAACCCAAACGCCCCCTCCTCCCTAAACCTAGCGTCGCCTCCTCCCGAACCCTAGCGACACCGAGCATGGCCATTTCCTCCTGCTTCCCCGCTACTTAGTGGTGCCAAGCGCTGACGACGTGCACCCCAACGCTGGAGGCCGGAGGTGTAGTTCACGCCGCGGCATCCACGGATCGACCCCGAAGTCTGTCACCGCCCGCATCCCGGAGTTCGTCACCGCTGCCTGACGAAGCTGGAAGCAACCGGCCGAGGCACCACCAAGCTACAAGTCAGAGCCACAGCTCAAGCCGACGACATCCACAGATCCACCCCGACGCCGGTTGTACTCTTCATCCTCCTCCACTTAAGGTAACATGTTAAGTCTACTGTCTCTGCCGTGAGATTAATTGGAGGTGAACCGTGCTTTATTGAGTTGGATTATCTGTTGGTTTGCCATGAGATTAAGTGGAGCTCTGCATCTGTTATTTAATGCTAGAGTTCAGGCATTTAGCTGCTAGTAATTGGCCAGCTAGTATGTGCAAGAATTTGTTGTTTGTATACAAGTACTTGTTTATATACAATGTACTGAATTCTATCGTGATCTAGTGTACTTCTTTGTACTAAATTCTAACATGTTCTAATTCTTAAACTCTTGAGCCTGTTCCATTTTGTTGTTAGTTTTCCTTCTTTCTAGCATTCTAGAAAAATTACTGATTCCTTAGTTTTTTTGTTCTACTCAGTAACAGAAACTGATTCCAGTTTCAAATCTTTATGCGCAGTTTCTAATCTTTGTGCGTTAGCTCATACTAACAAATACAAGACATGACAAAAACCAAGTATGAGCAGCAAAGGGATGCCAATGTACAGAACATTCGGGATATTTTTAAGTCTTTGGGCATTGAAGTCTTAGCTCAGGAAGTTAATGATGTTTTTCCAAAAAAAGCAAAAGCGGAAAGCGAAGACTGTAGTCACTGACAAACTAGAATCTGACACTGAATATGATCCAAGCTCTGAAATTGATAACCAATCTGAAAGTGATGATGAATGTGATGATGACCTCGCTAACGAGGTCGGTCTATTTGATACATGCACTGCATACAATTATTTAATCTACTTCATGACTTGTTTCTTAATTAATCATATGGATGTTTGTCTTGGCAGGTAGAAGAGATGGTTCCAGGAACTAGGCCTCTCCAAAAAAAGCAAAAGGTGGCATCAATGACAGCGCCCAGCCAGCGGCCACCGGGCACGCCAGGAAGACTCACTAGGCAGCAGGCAGCAAGGCCTTCGCCTGGGCGCCGTCCACCTAGGGAGAGACACCCTTTGCCTACTAAGACCAATGTGAGAGCCAACCCCAAACCGGCAGCCATTTCCAGTGTCAATGATCTACAAGGCCACCTCAGTCCAAGTGGAAGCCATACTCAGACCACACAAACTACTATCACAATGCCTACTACTCGAAAAAAACCCCACAGCCAGTCCAGCCTTGTCTGCGCCTAATCCAACCACAGGCACTACTCATAGGTACACTAGGGAAACTACAGCCTGGTCTATGCCTGGTGCAAATCCTATGCTAAGGACTCCTACATCAGATCATATCAGTTCAGCCTTCTCTGAGCCTGTTGCAAACCCTCAAGAAACTCCTACTCCTACATCGGCTAGGCAACCTACGCCCACAACTAGTATCACACAACCAATTCCTACAGACACCTCTCCAGGTGCACGCAGCTCTAGGCAAAGCAATGAAATCAAAGAAGGCAGTGAACAATTTGATGGCACATTTTCAGAGGGTCCTACAGAGGGAGGAGAGGTAGATGCTACCTTGGTTCCAGGTATACACAATTTCCAAGCATTATTTTTGCCATTACGTAACTTCAATTGTTACTTCTATATGAATACAATTTTAATATTATTTTCTAATTGCAGGGCCCCAAAAATTAGTCCGCAACAAAACAATTGGTCTAGGATTAGAAAGGCTGATAAAAAGAGGAAATAGTTCCCTGTACAAGTGGCTGAAGGGAAGAAGAGACCTTCTGTCCCTATTCAAGCAGCAAAGCTTGCCTCAGAAACTGGTGTTGCCCTTAGAGACCAGCTTCCTATCTGGACATCTTGGAAGCTATATGAAAAAGATGGGGGCCTTCACAAGTACAAAAAGTACTTGACAAAGTGGCGGTGAGGATATAACTATCTCACCTACAATACTTTCTTCCTTTAATGCAGTTTCTTGTACAAAATTAAGTCTACTAACTCATTTGTGTTCCTACAGACAAGGCTGGATGTAAAAGTTGATGAAGAGGGACCAAGCAAAGCTGCATGCATGGATATCGTTAAGAGGGGAGTACGGCAGCAGAGGTATAACCTCAAAAAGAGGTACTTCGACAACACACTAACAAAAGAACAGCTGCTGGCCAAACAACCTCCGCCGAAGATGAGGAAAGCACAGTGGATCAAGCTAGTAGACTACTGGTGTGACCCAAAGAGTCAGGTCCATGCCTTGCATTAACTCCTTTTGTTAATATGCAACTTCAACTATGTGCTTGAGAATGAAAACTTTGTGTTGCATTTGTGGTGCAGGAGAAAAGTGAGAAGAATAAAGTAAACTGAGGGCAAGTGCAGCTTCACCAAAAGACTGGATCTAGGTCCTATATTGCCCATCGATACAGCTTGGTACATATACTTATCTTTTCAACAATTTAGTTCAAAGAAGGGATATTTGTACCTTTGTAATTACAGAGTGCTTTTGAACTAGAATATTCTGCTAGTGCCTAAATATTAGAGGGCAAATCAAGACTAAGAATATTCTGATGGGATGCCACTTAACTTAAGCATAGTCTGCTAGTACCATTTTGAGCTTGACTGCAATTTTGAGCACAATCTCAGATGTTCATGCTCTACTAGTCTGCTACATCTTGCATATTCTGCTAGTGCCCTCTAATATGCTTAAGTAATGCCAAGAGCAACTGAGTTTGAGCTTGCTGTATTAGTCTGTCAATGGTTGATTTATTGTCATATAGTGCATAATATTTAGGGATCTCGCTATTAACATATTTAGGGACCATGTTTGTCCACCACTCACTCTACATTCTTGGATAACATTGTAAATTATTTCTTTACACGATGCAGAGGGAAAAGTACAATGATGAAGAGCCAGATCCTGTGGAATTCTTTGGTGAATGTATGAATAGTCTAGAAAATGGCCGTAGTCCCCTAGCAGAGGAAATCTATGTAAGTGACACAATTATTTGATGCATGTACTGTACTAATACTCAAAGAATTTTTCACACTGTTCTATGTACTTGTTTTCAACTAGAATCATTCTATATATGTAGGCACAAATGGTTGCAGAGAAGACAAGAGAACCAGAAGAAGGAGAGGCACCAAAGTCTCCATCCAAGATTGTTGCTGATAGTCTAAGTCAGGTCACCCGTTCCTCGACCTTCCTTCCAAACCTTGGTCTCTCTAAAGCGCACAAAGCTACCCAGTCCGCAACAGCTGCAGCACAAGCCCGCCTGCAAGCTGAATTTGAGGCAACCCTCCAAGCAGAAAGAGAGGAAGCTGCTAGGAAGCAGGAGGAATTGCAACAACAGCTTCGAGCTCAACAGGCGTCTCTTGAAGAAAACCAGAATTTACTGCGCCAAACCCAAGAAGAGGTGAAGGAAATGAGTAGCAAGTTTGAAGAGACTAATGCACTGCTGCGCGCTGTCCTGAAACTTCAAAAAGACTGAGGTAGCAAATGCCTATGTCTAAGCTACTGTTACCTTGCTAGAACAACCTTGTGTCTTTTGGAACTTTGTGGAGCATGTTGTCAGAACTATGTGCGCCTCTGTTTGAACCTGTGTGGTATGTGTTGCAACTTGCAACAATTTGAACTTGTTGGCTGGAACCATGAACTTTCTGTTATGTTTGAATTTCAAGTTGCAGGAACTTGTTATCATGTGAATGTATGTCTTGTATGAGGGCTTGGCTTAGCTGTGTGTGACTTATGACCTGTGATGGCATTGCTTTGTATGATGCCTACTGTTTTCTAGATGCACATTTCTGCTTGTATGATCTCTGATGACAAATTTAGGGTATGTGAGACATTCGTCACCGAATGTGATGACATTTTGTGACGAGTACAAGCGTCTCAAACTGCCTCACGCACCACACAAAAGAAGACACTTTTAGTGTGTCACATAATATAATATGACACCAGCCTGCATCACAAAAAACTACCTAGATGTACCACAAAGCCCATGAAACAAGACGTTAAATCAGTGTCACATTCTGTTATGTGACGGCACCTATCATCACAAAACATCAACGTCACAAAATAATATGTGACGAAACATTTTGTCACAAAATCATGTGAAGAGGAACCACGGGCTACTATTTTATGACAAAATGTACAATATGTGACGCGTTGACTAACCTTTTTGCGACGAAACTAACCGTCACATTAAACAACAATATGTGACAAAATCATCTCCGCCGTCATAAAAGGTACAGACTTTATATGACGGTTTTTGCTTTTCGTCACGCGTAGACTTTTTAAGTCAGTCAATTTGTGACGACCTTATGAGGATTGCTTTTTCGTCACAAAGGACTTTTTATGACAATTACAGTACAATGAACTGGCTTTGTCAGAAAATGCCAAAATTCTTGTAGTGTGACTTCTGGGTGTATCGCTGTCGTCTCGTCTGATCTGTTCAACAGTTATCGAATACCGTCTGAGCTTTGACGTCCGGCCGTATCGCTGTCGTCTCGTTCGGATTTTATTCAATTTATCATCCTTGTCGATTAACAGGTCAAATCGACTGGCACGCTTCAGATATCGAATTTGGGTATTAGCCCGGTGTGTTTGCAGATAAGAATTTTGCATCAACACATCTTTTGGCATGCCCGGTGGGACCAAGTCAACAGATTTATCATGAAGAATCCTGCTGATATCAATCCAGAAAACATCATCGAGATATCATAATCAGATCTCAAGGAGGATCAGAAGCTAGCCATGGAAAAAGCTATGGAGGATTACAGGCAGCTCTGCTTGAAGTCTTTCAGTAAGAATAGGGGCGGAGAAGTCATCCAGAAGCAAGATCTGTCGTTGCCTTGGCAGGTAACCTTTGACTCCAACCCTGGTAAATTACAGGAGATGGTTAATTCTGCATTGAATCAAGCTTTGATCAACCACTCCACCGTGCTATCCAACACTGTTTACAATACTGTTGTGCAAATGTTAAGAGACGGACAAGCACCAGGTTATGTCGGGCCGGCATATCATCAGCCAGGATCGGCATCTATCAGTACTCCATCGGCAACTCCAGCCGTTGAGAGTATGGAAGCGCCTACTCCTTTAGTTATATCAGGACCATCTATCATTAAAGCCACGCCGATAGGATCAGATCTAACGTCTCAGGAGAGGTCTAGTACTCAGTTCAGCACAGATCTATCGGCATCGGCAATATCAGGTCCTTCAGGTCAACACAGTCAAGTTGCTGCTAATTGGTGAGGATACGGGATGCCTCCAGGTCCATCTACTACCAACTCTGGACTGCCTCAAGTGCATGATGTAGCAGGGAAGGGTCCAATGACATCGGCTACTCCAATTCGGCCAATGGCTCAAGTGTCACATTATTCTACTGCACCTCCTGCTATACAGCCATTGTCAATGGGATTCCACGCGCCTCCGCAACAGATATCTTATGCAAATCCATTGACTAGTTCTCCACCAGTTCAATAGAGAGTTTCCACTGCAGAACAGCCATAGTGCCATTCGTATCTCAATCTGGGTTATCTGCAATTCAGGGCAATTATGCTAGCTATCATCCACCTATACAAGAGCATCAATTGTCTGCAAACTATCAGCCATCGGCAAGTCAGGTGCCGATGAGTTATAATCTCAATTGGTCAGGGCAAGCACCAGTTTAGCAATCTACTATTCAACCAAGTTACCAGGCAATGGGGACTCAGCAATATAGTCCATAGGCAGCTTTCTAGGATCAAACATCAGCAAAACAACCGATGAACTTTACTCCACAGATTGGTGCCGTGAATATGCCAATTCCTCCAAGCCAAATGCCACAGGGGTATATAGAAGCATATTAGCCAATGCCTCCAGTGGAGATTCAGCCAGTGCATCAGCAAGATTAGGATGCACTCTTAACCGATAAGATCACAGAAGTTATGAAAGAGCAATTTGGGATTCAGCCTAAGATTAATACTTACTCTTATCGGACTCCGTACCCTCCAGTTTATGACTCAATTCCTTTCCTGAATCGGTACAAGGTGCCAGATTTCACTAAGTTTTATGGGCAAGATGATACGTCAACAATGGAGCACATCAACCGATTCATCATCCAGTGCGGGGAAGCAGCGAACAGGGATGAGCTAAGGATCCGTTTATTCTCGTCCTCTTTGTCTGGATCGGCATTCATATGGTTTATCTCATTGCCACTGAACTCTATTCTTACTTGGGCCAATCTAGAAAGACAATTCCATAAATACTTCTTTCCTGGTGTCCACGAGAAGAAGCTTACCGATTTGATGAAATTGAGACAGCGAAGCGATGAATTGGTAGAGAGCTTTGTGCAAAGAGTTCGAGATATGAAGAACAGGTGCTACAGCTTAGTGCTTGATGATCGCCAGTTAGCTGGTTTGGCTTTCTAGGGTCTGTTGCCGCATCTCAGGGACAAGTATGATTCTCAGGAGTTTGAAAGTTTAAGCCATATTTTGCAAAGGATCTCTGATCAAAGTGCTCAAGCTCTAGAACATAGGAAGAGCTGGAACAAGAAGGTGTCCTTTGTAGAAGAAGTAGAGGAATCAGACTCAGATGAAGAACCAACTATCGGCCTGGCTGAGTGGGTAAAGGGTAAAAAGCCTTTATCTTGTCCTTTTGGTCAGAAAGAGCCAGAGAAATTCACGTTCGACGTCACAAAGGCTGATAGAATATTTGTTCTGCTACTTCAAGAAGGCCAAATCAAGCTGTCACCCAATCATGTGATTCAATTGGCAGATGAGCTGAAGAAGATGAGGTACTATAAATTTCATAATGCAACTTCGCCAGTACCAATGACTGCAAGGTTTTCAGATAGCAGTTGCAATCGGCCATTGAATTTGGGAGGATCAAATTTGATAACTCTAAAGCTCAGAGGCCGATGAAGATTGGTTAGCATCCTTTCCCTGCAAACATGGTGAATGCCGTAAGCAAGACCAAATTGTTGACATCGGCAGGCGCTAAAAGGAGAGCATCGGTGGATCCTAGAAATCAAATAACTGCTGATGATTTGAAGGGAGAAGAGATAGTTGAAGAAAGCGGTAGTTCCAGAAGACCTCCTAGACCTGCTCCGTACAGAATTTTAGGTGACCGCTATCGACATCGGCAAGAGGAGTTGCGTCGGGAAGAATGGCGTCGGCACAAAGATCATTGGAGATGCCCCTTCTTCATTTACTGTTGGGAAGAAAGCATTAAATTGCCTACCGTTGATAGCTGCCCCGAGTGCAATGGTTATGATCGAGCCGATCAGGCAAAAAGAAGATCGCGCTATGGTAATCAGAGCAGATACATCAATGAGCCGATCAGGGGAAGAGCATTGGTACATGATCGGCTGGGGGGCAGAACCAGTGTACATGAAAGGCTGGGCAGGCATGACGACTGCTTGCTGATGAACCGAGAGGAGCTCGAGGAGATGACCAATGCGAGAGATCCTAATGAGGCGATTCTTTGCAGAGACTCCAATATAGATTGCCCAGGTTCAGGTATGAAACTGTATCGGCCCGTTTGGAAAATGAAGCTTCCTCAGTGGTGCCCTGTAGGTCTAACGAAGACTCAGAAGAGGAAATTGCAGCATGAGCATAAAGAGAAAAATTCCCGTGGAGCAAAAACTCAAGTATGGCAGCCGAAGCGCAAAAATGAAGGCTCATCGGCAGACATCAACATGGTTTTCATATTACCGATGAAATTTCAAACACTTCCTTATGAAGAAAACAAATAAAGTACTTGTTTAAAAGGAGTGTATTGGCGCTACGTTAATGTGAAAGTTTTACAAGTTGCCAATGCATTACTTTGCCGATGAGGAAGAAGGTTTACAAGTTCAATAATGAATGGATGGTTGATATCGCACGCAGGCGAATTTGATTGGCTTCCTCCAGTGTCTTTTCATTTTCATCAGCATTACCTTCAATTGACTTGATTTTCTTCTTAAGCACCAGCGTCTTGAGAGCTTGATTGTCCCTTTCTTGCTGGAGAGTTTTGATAGCTTCGGGCATTTGGGCCTTCTCCTGATTTGCTGCGTCTAAGGCTTCTTCGATTTGTCTCAACTCCGCTAGCAGGACTTCTCTTTTTACCGATAATTGAGCAATTGTTTCTTCCAAATCTGCACGGGAGGCTTCTAGTTTACCGATGTCTTTGTGTTTCTCATCGGCAAATTATTTGTGCTCCATCATGTCCTCCTGGAGTTTTGCCTGAGTGGCCCTATCAGCAATTCACTGGGCAGCCCTCTGGTACTGCAACTGCCTATTCTCCAGATGTGCAGCTTGGAAGAGTGCTTCCTCGACATTCGCAGGAATATGGCCTCGAATTTCTTTGAAGGTTGCTCTTGCGAAATCAGAGTCCTGGATCAGCAAAGAAGTCTCCTGTTGCAGCAAGGATAATAACGTCTCCAGCCAGGATTTGGTTTCAGATGATAAAGCCTCAAGGGCTAGAGCAGAGCTTTCTTCAGGCTCTTCATCATCCGGAATAACCCCACTGATAGAAAAGGAGAATAGACTGTCGGGGGAATCTTGCTCCTAAAAGAAAAGAAGTGATGTCAGCAGAAGAACCTAAGTGTTAAAGGTTAGCTAAGGGAGTTAACTTACTTGTTTCAAGGAAATCTCTCGCCTTTGGCTTGAAGAAGCAACCTCAGATACAATTACTGATGGCGTTACCTATGTTGGTACCTCAATCGGCTGCTGCTGCGATACCGGTGCCGATGAAGATCCTTGTACGGGTACAATTGCTGATGGAAGAGCAGTTGCCGATGGAGAAGTTTGCACAGGTACATCAGGCAATATCGGGCGAGGCGAGGATGCTAATGGTGAAATTGGAGCTTGTGTAAGTCTCGCCCGCTTTGATTGTGATTCTTCGCCCGATGAAGCCTTATGCTTGTGCTGTAAAATATCGGCATCGGATGGCTGGGGGGCATCGGCAATGGATGGTTGGAGTGTCTGCGCACTCGGAGCAGTTGCCGATGCGACTACTTGGTGCTGTGAGAGAAACAGATGAGTAAAAGTGCCGATCCAACAATCAAGGTTTAAATAAAGAATACCTCTGGAGAATCATCAAGGATGACGAGGCGTGGTGATGAAGGTGCTGCAGGTGGAGATGAAGGGCGATTTACCGATGAAGATTTGATTGGTGTAGAACTCACGCCCTGAAATGTAAGATCGGTAAATTACAGCAATCGGCATCTGCAAAAGAAGTGAGGTGATTACCTGAGATGTCTGTGCTGAGGATGCGGCCGATTTGGTGCTCTTCTTGGAACGACCACGGCCCATCAGAGCGTCTAGCGAAGGAGCTTTATGGCCGATGATGGATACTGGGGAGATCGGCTGCAGCTGTATGACCTTGCCGCTCTTACTCAACGTTGGAACTAGGTCATCGACCTGTTAAAAAAAGTTAGTTGCCGATGGATTAAAGGGAAGTTGAAAGAAGTGCAGATGGTCAGACTTACCGCATCGGCAGGGATGGCGTGATCGGGATCAATGAGATTCCAGTAAAGGTGAGGAGATGCAAAGAATAGCTGCTCTTTCCATTCTTGCCACCATAATCTGAAGGATTCGGTGACGAAGGAAGCCGGTGCCCAATCGGTCAGATCAACATTAGAGGTATCGGCATCAGGAAGGAGAGTAACAATCTTGTGCCAATCCATGCGGTTCGAGATGGTCTCTCTCGGTTTAATCACATCGGCAAAGCAGAGGTTGTTGGGCAGTTGTCCAAAGGCTAATTGTCTTGCTGCTGCCGATGGATAATAGAACTCATATGTGGGGTTGATGTTCTTCCCACTTCCAAATATGTTGACCGGGATGGCGCAAGGGGTGATTATTGCACTAAGAATATCGGCATCTTTATTCAAAGCCTCGTCGGTAAAGTTGAAGAAAAGAGGGAATCTTGCTTCGCCATCAACATAAGGGACCCAGGCCCGAAACTCAGAAGGGATGCCTATGTAGAATCTGTGGAAGAGATTACCGATCTGAGCTCTGTTTGCTTCTGCCCCTGGTAATACTGCTAGTGCTTCTCCAAAGTTGAGAGGGGGGCGTGTTACCAATTCTTCTTCCCTGAATTGATAGTCTTCAGGAAGATTCCGAGGGAAACGCTGGGTGAACAGATCAATGTGGAAATACTTGTGCATATGGGCGTTCAGCCACATATTGATGAACCACCAAGGACCTCCCAGATTGCTGATAGATTTGCCTTGCAGCACCTTTGTGACACTTGGTGAAGAAGATGGTAAACTGAGCCAAGGAGATATCGGCCAAGTGGGAGTCTGACGCCGTTAGCCAACATCTCTGCTGTAGGAAGGTGCATATTGGTCAGTCTAACTGTTCTGCCGCAGAAGATGAATTTCTCAAGCCACATGTTTAAAAAAGCTGAGTGGTCCCTGTGATTGACTGATCCGGATTTCTTATACTCGCTGATATAACCAGTCCAGCCACTGATGTTCCTAGTCAGCCGATGCTTAGGTTTTCTCTGGAACAGAGTGTTGTCATCGGCAGACGAGATATCCAAGCCAGTAAGCATATACACATTGTCAAGGGTTGGAGAAGCTGGTCCATGTCTGAAGATGAAGGCATTCATAGTATCAGCCAGAAATAGGAGGCGGCGATTAACAGTGACTCATTCCTCTCCATATCAGCAATAGATAGTCTAATGCACTGTTCTAATCTACGTTCTGCCCAATACAGCTCCATTGGCCTGGCAACCCTCAAATACCAGTCTTTCCATCCCTTAGTGGTTTTCGGCCAGGATCGAAAGGTATCAGTCCAGAATCCCAAATCAAAATTCTGAGCTCTAAAGGGGATTCGATTGGTTTCTGCGTTTATAATGTCGATTGGGTCTGGATTCCCCATTGGGCCTAGGCAAATAAATTGATTCTGATGCGTTGGGATAAGAAGCTTATTGTAAAGTTCCTAAGATTAAAGATTAAAATGAGGAGGAGTCATGCACTGCACGAAAAAGGAGAAAAGAAATGTCAAAAGATGGGTAAAGAAGAAGATTAACCTTGGGGACGTCGAAGGGGACAGCCATGGCCGCGACAAAGATGGAAAAAACGAAGAATGCTAATAGAGGCTAAGAATCGCCATTAAGAATGGTGCCGATTGAGTTCGTCAGAGGATCGCCTGTTGATGTCGCCGCTGGAGAGAGAAAAGCTAGGGTTTGAATCGCAGACGAAAAATGGGCTGCGGTGGAGGAAGCATTATATGGGCCCGTTGGTACAGGATTTCCACTACAGCGCACGCAACCCTCGAGGAGAAGTTCAAGCGGCTTGGGTAATCATGACCTGGAGGAAATTTTGGTGCATAAAGTATTTTATACTCCAAAATTGGGGGGCATGTGTTGACACCGTTTTTCGGCACGTGTCAATAAGGATCGGAAGACTAAACTGAATCCGCAAGTGGGTGGTTTTTCTTTAGCATTGCATCTGATGTTGTCGATGAGCAGTTGCCGATGAGGATAGGTTGATCTGGATTATTGCCGATTGGGCTGAAAAGCTGTTAAGGATCGTTGCCGATGAGACGGAAAAAGCTATTGCCAATGAGATAGGCAGGAAGACTAGAAGGTTGTTGCCGATGCCAAGGATGTGCCGATGAAGAGATAACTTCATCATGATGGAAGCGGACAAAGGATCGGCGACACGGAGCTTACAATTTTTGTATTATAGTTTAAGTCCAACTCATACGAGTTTTATTGCTTTTTCTTAAAGAAATAAAGTTCGTATAAGGAATTAGTTTATTTCTTCTTTATTTGAGCTTTGCGTATTAAATTAGGACTCTTCGATTAGTAGAGTATAAATATATGCCAAAGGGCATTGTAATGGATATCCAAGCATCAATAAACAAATCTACTTTTTATTTACCTTTACCAGTACTTTACTTTTCGACGACTTCGTCAAGTACCTTTTCTTTTTCAACGAGTTCTTTCAAGAATCGACAGGCTGCATCAACTTGATCTCTGGCGACCTTGCAGGTTTCGCGTCTACCGAGCATGATTCAGGCTTTGACTTCCGGGCATATCGCTGTCGTCTCGTCTGATCTGTTCAATTGTTATCAAATACCGTCTGAGCTTTGATGTCTGGGCGTATCGCTGTTGTCTCGTTCAGATTTTATTCAATTTATTATCCTTGTCGATTAACAGGTCAAATCAACTGGCACGCTTCGGATATCGAATTTGGGTATTAGCCCGGTGTGTTTGCAGATAAGAATTTTGCATCAACAGAAGCATCATTAACCATCCAAGCAATTTAATATTTTCAAATATGGAAATGTTCCCGTCAAGCTTCTCACTATCCAGGAGATGATGGCGATTCGAATCGATTACTACCCAGCTGGGGAAATATTCCTAACACTCTCCCGGCAAGCCCCGCTAAGGGTAGCCGTAGAACACCATTCGTACAACTCAGGTATCGCGGATCCAAGCAGCGCCTCACTCCCATGGGGGTCACCAAGCCAGGTCAGGAATTTTAACTCACCTGATACGGGACTTACGGACATGGTCCTCATCTGGGTACCACCGTGCCACTGGACTTACAGACATGACGGCTAGTATGTACATACCACCCCAATAGTGAGCACTTGATACTCCTCGATTTCCGGCCTGAGTTGAGCTACTAGGCTTTGCGGCGGATAACCTCGGATCCAACCAGCTAAGTGCTAGGCACTGTTCAACATGACAAAGAAGAGCTCCATTCCTTGGAGGTGATTAATCGGCACAACAGTACATTTCATTTAACAAGGTCCGTCGATCTTGTAACTTCATGTTCCGCCTTACCGTCAATTTACATCCATATGGTTATTTGCACGATAGCACATATAGCCAATCATGAACCATCATCCTAATTCTTGTAAGTGATTCATAATCACTCGACTTTACCGTTTAAGCATAGCTAAGCAATACTACAGTATCATATCATTAGGATGTTAAGGATAATAACTGGACAAGGAAGGATGTAAATGCAGCAAGGGTTTCAATTCAAATCCTAGAACTTAATGCAACAAGCATAGCATAATTAATATATTATAAAAAGTTAGGGAGTTAAAATGCTCCGGGGCTTGCCTTTCATGAATGTTGCGGGTTCGTGCAGTGGACACTCAAGAACCTCCTCTCCGGCGTCGGGTTCGACCACCTGAACCTTCTGCTCCAGAGGATTTTCCGGCTCTTGCGGGCACGTTCCCTCGAACTCCAACAGGGTCACTCCTGCTGGCGCACCTATTGCATGCATATGCAAAGGATGAGAATTATGAATGCATAAGTGATGATGACATGATGCTTATGATGACAAGTTGATCAAACCATATCACTGGACACTCGTCTACCGAGTTTTCCAGCTCTATTCGAATCATTATAACAAAAACATTTTACTTTTCTTATAGAAAGTAATCACACTTACCAAAACTACGTAACTCAAAATATAACAATTTATCCTCAGTTAAAAACCTAACACCTGTATCTAAGATCTTACTTTAATAAGTTTACGTATATAAAACCTCATGTTTGACATGTCATATAAAATAAAGAGATACAATTAAACATATCATTTTATGTATTAAAAGAATATGATATATGTATAAAGAAAATGATTAAACAACAAAGTTAACCTTCCTATTAACTAGAGAATACTAAAACAAATTTAATAAACTTGGTTTCACAAATTTTGGATAAATATACCCCTAGTTATTAATTTTACAAGTTAAAAAAAGGATTTTCTTTTAATAAATAAAAGCTATATATAAAATTTGCCAAACTGAAATTTTTATGACTTCATCATGTAGATCACAATAAAACAAAACTAACAAAACTAGTTTCACCATTTTTGGACCTTTCTGGCTCAAGTTATGAATTTTCAAAGTGTGAATTCTAATCTAAATTGAAAAAATCATTTTCAGAAAGAAAAACTGGCACACGGGCCGATTTGGCCGGCTCAGCCTAGCTCGGCCTGCAGCGTGCGCGTGCGCACGGCCCAAGCACGGGCAAGCAGCCCAGCTACGGCAGTCCAGCCCAGCAGCGCAGGCCGGCCCGGTGCGGTGGCAGCAGCGCGCGAGCGAGCGGCCCAAAAGAGAGGCAGGCCAGCCCAGCGTGGCCTGGACAGGCGCGGCCTAGCAGCCTTGCAGAAAAGTCCTTGCATTTTCAAAAAAAATTACAAACAAGTCCTAAACATTATTTGGCACTATTCACATGAGTCACAAATTTTGCATCAAGACCCCTGGACTTATTCCTATTTACAAAACGATGCCCCTGGATGGCTCTAAGCAGAGCACGACCGGCGGACGCTCAGCCAGCGGCGAAACTTGCCGACGGCGAGGTCTCCGGCGATGGAACTGGCACCACGGTGCTCCTCTTGACCTCCCGCACACGATAGGCTAGCTAATGACACTAGTTAGGGTTCCGGGCTACAGCGGTAACACACGGCGGCGGTGGCGCACGGAGCACCCGATGGCAAACGGCGTTCCGGTGACATCGAAACACCAAAGCCAACAAGAGCTTCGGTCCTAGATGCCATATGGCTGGGCGACTACAAAGAACTAAAGAAAGGAAGAAAATGAAGATGGGAAGGAGTTGGCCATGCGAGACAGAACTTGCGGCCATGGCGGCGGCGTGGCTAGGGGGCTCACCTTGCGACGGCACAAGGCATGGCGGGGTCGGGGAGGAAGAGCAGGTTGTGGCGAAGCTACAGGCGAGGTGAATTAGAAAATGGTCGCACGGTGTGGGCGAATTTTGTGGTGACGTGTTGGCGGCCGGTGGCAACGGAGGGAGAGAAAAAGAGGAAGAAGAGAAGATGGAGTGGTCGGCCTCTGCTCTAGTCGGCGTGGTGATGTGGCTGGAGCTTCGCGATGTTGACCACGCGGTGGGTCGCGCGATCGAGCGTGAGAAGGACCACGATGGCCACGGCGGACGCTGGCGAAGAAGAAAAGGGCAGGTGTCGGGTACTGTAGCAGTAAAGGGGATTTTTCTCTTTTTTTAAATTGCTCCAAATTTCATATTGAAACTTGAAAATTTTCCAATATGAAAGTTGCTCAAAATAAACTGAATTACATTTTTTTATTTTTGAACCATATTCAAATTCTTAATATTTTTAAAACTAGGGTTTTCAAAATTTAAATTTGAATTTAGAATTCAAACACTTTAATACATTCATAAAGTAATGGCAAAATTTAGATGCATGATGCTTATGCACATGTTAAGCAATGCAATTGTGCAATAACACTTGAGGTGTTACAACCCTCCCCCCTTAAGAAAATCTCGTCCCAAGATTTGAAAAGCGTACCAGTCAGCATAAAAAGCAGGGTAAGCAGTTTTCAAATAGTCCTGTCGTTCCCATGTTGCATCTTTTTCAGTGTGGTTACTCCAAACCACTTTGAACAATCTCACCACTTGACTACGAGTTACACGCTCCATAACATCCAAGACCTTCACTGGTTTTTCTTCATATGAAAGATCAGACTGTAATTTAATACTCCTGACTTTAACTTTCTCTTTAGGGATGCAAAGACATTTCTTCAATTGAGAGACATGGAAGACTGGAAAGATAGTTCCCATCTCAGGAGGTAGTTGAAGTTTGTAAGCCACCTTTCCATATTTTTCAATGATCGGATAAGGACCAATATAACGAGGTGCGAGTTTACGCTTCATACCGAAACGTTTTACACCTTTCATGGGCGACACTTTGAGGTATATATGTTCACCCACCTCGAATTCAATAGGCTTCCTTCGTTTGTGAGCATAACTCTTCTGTCGAGACTGAGCAGCTTCCATATTTTTCTGGATTTTACGGACTTGCTCCTCGGCATCCTCGATAAAGTCGATTCCGTAGTATCTCCTTTCCCCGGTTTTCACCCAGTTCAAAGGAGTTCTACATTTTCGACCATACAAAGCTTCAAAAGGAGGCATCTTAATACTATCTTGATAATTGTTGTTATAAGAGAATTTTGGACCTTTCTAGCTCAAGTTATGAATTTTTAAAGTGTGAATTCTAATCTAAATTGAAAAAATCATTTTCAAAAAGAAAAACGGGCACACGGGCCAATTTGCCCGGCTAGCCCAGCTCGGCCTACGGCGTGCGCATGCGCGCGGCCCAAGCACGGGCGAGCGGCCCAGCTGCGGCAGTCCAGCCCAGCAGCGCAGGCCGGCCCGGCGAGGTGGCAGCAACGCGCGCGTGAGCGGCCCAAAAGAGAGGCAGGCCGGCCCAGCGCGGCCTGGCAGACTTGGAGAAAAGTCCTTTCATTTTAAAAAAATTACAAAAAAATCCTAAACATTATTTGGCACTATTCACATGAGTCACAAACTTTGCATCAAGACCCCTGGACTTATTCCTATTTACAAAACAATGCCCCTGGATGGCTCTCGAGCAGAGCACAACCGGCGGACGCTCGGCCGGCGATGAAACTTGCCGATGGCGAGGTCTCCGGCGATGGAACCAGCACCACGGTGCTCCTCTTGACCTCCCGCACACGATAGGCTAGCTAATGACACTAGTTAGGGTTCCGGGCTACAGCGGTAACACACGGTGGCGGTGGCGCACGGAGCACCCGACGGCAAACGGCGTTCCGGTGACATCGAAACACCAAAGCCAACAAGAGCTTCGGTCCTAGATGCTATATGGCCGGGTGACTACAAAGCACTAAAGAAAGGAAGAAAATGAAGATGGGAAGGAGTTGGCCATGCGAGACCGAACTTGCGGCCATGGCGGCGGCGTGGCTAGGGGGCTCACCTTGCGACGGCACAAGGCACGGCGGGGTCGGGGAGGAAGAGCAGGTTGTGGCGAAGCTACGGGCGAGGTGAATTAGAAAATGGTCGCACGGTGTGGGCGAATTTCGGGGCGACGTGTTGGCGGCCGGTGGCAACGGAGGGAGAGAAAAAGAGGAAGAAGAGAAGATGGAGTGGCCGACCTCTGTTCTAGTTGGCATGGTGAGGTGGCTGGAGCTTCGCGATGTTCACCACGCGGTGGGTCGCGCGATCGAGCACGAGAAGGACCGCGATGGCCATGGCGGACGCCGGCGAAGAAGAAAAGGGCAGATGTCGGGTACTGTAGCAGTAAAGGTGATTTTTCTCTTTTTTCAATTGCTCCAAATTTCATATTGAAACTTAAAAATTTTCTAATATGAAAGTTGCTCAAAATAAACTGAATTACATTTTTGCTTTTTGAACCATATTCAAATTCTTAATATTTTTGAAACTAGGGTTTTCAAAATTTAAATTTGAATTTAGAATTCAAACACTTTAATACATTCATAAAGTAATGGCAAAATTTAGATGCATGATGCTTATGCACATGTTAAGCAATGCAATTGTGCAATAACACTTGAGGTGTTACAATGAGTAAATACGAGAACATGAACCAAGGCCGGTGGTGCTGTGGCATAGCAGGTGGTTGGCGGATCAGCCCATCTGTCGAGTACGTAGTTCCAAGCGAGGGGAGCTACTGATCATGCAGCGTATGACAAGCTCTACAGCGGCAACATGACAGCGAAGACCACCGGAGCACTGGACGTGCTCTTTTCGGTCGTTCAGCCACGAAGACGTCAAGCCACTCCCTAGGCTGCGTCAATGCGCAAATATTGGTCCAACTACGGCTGTGTTACCTTGACATCCTGCAGCGCTTGTTTGATGTGCATTGTATGTTTTTTAATACGCACGAGTGTGCATATCTTTGTATTAGAAGAGAAAAAAATGTTTACAAATATTTACAAGATGCCAAACTGGCGTTGACCACATTCTTAAGAGCTACATAGTACTGTATACATCCTTGCCGTGACTCCGGCCAACATCCTGTGTTCTGGCCAGCTCTCTGAGACCGGTCGCCCACCTAATACGATGATACACATATCTTTTGAGTACTTTTGAGAAAAAAGAACATGAACCAAAGTCCAGATAGTCTGGCCATTTTGTATTTGAATATATCCAAGGATATTCATAGCCGGTGTCAAATTCAGAATACAAGATGGTAAAAGAATGCTATCTGAATTCGGTTTCAAATTCCAATGTATATTCGATATTTTCCACCCATACGGGCCATTCCTACCTGAATTCGTTTGGCACCCGCAGTCTGATATTTGTGCATGTTCCTGTCCTGTTCCATCAGTTTGTTGATCTCCAGAAATGTATGGCACTAGTAGGGTATATACATTAGTCGAGTGATATTAGCCAAAGCATATAATCACCTGGATCTGAAGGAAACCAATTCCGAAGCGAACTACTAATACAGAAGTTGGCCAGAGAGGTTGATTAGGAGGATGAAAAAGTGAACGATCTTTGTATTAGTTTATTTATTTACTCATTAAGTAGTAGAGTAGTCAACTCAATTACTTGTGTGTTCAGTATAGTCGCGCCGACCCAGCTGCGCCACGGTTATGTACAAGGCTCCCAACTTAGCATTGCGATGAAGGACACAACGTAGGATGAGGATATGCAAGCCAACCTTAGCTGCATGCGCAGGCGGCTTGCACGACGCATATCCAGGTAAACGCGAAGTGTTCCTGACCTCAACACGGGGCTAGCACGATGTGTTGGCGTCGCCGCGACGTTCGCCGCGCACCGCCCCAGAGGGGAGCCGGTTGCTTGCTTCAGGCAAGGCCAGCCAGACGGACCCTATAAATTGGCACCTTGACCTGACCTGCCTCATCACCACCCAAGACACAGCCATTTCACATTCTCATAGTCATACCATACGTGCCTTCACCTGAACCAACCAGGTGAGGCCTATTCACTCACCGCCAGCAATGGCCCGGCAGCTCGCCGCAGCGTGTGTGGTCGCCGCCCTGGTGGCCCTGTGCGCCGCCGCACTCGGTGTGGCTGCGCAGCCAGGGCCGACGCCGCGCCCACTGCCGTCCAACTACCAGATGATCACCCCGGGCAAGTTCAAGAGGGACCAGCAGACGGCGTGCGACGATCCCAAGGACAAGAAGGCCAAGTGCATGGCCAAGTGCGACAAGCGCTGCCCCAACCAGTGCATCGTCCTCTGCCCCGGATGCAAGACATTCTGCAGTACGTACTTTTTTTTACTTGCACACAATATATCGTCATCCTAGCTTCTCTCATCTTACCGATAGCTAATTCGCTTTTTGTTCCAAAAAAAAAAAAGTGTGCGACTTCTACCCCGGCGTGTCCTGCGGTGACCCGCGCTTCACCGGCGGCGACGGCAACAACTTCTACTTCCACGGCAAGAAGGACCAGGACTTCTGCATCCTCTCCGACGCTAACCTGCACATCAACGCGCACTTCATCGGCAAGCGCAACCCGGCCATGAGCCGCGACTTCACGTGGATCCAGGCGCTCGGCATCCGCTTCTCCGGCGCCGGCGCCGACGAACACCGCCTCTACATGGGCGCGCAGAAGACCGCCAAGTGGAGCAACGACGTGGACCGCCTGGAGCTGGCCTTCGACGGCGCGTCCGTCAGCATCCCGGCCGAGACCGGCGCCGTGTGGGAGTCCGCCGCCGTGCCGGGCCTCACCGTCACCCGCACCGCCACCGCCAACGGCGTCAGGGTGCAGCTCCGGGGCGCGTTCGACATCGTCGCCAACGTGGTGCCCATCAGCGAGGAGGACTCGCGCGTCCACAACTACGGCGTGACCGAGGACGACAGCCTCGCGCACTTCGACCTGGGCTTCAAGTTCTACGACCTCACCGACGACGTGCACGGCGTCCTCGGCCAGACCTACCGCGCCGACTACGTCAACCAGCTCAGCGTCAGCTCCAAGATGCCCGTCATGGGTGGCGCGCCCAACTACGTCTCCTCGGACATCTTCGCCACTGACTGCGCCGTCGCAAGGTTTGGCGCCCGTCGCGCCGGCATCTCCATGGTTACTGCTCAGGCCAGTTAAAGCTGCATATTATGCACATTACGTCCGTCGCCCGTGCAATAGGGAAGGCCACTGCCACCCACGACGATAACCGTTTAGCCAAGCTATTTCATTTAAAGCATAAATAAATGTGTGCCTGAACGAATCAAGAGCGTGCAAATTGTACCATTGTTGGGTTTAATTTCTCTCGAGAGAGACCTATGATCAATCAATCCATTTGTTGTTTAATTCGAAGGCTACATTTATCGAGATATATTGATCGATGCTATATACAATCTTTCTTCATTTTTACTTCTTTGATTTGATCCACACAGACCTCAAATTACAAGTTCAAGAGAGTGATTGTTCAATCGATCCACAGGTTGACTCAACACCCCTTTGCAACAGGTTAATTTTGCATGGATCAGCCCATCTTACATTTTCCCACATCGACTCACTGTTGCACATTTTTTTTGTCCAACTTTTTTTCTAAAAAGGATGGCAAAAGCTTTGCCGCGATTTTTATTAGACGAATAAAGAAAAAAGAAAGGCCAGTGCCCCGCCCAGTTTTTGCAGTGGAAACCGGGCGAAAACCACGTATAAATGTGGAAGGTACCCTACTTCGACTGCACACCTAGGTACCAAGTCAACTCAACTCGCGTCACAAAAGGCGCCCACTCAACTCTACTCGACTTCACGCTTGGTCGGATTGGGACATCAACACAAGCCTCTAACAACTCATCCCTCGGTCGGATTAGGACATCGACGCGAGCAAGCCACTTGACACCACTAAAACTCGGTCGGATTAGGTCATCGACACGAGCCACCACTCTACTAAAAGCTCAAAGAAAACAACTAAAAACAAAAAAACTACGCCTACTCCACCACTGACGCCAACCGCGCAACACAACAGCGGAAACGACGAGCTAGCCCTGCCCGAGACGTCCCAACTGCGCCGAAATTCACAACGATGCCTTCGAGAAGGTAATGACGCCCAAGCGCTGCCGTCGCTTGTCCAAGACAGGACTGGGTTTTCACCAGTGGAGAGTGTTTAGGGACGCGACACCCTCAACAGAAGAACGGCATCCGCAGATGTCGCCGTCGCCAGGCCTTTGCTCAAGAACACACAACACAGGCATCGATCAAGAAGTCGGGTCCCTGCCAGGAACCAAATCCATCGTCGCCAGACAAACTGTAGAAATCTCACCGGGAGTCGACGCGTCGGCCACCCAAGCAGCCGCATAGCTGTACCATCCTCCCGCCGTCAATCACCTGCCGAAGACCAGCATCCTGCCATCGTGCACGTCCATCATCCGCGCACGCTACCATTGTCCACAGGGTACCAGAACCAAAGCAAGGCCCCGTTCCAACACCCCGATGGACACCAAGGCCTCCTTCCTTCCAATGAATGCCCCGCGGCGGAGGGCAGGGCCATGGGGAAGGGACGGTATAGACGGAGACCACCCCCAACGCCAACACGAGCCCCAACGCCCGCCACAAGGTGGCCACCATCAGGAAGAAGGTGGTGACGAGCAGAAGGGGAGGGAGCCCCATCGCTACCCCCTGCGCCTGCATGGGCACCACCACCACAGCGCCAGCGAGCCCCAACGGACAAGCGCAGCCTCCACCGGACCTGGCGTCGCCGCAGCACCACCACGGCACCGCGGGCAAGCCACAGACACGGTCAGCCATGCCACCACGACATTGCTGGGGAAGCCACAGCCCCACTGTTGGGGCCCGCCGAGCCGCTCCACCTCTACCACCTCCGCTAGACCGCACTGCGCCAAATCCACCGCCGCATGAGGCACCGGAGCAACCCTACAGCAAGCCGTTGCTCGCCCTGCCCCCAAGAAGGGAGGTAGAGCCTCCCTGCCCTCAAGAAATGAGGCACCGGAGCACCACCGCAGGGTACCACCACCTCCGCGCGAGATCCAGCACAGCCCGCGCGCAGCGCCCCACCACCGCGGGCGGCCAGCAGCCCCAATCCGGCTGCTCCCCACCAAGGCGATGCCGCTGGCCCGCCAAGGACGTGGAGCATCGGCCCGAGCGCCGCCACTGCCACCATGTCCGCCTCCGGGCCTCTCCCCGCACGGAGCGGCCGCCACACCGAGAGAGGCCTCGCCGCCGCCATCCCAGGAGGCCGCGCGAGCCTCCCGGCCGCCGCCTCCGGCAGCGGCGAGGGGGAAACGCGGGGGAAGGGGGTGGCTTAGCTGCGGCACTAGGGTTTCGCCCCTGGGCGTCCTGTGCGGGACCGGCGCGAGCCCGGGGGGGGGGAGGAAATCCAATCGTATTCTTTTGGTCCAACTCACTCTCGTGCTACTGCCCTATTCCCCTCTCGGCATGGCTTCCAATGAAGCCCTCCATCCAGTGCATGGCTTCCTTCACAGCGCCCTTCCTGCCCCTAATGAGGCAATGTCTTGGCATGTCTCTGGTGCTCCTTTGTCTCCGATGAGGCACTCAACCTCGCTGTGGCGTGTCCGATGGTAGCTTCTTGCTCTTGCGTTCCCATACCTCAATCCATTGAAACGATAGTGATATTCCCCAACGATGATCGAGTCCCATATGCCAGTGTCTATTGAATTGGATTTGAGGAGGTGCCCTTAAATCAAAAGCAGGGTTCCTCATTTAAGGGCTCTTGTTGGAGATACTCTAAGGGTAACTCGAACAAAGCCAATACACTTTATTTGCGGGTGAAACAACAAAAAATATCGTATTATCGACTAACATTAGGACTATGAGAAAAAAAACATTGAAGAAAAATACTCAATTTGTTACCGATCGACGTCTGAAAGCGCCAGAACACACGAATGAATTAACTGATGGAAATAAAGAGAATAACGAATCAATGAAATGAAGAAATTTATGTTCAGAGGAAACTAAGCCGCACAAATCAACAAAACAATGATGCCGTAGATCCATTTTTACATGAACCTATAGACACGACGAGATTGAGTCGTCAATCCGACATCCTGCGCTTCTTGATCGGCAGTGGACTCTGCACCTCTTCTTCCTCGGTCCACCTCCTCATCATCCCGGCGTTACTGATCTCCGGCAGCGGCGTCAGGTTAAGGTCAAAGTTCCTGACGGTGACCCCCGACGACCCCGTCCCGGACGCCGAGACGGACGCAGACGCAGACACGTCGGAGGCCGACACGGACATGCCGTCCCAGTAGTGGCAGCGCTTGTGGCCACCGAGCGCCTGGCCCGTGGCGAAGCCCCTCCGGCAGATGGTACACCGGTGCTGCCCACCGCCGCTAGCCGCCGATCCCGATCCCGACGACGCCGACGCCGTCTCGTCTAGCTCACCCCCGGACGCCGTCTGCGCCGCGGCGGCAAGGGTAGCGGCGTGCTGCTCCGGCGTGGGCGGCTTGCGGTGGCTGGACTTGTGGCCGCCGAGCGCCTGGTACGACGCGAAGGCCTTCCCGCACATCGCGCACCGGAACCGGAGCTCCTGCTGCGCAGGTGCGGCGTGGGTCGCTGTGCGCCACTTGGTCGGCTGGTGCTGGTGCTGGTCCTGCTCCGGCTGGCTACCGAATCCAAACTTGCGGGTGCCGGCGAGCGCGGCGAGGCAGATGGCGAGGTAGTCCTCCTTGTTGAGCGCCGGTGGCGCTGGCGCCGCCGGGAGCGCAAGGGAGAGCGCGGTCGGGTCAAGAACGAGATCATCCAGGCCGGCAACCATGGCTACGCCGCAGCAGCTGATGAGAAGAACAAGCTGTTGTTTCCTTGGACTTTTAGCTCGATCAACAACCTTGTGTTCGTCGTACTAGGTTGGACGCCGGCGATGAGTTGGAGCGAGCTGGAGTTTGTGGGAGGAGGAGGCGGCTTGTACGTTTGAATATATAGCAGGAAAACGGGTAGACAGAGACAGACCAGGGTAACGAGATGGTGGCGTGTGATGCTTCGGTTGGTGGAGCAAGTGAGCAACAAGTACGCAATCGCACGCACGCACGCACACGATCCAGTCAAACATGCAGGCGGTTGGCCGTTGCTGCTGCGTTGGTTCGCGGCGCGGCCAAGTTGCCCATAGGCGGCTACTGCCACTCTACTTGTACTACAGTGTAATATTTATGCAACGCTTTTGTGTGATAAAGTTGTCTATTTTAGACCAGCTTGGACGTTTAACATTCCTGGAACTAACTAAAGGTTTGTATGCATGCCTAATGCAGTGAACCGATCGCCTAATTGGTCAATTTTAATATGCAAAAGTAGTGCTAGCAAATAGATACGACTTCTTTCGCTGTCCTACGGCACCTCTTGCAGCTTCCCGGAAATGGCAAATTTGAGACTGGGGATGTGACGGAGATGAGTATACAGATAACTAATACTTTAATTTTAGCACACACTCATGCACTCTCTATATAACCTGGGGCTATACAATATAGCACGTGTTTTTGCTTTTCTGCGTGCTGCTACTAGTCTTTTTCCATTTCCGGACGAAAGAACAAAGACATGCAATGCATCTGCGTGCGCCCAGTCAATGAACAGGACCAGCTTTTGACTTCCTACTTACCTTATTTTTGCAGCAGCCCGCCAGCGCTCCACGGTTCGGACTTTCTACAGATCTGCGGTTCCGACTTTCTACAGGTCTGCTTGGGCTGACGTGCACGGAGTTCGTTGTCTCACGGAAAGTTCAATTTCACAGAAAAACACACAAGAATAGAAAAATTTTCTTTTGCAAGCCCTTTGGATTTGAATTTGAGAAGTAGGTTATATGAATAAATTACATTCACCATATAACAACTATCTATGTCATTAGTCCAACATCTTCTAATCTATTTAATTAATGCGAGAACTCGACACATTAGTCCCAAGCATCGTAACCGTATGTCTTTGTACGCTCTTAATCACTATCACCGAAAGATACACTCACTCTAGCCACTCCTCATCTCATCTAATACAACGCTTTTACTGTATTATGATATTATTTCTAAATTTAGCCTAATATAAAAGCTTACTTTAAATTTATATTTTGAATTTTAGTTTTTTAGATTATTTTTAATTTCAGTTTAGTAAGCTTAAGGGGAACCCGCTCACTACCTATCCTTTCAAAACTTTTGCGAGAATTTGTAGAACCTTCGCAATCTACTAATTGGCTGAGTCAACTTTTTAAGTTTTTAATAGATCTATCTACCCTCTCTAGGCTTTTTATGAACCATTCTAGGTGTAATTGTTGCATGTCTTCTTGTTTTACATCGTCTTCTTTTTTGTGTCAATTACATCCTTTCGGCGGTGGTGACCAATTTTTCTTTTTTATTTTTTTCCCTTGGTTTGGTAAATAGTACAAGAACATGAAAAAAAAAAGCCAATTTTGTCGATTCTTGTTTTTGAAAAGGACCCATCATCCATGATTCTTATGCAGTGAACAACCCATATATCAGCTTTAGCAAATCATGAACGATCATGGTACAGGGATGAAAATTGATGAAAATAATATTACATATATTATAGAAAGAAATGGTTGGATTGGTATTTTCAATATTTATAAAATCAATGGGACCCTTTATATTCAGCCACATTCATAAATGACATCATATGTAAGACATGATTCAAGTTGTGTGGTCTGTTAGAGTATAAAAAGACATTGTTACAATACTTGGACCACATCTGCACTAATGAGCCAAGTTCTCGCATCAAATTAAATAGACTAAAAATGTTGGACCATCATGCATCCACCTAAATAGTTATTGTATTAATTTGAGTAAATTACAAGATATTAGACTAACAAGCACCCACATAGATAGTTGTTTGTATGGTGAGTGTAATTTACTCTATGACCACCGCATCAAGAAATCATCAAAATGGGTAAAATCATTTTATAATTTATTAAGTTTTTTACATGGCAAGACTTTCCATTACTCATAACTTGCTGCCAAGTCGTTGGCAACCACATCACGCATACAAATTGGAATGTTGTCCATAACTGGCTCAACACCCATACCCAAACTTTCCCCAAGGGCGGCTAGGTTATCCGCTACCAAATTACAAGATCGAGGTATATGATTGACAAAATTCATCGCTAAAAAAAACAAGGTGGATAAGAGGACAAATGCCCAAACCCTTTTAATGCACGCTCCGTCTTCCTGACCCCCAACGACCTTCCTGGGTAGCCGTGGCACACCGCGTCCAAGCCGACAACACAAAGTCCTTAGCCCCTTACACCCTCCTCCAACATAGGTGGTGTAGATATCTTGGGGAGGCGCGTGAGCGTGATCCCTCTGGAGGTGGCGGATATGGTCCATGTGCTCATCAGGTGCTTATATGCACATGGCACATGCCCTCCTCCAGCATATGCCCTACACTAGCAATGGTGCACAATCCTCACCACTGGCGCACATAGCGATCCAATGAGGAGAGGTCTATATATAGTTCCATCTTCGCACCCTTTGAGTTCAGCTTCATTTGTAGCACCTACTTCTCCCACCAACACCCCTCTCACCTGCACTCTCAATCATATAGGACAAACAGGTTGAGGCCAAGTATGGAGATGGACTATGAGTAGGGGGCTCATCATCTTCACATGGTGGGATTATAGAGGAGTGGCTAGTTCCACGGCCAGGGGTGGCTCCATGGCATCGACACACGACAAGCTTGATGGCAAGCTCTTGGCAACAAAGGTGCTAATTTTCCAATTTTCCTTTTTCAAATTTATGGAGATGGATACTGTATGCGTGTGTTGTGAGCATTTGCATATGTACTTGTGTAATTTATAAAAAAAATTTATTATTATATTTGAATTCAGCAGGTGTTGTTGCTGCCACTAATAAATCAGTTATAGTGGATGTTGTTGCCACATCTGAAACTATATCATAGTAGTGCGAATCCGAGTAGACAAATTCCACTATAACTGTTCTATATATTAAATCGTCCTTGTTGACCTAAATTGTCAGAATTTTAAATATGACTGAATAAACTTGATCCTTCGACCACTTTGCACATTATCCACACGGTTAATGTTTAGTTAAGTTAGTAGGGTAGTACGGGGTTTGCTAAAATACCAGCAAACCTTAATAATTTCCGTATCTGATGATCGGATTAGTTAAAATGTTCTCGATTTGAAGTCGGTGATTTGTTTTTGGATGAATATACTTCGTCATCCAAGTCGGTGACTTCCAAATTTGGGTTGTAACTCCCAGCTTTTCTTCATGATGAAAAGTCCTCGTCAACAACTAATAAAATTAGTTGAATAAGAACAGGCGAGAGACACGAGAGTTGAAGTTGATTATTAAGAGAAGAGTTCAATATCTTATCCCCAAAATTCTTCTATTGCACACAGATGGGTAAGTAGGCACTTTTAACTATAGTATAGAAATATGTTCAAAAAACTATAGTATAAAATAAAAAATTCCTTATTGTAAAAGAACGAATCAATCATTTTTACATGAACCGAGATTATGAACACAAAAAATCTCAAGAGTACGCAGTGAGAGTTAAATTAATCCAAGATCCTGGGCTTCTTGATCGGCAGTGGACTCAGAAAGTGTAATGCTAGCAATGAATTGTATCATCCTCTAAATACTATAGAAGGTAAGAATAATGGTGATTTTGGTATGCAAATTATCCCCTAAATGTCAAATGCAAGACTGAATTTATTATTTAGTGGTACTATCAAAATCTTGAAGATTTGTAGAATATATAGTTAAAAATCCACTAAGGAAGAATTATAATGTATTCAAACTCGTATAAATTTGATGCCTTATCTAGAAGATATTCAATATTTATTTACTCCATAATCCTCTGAAAGGATCTATTACCCTGAAGGATAAATTTTTATTTATTTTGCACAACTAATATGTGGTTATTTATGCATAAAGCATATTGCTCTTTGTTATACCCATATAATTCATAGAAGAACTATGAGCCATTTTTTAAAACGTATAGTATTGTGGTACCGCATACTATTAATTAAGCACTCATTTATAAAAATATAATTTGAACAACGAAGTTCGAAGTTTGGCTTTAAGGGGGAGCATATTTTATTGAATTTACCTTGAAGGTAAACCACTTAAATTATAAAGATCAAGTAGATCATATTTGCTAAAACGCCGAAGTTTATGCATAGATCATGAAGATCAACATCTATACAAGAAGGTTAAATGTTGTACTCTTTTTTTCTATATGAGTTTTTTCCTTAAAGGTTTCTCACATAAGATTTTTAATAAGACAACATGTGCAATGCAATTAACGAACGTGATGTACTCTTTTCTCCAATAACCGTTTTTCCCATTGGGTTTTCGGATGGAGTTTTTGATGAGGCATGTGTATATCGTGGTAATCGCCCAAGGGGGAGTGTTGTAAAACATATGGATTTTATCCTAAAAGAAAAGAAGAAGAAGGAATCCTAATCCTAGTTCATTTGTATGTGGACTCTTACCAAAACTTTTAGACCTTGACAGGACTATATATACGTGGGAGCTCTATATTGTAATCACCAATATTCAGAGAAATAAAGAATAGTCTCCCTATATCTTGTGTCTACTTGTTTTACTTTTATGTACTATGTTAATCGTGAGAGACGGAGAGGAGAAGGTCCTAATCGTTGGCAACATATTTTATAACAAATGTTAGTTAGTAGGGTAGTACGGGGTTTGCTAATATACCAGCAGGTGTTTCCTAGCTACACGGTACTTGTCCACATCCCTTAATAATTTCCATATCTGATGATCGGATCAGTTAAAATGTTCTCGATTTTTGGAAGTGGGTGATTTGTTTTTGATGAAAAATACTTCATCCAAATCGGTGACTTTCAAACTTGGGTTTTTACTCCCAGTTTTTATTTCTTCATAATGAAAAGTCCTCGTAAACAACTAATAAAATTAGTTGAACTAGCTCATCAACCCGTGCTCTCACACGGGTTAGAAATTTGGGAGACATTAATTAATAAAAATTATATTATATTAAATATTTATTCTCAGCACTAATGTTCTAATAATAATAGTGATAATAGGTACTCTATAGTCTATAATAAATATAATAGGTACGGGCAAATATAATAGGTGTGTACTACTTCATGGTACATATATAGCACCTCTTTATCCCATTTATTTGAAACTTTTGTTTAAACTACGATGGCTTTAGCTGCAGTATATATTATACCGACATGAATCTAAATTTTGATTATTATTTTTTAAAAAAAAATTGAGATTATTGTCCAATGCATGAGTATTATTTAAATAGTGACTCTACCAATTTGATGCAAAATATTCTAGATTTTGCAAGAATTTCAGTATTTATCTTTTTAATTTCTAGCGGTTTCATGAGTAATAATTTCTATGTTTTTTCTATCACAATATTTGTTTAGTTGAAACAAAAACTTTAAGTATATAAACTCTTAGGACTTTGTTTGACATTATAAAAATCTATATTTTAATTTCTGGTTTCTCTCATGTGTTAATTTCAACTTAATATTTGCATAAATGTATCTTTCAAATAGCTTTGTGAAGATATTGTACTTATGTCTGTTGATTTTTTTCATAATAACATATAAGTATTTAGAGATTTTTGTTATCCTTTTAGCAGTTGAGATGGATATTTCGGCATAAATTACATTATCTTATATAATTTCCAATGAAGTTAATTTGAAAGAAAAACTGAGGGCCAAAGCATTATCTTCGGTTAAGATAGAGTGGATAATTAATTTAAGAACAAATATTATGACATGAGTTAGTTATGTTATAATTGTGGAAGTTTGAGTTTTTCCATGTAGGCTTTATTGATAACTCCATATATCATGATCCCCTAATTTTTTAGAAACATTAACATGTAAACAATAAAGTTATTATTAAAGTGAACAAGTATATTAACTAAGGATTTTATATTAGAGTTGATTCTTGTAAAGTAATCAAGACTCTTGCTTTTATTTTTTTTCCATTTCTTCCCTGGTCTAATCTCACACAAAGTTTTACTAAGCATACTAAAATATTATAAAATATAAGTACTCGTGGAAGAGAAATTAAATTATGATTATAGGAAGGTAAAATAAAATGCATCCTAAAATAGAAATTAAGCAAGATGGCCACACCTTTAGACTGCAGCTGCAGCCGGTACCTTAGTTGATGCAGATGCCATAGGAAGCCGGACTCCGTGGGACTGGTGGTATGCGTGTTAAGCTACTATATCTTCACATCCCAGTTAAGCTCAGCACCGAAAAGTTGGAGTCTATCTCTGATGTGTGTGGCCTAGCCGTTCATGTCACGATGACACCTCTCGCAGTCTGGCGTGATCTCTATCATCTGGCTATTGTGTCTAACACTTGTCGCTTAATACTTTGACTCCAGCCAATTAATGTAGTAAGTTGTTGTGCAAAGACTGGATCAGAGAAGATAATAGTAAGATTATTTTTATTTCTCACCCAATACGCAGGATGACGATTGCCGTTTCTTGATCCCTTGCTACAGTTCCTGATCGTCCTTGGTGATCCTGTTCCTGGTCCGCAGGCAGCGAGCTGTGAGGCCGCGACTCCTCTTGATGGAACAGCACCGATGAGTGCCATCGTTGGTGCTGCGTGTGCCACGGCCTAAGGCCACGAAACTATGGGATGGTCGTAGGAAAAATAATATTTATTATCTTTTCTTTCTTTTATCTATAATGTAATGGTAGTGTGAGTAATTTTTTTAAAGATAAAATAGATCTAATGGTTATATATTACCAGAGCCTGTAGATTTAACGGTTAGATGTTTCTGATTAATGTGGGAATTTCTAGTATTTTTTATAGCGCATCTGGTAAAAACTAACGTGGAGCTTCTGTTGAGGCCTCCAATTAGTAATAGTAAGATAAGAACAGGCGAGAGACACGAGAGTTGAAGTTGATTATTAAGACGAGAGAAGAGTTCAATATCTTGATCCCCAAAATTCTTCTATTGCACACAGATGGGTAAGTAGGCACTTTTAACTATAGTATAGAAATATGTTCAAAAAAACCTATAGTATAAAAATCAAATAATTCATTATTGTAAAAGAACGAATCAATCATTTTTACATGAACCGAGATTATGAACACAAAAAATCTCAAGAGTATGCTGTGAGAGTTAAATTAATCCAAGATCCTGCGCTTCTTGATCGGCAGTGGGCTCTGCACCTCCTCCTCCTCGATCCATCTCTTCACCGCGGCGTTCTCCGGCACAGGCACCAGGTTGAGGTCAAAGTTCCTCACGGTGACGCCCGACGACCCCGTCCCGGACGCCGACGCCGAGGCCGACAGGGAGACGGACACCGACGACGACGTGCCGTCCCAGTAGTGGCAGCGCTTGTGCCCGCCGAGCGCCTGGCCCGTGGCGAACCCCCTCCGGCAGATGGTGCACTGGTGCGGCCCGCCGGTAGTACCTCCCGACGACGTCGTCGCCGTCGTTGTCTCCTCGGAGTCGGCCGCGGAATCCGCCTGCTGCTGCGCCGCCGCGGCGGCGACCTGCTCCGGCGTGGGTGGCTTGCGGTGGCTGGACTTGTGGCCGCCGAGCGCCTGGTACGACGCGAAGGCCTTCCCGCACACCGCGCACCGGAACCGGAGCTGCTCCTCGTGCGCGGGGGCCGGCGCCGGCGGAGCGAAGGCCTTGGTGAAGCCAGTTCCTCTGGTGCTGGCGAGCGCGGCGAGGCAGATGGCGAGGTAGTCCTCCTTGTTGAGCTTGAGCCCTGCCGGGCCCGGCGCCTGCGCCGGCAGCGCGAGGGAGAGCGCGGTGGGGTCAGGAAGAGCTTCGAAACCGGCGGCCATGGTGGCTAGCTGATGACGATTCACGACGACTGGCCGGTGCCGAGAAAACTCGCCGGTGATAGCGTTCTTGGACTTGTAGGTCTTAGGCTTCTGCGTACGCACGCGCGCGGTAGCTAGCAGAGGTGGAAGATGGATGTATCGGAGATATGGAAGAGAGGGTGACCGGTGTGTATTTATAGGGACAGCGAGGAAGTGATCGTCTCTACGTTTGGTATGGTGGGCAAGCACAGCATGCTAGTGAAGAGAGGTCCGGTCGCGAGTCAAACATGCGGGCGCGGTGGCCGTTGCTGCGTCGCTTCTTCGCGGGGCAGCCAACGACGAGTCGGCAATAGAAAACTATTCCTAATAGAAAACTATTCGCGGGGCAGCCAACGACGAGTTCAGTCAGCGGCGAGTGGCGGCGAGTCGGCGACTGGAACGTGAGCGGTTGGGGCCGCCGGTGGCTACCTGATCTGCAGAGAGAGATCTGCTGGCATGTGCACGGTCTCGCGGCTACGGGCGCCACGCGACGTCAACTCGCCAGGGTGTGAACACCGGACCAAGCAAGAGCAACTTTTCTCTATGGGTGTGAGCAACTTTTTTTTCCGAAAGAAGGGTAAAAGTTTTGCCGTAATTTCTATTAGACGAATAAATAAAAAGACAAGTGTCAGTCCAGTTTTTTGACTGAAAACCGGGTCAGCAAAACCATACAATTGTGGAGGGTACCCTACTCCATCTGCACAACTAGATACAACTAGCGCCCACTCGACTCCTTACTTGGTCGGATTGGGACATCGACATAAGCCTCAGCCCCTCGGTCGGATTAGGTAATCGACGCGAGCCACACTCCACTAAAAGTAAATAACAACTCAACCAAAGCAAACCTCCTCCACCACCGGCAGCAACCACACAAACACGACCACAAAAATGACGAAACAAGTGGCCCTGCCACAAGACATCCAGACCGAGTCACAAATTCCCAACGACATCTTCAAGAAGGTTACGACGTCCGAGCGCCGCTGTCGCTCGTCCAAAAAGGACTGGGTTTTCACTCGAGAAGAGTGCAGGGACGCGATGCCCTCAACAGGGAGAACGACACCCGCAGATACCGTCATCACCAGGCCTTCACCCAAAGAACCCACGATACAGACAACGGTCAAGAAGCCGGGTGTGAGCAACTTTTCTCTATCGGTGTATATTTTTCTTTCATTTCCCGTAGGGGAAAGTTGAAGAAGAAATGTGCGAGAGCGCTACTGTGTGCACTGGATTTAGACTGCTTCGTACTGATGAAGGGATCAACATGTACCCCGCTCCACAGTAGTATATACGCATGGGACGCATCATTCACGTGTTAATTGAGCTATCCATGCGACCATTCCTTATTACAACTAGGATAACTTAGACGCCATATATAGACTACTACTATCGAACTCCTTTTCTCTTTCCTTTAAGATTTACGATATATATAAGGGCCGAAGAAGAACAGGCCGAAGAAGAACAGCCTGAAAGTATAATACAACTTACTGGACTCTTTTTCCTTAAAATTTGCTTTTTTTGTGAAACTATAATTGTCTCGATGAATGTACTATACTTAATATTAACTTTAGTTGACCATCTATGGATCCTTTTATATATTGAAGTACACAACTCAAAATATTTTCAGCAACAGACTAAATATGTGAAAAATGTAATTAATTATGTTATATCTGGTGGACTAGCCCTCTGTTTAGTACATTGCTGTTGTAGAGGTAGCTGGTGTTAGCTGCTATAGATTGCATTGTCGTTTAGGGCTTGGTTGCTAGGGATCCTCCTGGGCTACGGCTTTGGCTCCTCCAAAAGAGCCTAGAAAAATTTCCGTAGGAAAGTCACTTTCTAGTGAAAACAGAGAAGCCAGAGCCATTTGGGTTGGCTCCTACAAAACGGCATGGCTCCTCAAGAGGAGCCCTACCGAACACTCCGTTAATATAATGGCATTGTAAGGGCAAATGTGAGCTTCTATAGCTCTCCTATTAGCCTATAACCCGCTATTTAGAAATCAAAATTAACCAAATCATGTATAATTTAACTCTATGCAACAAAAAGGTGTCACTTATTATTTTAAATTCCGAGAGTTGCAATCTAGACTTCTAGGTTTATCATAAGCTAATAAACTATGTTACATTTGACAAAAAATTATAGGAGAAAATATCAACATCTATGACATAAAATTAGTACTGTTAGTGGATTACCAAATAATGTTTGACACTTATTCGATGTCACATATATTAATGGTTGTTTCAATTACTCGTTCAAAGTTAAAACAGTATGAGTTAGCACAAATAACCTAGAAGTAGCTATATCCTGTGTTGGAGGTAATACAAACTGGACTAATGCTTTAATATAACTTCAAGTGGTAAGCGACCTTAATGCACAAGAATTTTTCTTAGGTCATGTCCCTACAACACAAAACTAATGCACTAATTTGAGAAGTTACAGCCTTCTTCTAAAACAATTATGTAGTAATAATTGTTACGCAACTTCCAAGTTGTTGTATAATGGATGTAGTTTATTGTTAGATTAAATAATACTAAACACTATGGTTGCTTTTGGTTTCCTCTCAAGATTTCGTAATGGGGACGCGGCAAGTATCGGTCTCGTGGAGATGCAACACATCAGTCGAGCTCCAAATCACAAGACCCAAATGCTACAATCTTAGCACCATGTCTCCTCTGGTTATCAATTGTGTTACAATCTAGTTGATCTCACCCCTATTGCAAATTGAACAACACAACAAGAACATGATAAAACTCAATTCAAGTAAAGTGAGTTTTTTTAATAAATTTGGTTAAATTTATTAGAACTTCTAGTTTACTTTAACTTAGTTCTAGTCAAATTTCCTTTATAACTTTGATTAAATTTAGAAATAAATGCTACAACATCGAATTAGTTTGGTTCGATTTTTCATATAATATATTGTGATCAACTTTTATTTGAACTTTTAAGTGATAATATTTATTTTAATAAAAAGGTTAATTATATTTAGAGCAATGTGTATAAAACTAATAAACTATAAATTACAAAATCCGATAAACTATAGTTTTGTTCGATTCTCCATATAAAATTGTTTTATTTACCGTACATTTATTTGAACTTTTAGACACCAATTAAATATTTAGAAAAGTTTTAACTTCATTAAAATTAAAAACCAAAGTATAAGAAATAAAGTATAGTTTGGAATGGGAAAAGAACTCTGTATTGTCCGGCGGAAACGAGAGAAGAATGGCCGTAGACGATGTGGCCATCTGTATGTAATAACGTAGGTACCTCTAAAGTCTAAGCCGGCGGCAGCAACTTCCCAGAAATGGCAAATCAGAAGAAAACTATTCCAGTAGAGGTCCGTGAGAATTGAGAAATGGATCGTGACAGCATGACGTGTTCTTTCTTTTAAAGAAACTTCTTTACATTTCTGAAGGACCACAGCCACGAGTGCGGCTGCGGATAAAACAAGCGTGCCAGCATCAAAGACTGACGCCAGGCTAGTTTTTGATGTCTTTTTTATTAGAAGAACTAGTTTTTTAGTTTTAACAGCGTGTAATTAACCTAGCTAACTGCTTCATATAACTATTTATTTGTCTTTTCACGGCTAGAACTTTTTAGGACAAAAGACACATTCTGTGTTTTCCTAAATGACAAACATTATAGTATATTTTCCCCTCAGAAAATGATTATTATAATGTATAGGTTATATAGAGAAGGAAGTATGGCAAATAAATGAGCTATTTCCGTGTCAAGCTGCCCATACACCCGCATGTTCTGATGTTCATCTGCACGGTCCAAAAATTTAACGTGTACATTGTGCTTTGAGCTGTGCTAAAAAAAAAAATCATGTCATGACCCGTTTTCAAATAGCATGATGACACAAATCTCAGCTCCAACTTCAGACCACCGCTTGCTAGATCTCTTGCCTGAATATTTTCAGCAGCACACAGCACTCCCCGGTTTTCGACTTTCCGGCACTCGTCACTGTCATATCCAACGCCCTAGTTAGTGTTAATTAATTAGAAGCCACGGTGCTTTGGTTGGTTCGTTCCCTGTCCCTTTCATTTCAGGCAAGAAGAACAAAAATGTGAAAAGGAGCACGAGCATTCGTGTGCGTTGAATGATAGCATATAACCAGTTAACCACAGTCCACAGGCAACGTAACTCTGTACAATTGTAGTACTATTACAAGAGCGAAGATATGACGTACCAGTCAGGAGTCAGCCTGCATATATATGCATACGTGTAACAAGGCCAAAGGCCTCCTCGACAGTCAAAATTTAGCAAATACTGTACGTCTAAATGTTGCATACGCAAGAAGAAACTAATAAGAAGCAATGATATGGTACGTCAACAATCAAGACGTGTTGTTTATGTATTCACTCAATTAAGTGGGTTTAGCGCGCGTGATACTTGTGATTATTGATGACTACAGCTTATATTAGCCGCCTTAGCCAAAAGGGTTTTGTTTTCTCTGTCACATTACAAGTCACACATGAGACAGTTTTGTTCTCTTGTATTGTTTTTTTATTATATATACAAAGATAAGAATAGATGTTCTTGTATTGTTGGCGGTCGATCGTCAATTGTCAATGGACCGGGTTCATACGGGACGTACGCCGCATGCACGTGCAGATAGCAACGAAATTTCTTCGTTAAACCTTTTACTTTAAAGATAGATAGAATTTAACTTGGGACCTACACAGTGATTTGATCGAGAGATATTTCAGGACGACGGAGATATTTGATATACGTCCTTTACCATTGCTTATCCTGAAATCCCTTTAAATTCCTAAAATTTTCCTTTTGGTTCAAAACAGGACGGTTATGAGCCCACTTAAAATCCATACAGCTTATATTTCAGGATGAAGAGAGCAAGAAGCAATTTTGCAAGATAAATAAAGTTAGATATAAGGCGTATATTTATTAGCCTACAAGTTTTTTTGTTAAATTAAAGTTCAAATTAATTTTACCAATAGAGAACTAAAATTAGATTTGTATATGAGACTGTAACTAATGTTAATTATAGCCCGTGAGAGAGCACAGATTTATGAACTTGCTTAAATAAAAGAATAAAGAATATATATATAACTGAAAATTAAATTAACACTTATAACAAATAGCTGCCAAACCTAGTTTTGTAGAGTGCATCTATGAAAGGAAGAAGCATATTCCAACAGTCATAATATAAAATACATAATAGGGCAATAGGCAGTGCTGGCTCTGAAAGCAGCTCCAAGGCTGTGCTGTGGCTAAGTGCTGCTGCTGCTAGTTGAAACGAGCAAGCTCATAATAATCTTTTTCTTTACGTTTGCATTGCACCTATGAGAAAACACTTGCTACAATTATTTAAACTATGTACATGATGGCTTGAACTCAAATCTGTTCAAAGGCAGTTTAGTCCTAAAGCCTGAACCTGTTCAATATTCAGAGTTTCAAACTAGAAAAAAAAAAAAAAAAGAGCAGTGCGCCGTGCATCCTCATGCTGACTCTGGCTGAGTGACAACAGCGATCTACTTACTCAAGTAATGAATATACTAATATATTATTTTATGTGGAGTAATATAAAATTATATGGCGGCTTGAACGCCCCGTGCATCATGTGATCGATTATTTGTTACTTCTTGTTAGCTTCCATCTGCATCAAGCATCAATTCTTTATATTATATATTATCGTTGTACTTCGGACTAGTAGAACTCAGGTGGCGTATCTAACACCATGTGCTCAAATAAAGTAAATAACCGTATGTAACAAGTTGTTAATGTATTCGAAGTACACAAATTAGTTCATTATAGGAGCAATCATAAATGTACAAAAAAGATGTCTAAAATCTCATGTGCAAACTTTTCACTTTAATTTAATTAATTTATTTATATTCCAGTTGAAACAAGTCCAAGATCTGAAATAGAGAGGAGCATTTTCATACCAGTATATGTGTAAATGAATGTCAATATCAACCATTCAGACATGGGAAACGACAGCCATCACCTTCGCTTCAGTTGCATGCTAGCTAATCATGCTCGATTTGTCAAGTAGAAGAACAATCTACACCTCAATCAGTGCAGCAGGTTGTCTTGCTGACATCTGCATTCGTGTGCTTGGCTGGATCATCGATCTTTACCTTTTTACATACAATTCTTGGAAGCTTCCTACACAGAAAAAATTAAAGACATGCCCATTCGCGGCGACCGTACGGGAAAATTAAAGGAAGTTTGAAACCATCCTACTCCTACATTGAAAATCGAAATCCTTCCGTGAAACATTTGGTCATCCATCTCGGCCGACAAATTTATTTATGCCAGTTTGTTCAAGCTGTCAGATCGGGGTGTTTGTGGCATTATACTAGTGTTTCACGTTCATTTGAATTGACGATCTTTGAGATTTCGTGTTTGATTTTGTTTTACACTTTGCGAGACCTCAATCTCTTAAAGTTCAGGTGGTGTAAAAAGATCATTATTACTAGAGTTCGAACACCATGTGCCTTTTGATGTAGTAACTGCACTGCAGTCACTAACAGTGGTTGATGCGCGGCGCACGCCTCAAATGAATTAAAACCAACGTTCACAAATATGCAGTTTTTTTTCACGGACCGTACCCCTTTCCTACGAAGCTTCATTCTTGTTCATCAGATAAAATTCAGTCTGAATTCATGTGCCCTTTTTCACTAGGGTTTACCAATAGACGCACGCATGCAAGTCCGCGATCAACGCAGCTGACTGAGCTGAGAGCATCATTTTCTGTTCTTACCTTCTTATAGATTAGATCGAGACAAATTCCAGAGGGGGTCCATTTCAGTAGGCAGCAGCAAGCAGACATGTCAATATCGGCTACACGTGGGGTGGGGGAACGAACGACAGCAACCACGCACCTTCAGTTATTACATACTAATCATCATGCAAAGCTTGATTTGTCAAGAAGGACTAATAATCACATGATCAGTCAAGAACGATTCGTACCTCAGTGTAGTAGACTAGTAGAGTAGGTCGCCTTGCTGACCAGTGCGCTCATGCTTCATCAGTTCGTCTTCTTACGCATAATTCGTGGAAGGTTCAGACGCGGAAAAGGCTTTGCCCGGCCAGTATCACTGTATCAGGAGTAGTAGCTCCTAGGCGTTATATAGAAGCATTTCTTTTTGTTCAGTTTTAGACCAAAGACCCATAGTCCCGCTTTATACAAAGCAAAGCTGCAAAGGTTTAAGGTTTGCTGAGGTAACCAACTTACAAGAGAAACAACACAGTGATCAGGCACTTTCCCCTCTAAACTGAATAACAGAAAAGGACAAACCAACATAAAACCTGTGTTGTTATAAATTTGTTAACTTCAGCGGACTGAATCCTGTGTTGGTGTCCTCTGTTGGAGCTTAGCTCTCTGTAATTGTGACAAAGTCATGTATCCATTCTTAGGTGCATGTGCATTAGTTCGTTCATTAGGTGCATGAATATATTTTGTACTCGCGAGCAGTGGCGACGACATTCACGTCGCTGCGCCGTGACCGCATCTAGGAGGCTCGCTCCGCCATGGGTAATCTGCCATGCTTGTTGCATAGACGTTCGCAAATGACGGCGTATCATGCAGCAACAACCTGTGGCGGGGATGTTGGATCGAGCTGGTATAAACATCAATGAAATGCATCTGGGCAAAGCTGCGCCATTCGTAGTGAACAAACTCACCGAGTCTCTCACTCTCTCTCGTGCTCTCGGTTCGTGTTCGTGGTGACCGCGCACTGGGCATCGCTGGTGCCGGCAGATCCTAGCTCCGGTGTGCCGCCAGACCTAACATCCTCCATTTGGTCCTTAAGATTCCCTCCTGGAGTTCATTGTTTCTGTGGCTGTTAGTAACTAAGAATAAGCTGCTGAATAGAGATAATCTTAGTAAGAGAACGAAGGTAGAAGATGGTGATTGCCTTTTCTGTTGTGAGAAGGAGTCTGTTGCTCATCTGTTTTTTTTTCCTTGTGCTGTGGCCAAAGCCAAACAGTTGCGGTCTGTTATACATGAAATTTTTATACTCAGATTGCTGACTCTCTTGAGTCCTTTGGTAAATTCTGGCTTAGTAACAAGAAAAATATTCTCATCAATGTGGTCTCTTTAGCAGCTTGTTGGTCTTTATGGAAACTTAGAAACAATTTATGCTTTTAAGAGGATTGGCTAGCAGAGTATGGAGATACTACTGCACAGAGTAGCGAGGACGGCACAGAATTGGTCAATTATGTGCATGGAGGTATGCTCGATGACGAAAATAGCCGAGCTCAGGGAACACGCTGCTATGGTGCTATGGCTCCTGAAGTGATGTTGGCAGGATATTGGACGTGGTACAAGGATATGGAGCGTCCTGGTGAAGGCCTGCTTGAATTCCCTGTGAAGACTTCAACGTCATTGGCGTCCTCCTTTTATTAGACGTTAAGGTGCGTTCAGCTCTTAGTGGATAGTGACTGGTTCTAAGTTTGTGTTCTTGAGCGTTCAGCCTTAGGCTGGTACTTGTTGGCTTTTGGGTTCAGATGGTATGCCATCTTGGCGCAATCATGCGGGAAAGATGGATAGAATTCTTTCTAGGAAAGGAAAATGTACCATTGGAAACGATAATGCTTCGCAATGATCTGAATTTTGTTGCAAGACGATCAGCTCAGAGTAACTTCAAAACAATGACCCATGTGGCATTTGCAAATCAGTACACATGTAAATCATGTTGTTTCTCAAGAGAATTGCAGTTAAGCCCTATGCTTGCACACTTGTGTCATTTGGTAAGAACTTGAGAACTAAACTGTTGGCAGACGGGGCTATGGCAGTTGGCACTGTGGATTCAACATGACACTTCGGGATTTCACTCCAGTAAAATGTGGAAATAGGATTACTCAATCAAAATAGAAGGAAAGAAAATTATTACGAAGGTCTATATCTGTTGTTTTCTCAAAAATGAAAGGTCCATATCTGTTATAGTCACGTAAAATCTGGTACATGAACCACGATTCAGGGATCAGCTATAAACAACTCCTAAGAGTTTGCTAAGAGCACAAATTCCGTGACTTCCACACATGCCAAGATGTTAATGTCTCCTCTAAAAAAGCTTAATCACTATTTGAGAGAAATTAAATGAAAGGAAAGGACCGTTAGTCGTTTTTTTCAGGAAAACGAGGCATGAGACAGAGAGCATTTTAAAAGGATTCAGTAATTTCATTACACAATGAAATGAACGCTTTTTGAGTGAAAACAATAAAATGAACTTCAAACACCTATTCACAGAATACCCATTCTCGCGCACCATCTGGTTGACAAGAAGGCGCACATTTTTTCTATTATTAACCCTATGGTGCATTTGGAAACAAAGAAATGCATCAGTTTTTGACAGCTCAACGAGCACAGCAATGCAAACCTTCTCCCAGATCAGAGATGAGGCGGCCATGTGGGCCAACGCCGGAGCGAAAGCTCTTCGACCTTTATTTGTTGCAATAAACACTATGAGTAGTTAGTATATGTGCACTCCCGTTCTGTAGTGGTTTACTAAAGAGGGTCGCACGCCTCGCGTGATTTGTTGTAAAACTCTCTTCGATCTTATTAATATATATAGCCGGAAAACCGGGTCTTTCAAAAAAAAAACACCAGTGTATCAAGAAGTGTGCACCCTTGCAGTTTCCTTGATTGCAAGTGAGTACAAGTCGAACTTAAATCACAGATCCAATCCATATGATTTTCTCATTTTGTTTCTATGTGAAGGAAATGCTAACATGAAAGTATTTAATAAGACCACTTGACAATTTGTAAGCTAATCTTTGCTGACAGTGTGCTATATACATGGAAGAACATAATTTTCCAAACATACAGACAAAAATTATTACTAGCTACAACGTTTCATGCACTACAAGCCTATAAATAGATATGTATCCTGACTATAAGCTTTGTCCACAGATTTCACCTCTTCCTTCGCTGCTGTGTACTACCGATTCAGCATAACAGAGACCACCCGTTAACACTGTGCTTGAGCCTATATATATTCGCTTCTCGATCTCCTCTTGCAAATCACACTGTCGATAGTAACTGTGAAACAAACACAAAATGAGGGTTCTTGTGGAGAAGCTGTTACTCTCGTTGTGTTTGGTAGCTTTCTATCAAGGTTGGTTGAGAGTCAGTTGTAGTTGATATCGTCTGCAGGAATTGTTTCACACCACCAGTGTCACAAAAATTGGTCCTTGTGTTTTTGGTAAACATTATTATTTCCTGGAGTAACTTGCTGATCTCTGCCTCTTTGTCCTAATTTGGTGCAGGGTGCATTGTCCTGTCTGTAGAATATGATCACACGGCAAGCATCGAGGCAAGTTTTGTCCAGATAACCCACTAATTAAGCTCTTTCTCGCTCGCACTTACCCCTAGTTACGGATATCCTACAATTTTTTCAGTTTTTCACCCATATTCAAGTTTAGAAGCAGAGGCTAGGGATGATAGATTATGACATTAGCCCCCTCCTAGCTTATTTTTCCTAGATCCGCCACCGCTCCGATCCATTCTAAATTATAAAAGTCACCGTATTTTCTTAGATGCATAGCAAAAGCGTAGGCATAATATACATCTAGGTGCGTAGGAAAAGAGTAGCTAAAAACAATTTAGAACAGACATAGTAGAATAGCTTGATGTGCCATAAAGTTTTGCTCGATATATATATATATACTTTTCCGTTCATGTTTGTGAAAAAAATATATAATCCACATGCAGTGCCTTGGCGACCCAATGAAACCCTTGTACAAGGGCGGCATTGTCCAGAACAGCGAGTTCAATAGCGGACTGATGGGCTGGTCGACACACCGGAACATCAAGGCTGGCGTCGGCAGCTCGTCGTCCGGCAACAAGTTTGCAGTGGTGCATGGGGCGGGAAGTTACGTGACCAGCAGTGGCATGATCCTACCGTCCCACAGCGTCTACCAGAGAGTCCAGATGCAGGGCGACAGGCACTACTCGCTATCAGGTACGTGATCGATCTACATTGGATTGGATTATATATTGTGCCCGTGTTTGATCACCTTGGTAAGTTAACCCCCTGTGTGTGTGCTCTGTGGTTTGTAGCATGGTTACAGGTGTCGACGTCGAATGGCACGTCGGCCGATGTGAAGGCGGTCATCAAGTTCCCCAACGGCGAGCGCGTCCTCGCTGGTGCCATCGTTGCCCAGTCCGGCTGCTGGAGCATGCTCAAGGGAGGCATGACCGCTTACTCTTCTGGACCCGCAGAGATCTACTTTGAGGTACTAATATGCATATATATAGTCCTCTGTTCCAAATTGTAAGTGACTTCTAATATATATGGAACAGAGGGAGTACTACCTAAAACCCAAATTAAGACGATAACACATATTATGGATGCACTGCAGAGCTACGGACCTGTGGACATCTGGGTGGACAGCGTGTCCCTGCAGCCCTTCACCTTCGACGAGTGGGACGCTCACACCCGCCGCTCCGCCGACAAGGTCCGGAGGCGAACCGTCAAGGTGGTCGCCATGGGCGCCGACGAAAAGCCCATGGCGCACGCCAACGTGAGCATCGAGCTCCTCCGCATGGGCTTCCCGTTCGGCAACGCGGTCACCGCGGAGATCCTCAACCTCCCGGCGTACCAGAAGTGGTTCACGTCGCGCTTCACCGTGGCCACCTTCGAGAACGAGATGAAGTGGTACAGCACCGAGTGGACGCAGAACCACGAGGACTACCGCGTCGCGGACAGCATGCTGAGCCTCATGCAGAAGAGCGGGATCAAGGTGCGCGGGCACAACGTGTTCTGGGACGACCAGAACTCGCAGATGCAGTGGGTCAAGCCCCTGGGCCTGCCGCAGCTCAAGGCGGCCATGCAGAAGCGCCTCAAGTCTGTGGTGTCGCGCTACGCCGGCAAGGTGATCCTCTGGTTTCTTGTTTGTAATGCATTGGTCGATGGAGAAGATAGGATATTAATATGCAAGTTCTCTTTTGTAAAAAAAAAAAAAAAAAAAAAAAAAGGTGATCCACTGGGATGTGGTGAACGAGAACCTCCACTTCAACTTCTTCGAGACAAAGCTAGGCCCCAGCGCGTCGGCCCAGATCTACCAGCAGGTCGGGCAGCTGGACCGCAATCCCATCCTCTTCATGAACGAGTTCAACACGCTGGAGCAGCCCGGCGACCCCAACCCTGTGCCCGCCAAGTACGTGGCCAAGATGAACCAGATCCGCGGCTACCCCGGCAACGGTGGCCTCAAGCTCGGCGTCGGCCTGGAGAGCCACTTCACCACACCCAACCTCCCGTACGTGAGGAGCTCGCTGGACACGCTCGCCAAGCTCAGGCTGCCGATGTGGCTCACCGAGGTGGACGTCGTCAAGAGCCCCAACCAGGTCAAGTTCCTGGAGCAGGTGCTCAGGGAAGGCTTCGGCCACCCCAACGTCGACGGCATCGTCATGTGGGCGGCGTGGCACGCCAAGGGCTGCTACGTCATGTGCCTCACGGACAACAACTTCAAGAACCTCCCCGTCGGCGACCTCGTCGACAGGCTCATCGCCGAGTGGAAGACGCACCGCGCGTCCGCCACCACCGATGCCAATGGGGCGCTGGAGCTCGACCTGCCCCTAGGCGAGTACAACTTCACCCTAACCCACCCGTCGCTCAAAGCTGCCGCTGTTCAAACCATCACTGTCGACACTTCGTCGGCCTCGTCGGAGCATATTACCATCAACGTCAAATCCTAGTATCCTAGATTCCTAGGATGTGTGGCAGTAGGCGGAGCTTTAGTTAATTTTTTTCTTCATTAGGTGATTCAGCCAATCTAGTCCTAGCCCGAACCTGTTCAATATTCAGAGTTTCAGACTCTTGAAAATAAGAGAGCACCGCCGGCGTGCATCCTCGTGCTGACTCTGGCTGAGTGTCAACAGAGATCTACTTACTCAAGTAATGAATAAACTAATATTATATGTGTGGAGTACTACTATAAAATTCTCTGGCCGTTTGAACGTTCCAGCATGCATCATGTGATCGATTATTTGTTACTTCTTGTTAGGCCATGTACAATCCATGAGTGCTTATATGGGCTCTTAAAGCAATGTGGAAGAGCCTTAACCTACAATGGACAAAGGCTAAAGTTAGATGCTAATTTGGTAATGCGTCCTTAAAACCGTCACTTTTATACTATAAAAAGGCCAAGCGCCGGCTGCTTGCATGAGCGCCGATGCCTGTGATAAGCGCCTGCCCCCTTGTACACGTTGGCAATAAAAGTATAATAAAATACAGTATCACCTACTAGCGCCTCCTTAAGCATCAGCCTTGTACATAGCCTTAGCTTCCATCTGCATCAACCATCGATTCTTTATCATTATCCTTTTACTGCGCACTAGAACTCAGTTTATCCTTGTACCGCCGACTAGAACTCAGCTTCAGGTGGCGTATTATTACCAGGACTCCAACACCATTTCCTCAACTAAAGTAACTTCCGTATCTAACAAGTTGTCGATGCAATCGAAGTACACAAGTTACTAGTTCGTAGGAGGGCAATCATAATGTACAAAATTAGAAGATGTCTGAAATCATGTGCAGATATTTTCACTTTAATTTAATTAATTAACTTATATACCAGTTGAAACAAAGTAGTCCAAGTTAAGATCTAGAATATGGAGAGAGGACGATCATTTCCACACGTTGTACGGTCCATTTTAGCAGCAGCAGCAATGTCAACATCATCAGGCATTCAGACATGGGAAACGGCAGCCATGCATCACCTTCAGTTGCATACTAATCTTGACAACTGTAGAATCAGTTACGTACTGTAGTAGTCAAGAACAATCACACCTCAGTGCAGCATGTTGTCTTGCTGACATCGGCATTCGTGCTTGGTTGCATCATACCTCTTCACCTTACACGTAATTCGTGGAAGCTTCCTACACGGAAAAAAAATAAAGGGAAGTTTGAAATCATCCTACTCCTAGTCCTAGATTGAAAATTGAAATCTTTCCGTGAAATATTTGGTCATCCATCTCCGCCGACAAATTTATTTAGGCCAGTTTATTCAAGCTGTCAGGTGTGTGTGTCCAAGGCATTATATATACTGGTGTTTCACGTTCATTTCATCGAATTGACGACCTTTGAGATTTCGTGTTTGATTTTGTTTTTCGCACTTTGCGAGACCTCAATCTCTTCGAAGTTGAGTTGGCGTATAAAGATCGTCGTTATTTCAAGAGTTCCAACACCATGTGCTTTCTGATCAGTAACTGCGGTGACTAACAGTGGTTGATGCGCAGCGAATGCCTGCCTCGAACCAATTAAAATCAACGTTTTGACAAAAATGTATAAAAATAAAAGTATTTCGTGACCTCTTTCCAACGAAGCTTCGTTATATACGTTCATCACATAAAATTCAGTCTGAATTTATGTGCCCTGTTTTGACTAGGGTTTACCGGTAGACGCACGCATGCAAGTCCATGATCAGCACAGCTGACTGAGCTGCTGAGAACATCATTTTCTGTTCTTACTTTCTTAGAGCAACTCTAACTCAGGTTCTATTTAGACCCCTACGTACTCTAAAATTTAGAACTTTAACAAAAAAATCAACTCTATTAAAAACTCTTATTTTTCATGTCCTCTTAAATTATGGTCTTAAATTCTCAGGACCCCCTATCTCATAGGTTCCACCCACTTTTCTCTCCCCACCCGTGGGCCCCACCCCACTTTCTCTCGCACCCACGCTTCCCCCTCCCCTGCACGAGCCTCCGGCGCTCTGCCCCCGTGCGGGCGAGCTGCCATGCCGCGACGGCCACCGAGGCTGCCGCGCGGGCGGGCTGCCTCGTCGTGACGGCCACCGGGGACGCGCACGACTGCTGGAGTCAGAGGAGGTGCGCCGCCTCGACGTCCGCGCGTGCGGCTGGTCGCACCACCACCTCCGGGGAGCCGTTGCCCCGCCGCACGGGATCCCCGCTCCATGAGCTCCACCCCGCCCCACTGCGCGAGTGCTTCAGCGAGTGGCGGCCCAGCGTCTTGCATGGAGCTCGCGTTCCTGCCACCCGCCGCCGCTGTTGCTCGCGTCTGGGAGGCTCCCTGTGGCCGCGGTGGTCGGGGGCAGGCCGAGGGAGTGGGGGCGGCGGCGGAGAGGCCTGCGCCGGGCCGGGGGTAGGGGCGGCGCCGGCGCCGACGTGCTCGGTGTAGCAGGGACCGGAGTCGTGGCCGACATTGGCGGACGCGGACGAAGTCGCGACCTTCCTCTTGCGCGCGCCGCGCTTCTTGGGCCTGCGCAGTGATGGGGATGTCCTTCCCCGCCGCCACCCAGCCATGCTCGCCGTGAACCTGAGCTCCGAGCTCCGTCACCGCCTGGGACCTTGCTCGCCTGTGGAGCTCGCGCCGACACGCCATGCCCGCCTACGGAGCTCGTCCCTGCGCCCTCGCCTGCGCGTCCGCGCCGCAGCAGGAGGTGATAGCAGCAGGCACGGTGGGGAGCAGCAAGCCGCCGGCGTTGGGGGTGGGGGCCGCGCGGCCCAGGAGAGCGCCGGGCGTAGGGGAGAAGATGTGCTCGGCGCGTGCGCGGACAGACGCAGCGCGTGGAGAGGTGGCGGCGCGTGCGGGGAGATGGTCTTGGGCTAGAGTGTGAGGGCATATGGTGTTGTAGAGTTAGAGTCAATTTTAGATTCTTATTTTTTATAGGTTAACATGTAAATGAAAAAAATAAGGACCTAATTTATATGCTCGGCTGGAGTGGTTCTTATAGATGAAGATAAATTCCAACAGGAGCAGCAGACATGTCAACATCGTCTGCACATGGGAACGAACGAACAACAGCCACGCACCTTCAGTGTTATTACATGATCATCATGCAAAGCTTGATTTTGTCAAGAAGGATTAATTAATCATATGATGAGTCAAGAACCATTCGTGTACCTCATCAGTTTACTAGTAGAGTAGGTGGCCTTGCTGACCACTGTGCTCATGCTTCGCCAGTTCGTCATCTTTACGCATAATTCGTGGAAGCTTCAGACGCGGAAAAGGCTTCGCCCGGTCAGGAGTCAGGTCAGGTGTACTGCACCGCACGGCACGTGAAATATATACTTGATCATCCATCTCTGCCTGCCGACAAATTTATATACAAGCATTTCTTTTTGTTCAATTTTAGACCAAAGATCATTGGTCTCACCACTTTATACAAAGCAAAGGGTTAAGATTTGCTGGAGTAAACCAATTATAAGAGAAACAACACAGTGCTCAGGGACTTCCCCTCTAAACTGATAAAAAAGAAATCAACAGGAAAAAATGCTCACAATAGCGCCAGTACCATGAGCAATCTTTGGTAAACTATATAGATTGTGCCAAGTGCCAAGAGCACCACTTTTCTTTTCTTTTTTCTCCCCTTGATTAGGATGCTCCATTTCTGCATTAAAGATGGATCGGTGTACCACAGAATCAGAATGGGTAATGATTTTATTGCTAAAACAAATGTGGTGTTTAGATATGGCATTTTGGCAAAGAGGGGTCTTCTCTTTTTAGTATTTGTGTGTATGTGTGAGTTTCCACCATTGACTAAACACCGCAATTGTTTAAGCTCAAGATGAAGAACAAGATCATAAATCATGATATAAAAGTGGGACCACCAAAACGAAGATATAAACTGACACGACTTGCATGAGGTAGCTGGGGCTTGTCTAAAAGGGACTAGTGAAATTGTTATCAAAATTTATAAATATTTAGAATCTCCAATATTAAAAATAGTACACTTACGATTCAAATATAAACAAATTTCTTTTGACTGGTTTTCAAAAAGATAACTTATTACCCACATAATAGCTCTCCTATTATCTGAAACCAAGAGTTCAGCTGAAAAACACTTGAAATGTCATTGGACCTATGTATAGAGCTAGCTAGGAGTAGATAACGAGCCAGTGAAACTTTTTACGAGCCTTCTTCAAAATTAATTTATTATTTGTTATTATGTTCTTTGTGTTGTTTGAGACCCAATTTTACACTGAGCCATGCCAAAACTGAATTTTGATTTTTATTTAAAAAATCAGTTGGAGCAATTTTGAAACAAAGTCACAATCCTGTTGATTCAATGAGTTTCTCGTCCGGCCCAGCCCGAATTCAACGGATGCTTTAATGAGTTTTTTTGGGTCCAGTCAAGCCCAAATTCAACGGATTTTTTGGTCCAGCTCAAGCCCAAATTCAACCGATTTTTTGGTCCAGCTCAAGCCCAATGAGTTTCAGAAATGATGTCTACAAATCTGCTGATAATAAGTTCGAATTTAGACAGAAGTATCGTGACTCCGTGAACCTTTTGCCTATGCTGAACTGATATATAAATCAGGGCAGATACAATGCTTCCCAATTATTTGTAGTGCCTTACAATTTGCCGCCAAGGTACAATCATCCGGGAGAATGGAAAGAATTCTTTCTTAGGAAAATAATGAAACCAAATATATCATTGTATCTGGACAACATCATTATCCTTCTTCAATAATCTGTGACCACACGTATAGCATTGTCTGTAAGTGGGGCTAAAACAAGTACAACAGGGGAAACACGAAGACCCTATAAAGAGAACTGGATTCTTCTAAACTTCAGTATAACTTCTCGAATCAGTGAATCACAGCGACCGATAACAACCTGTTTCAATCAGGTTTGGTACAGCTGAGTTGACAAAGTTGCAGCTACATAGGTTGTTTTCTTTTCTTTGATAAATTGAAGAAGTTCCTTCCTAATTTGGCCTGATCTATCTCCTTCACAAAGAAGCCCGGAACTACATAAGCACATCCTACAGCCCATAATGATCAGACACCAATATATACAACACGGTAGCAGTTTCAGTTTCATAGAAAGAAAAAACACAAATGACATGAACAGTTTCTGAAGGGATGTCAGAGCATCCAACATGGTAGCCTACATCAGACGGCCAATGGACTACACAGACTGACAGACATATATGGTACAATTTCCACTGCCACCTCTACATAACACCTTTGAAGTCTTATTAGAACATCAAATAGATGCAATCCTACGTTGAACAATTAAGCAAAGATACAAACAGACCGTAGTCCATAGACAGCTTCGGATGCCCATTGTCTTGGAGGAATGATTGGCCAACCTAGACTGCGATATCATGCTGAATGTGTCGGAGTAAGACAGGGATTACAATGTCTGGAGAGCTGAGCTGGGGGAGGTGGCCTTCAGAGGGCATCACCTCCACAATGGAGTCACCACCAAGGTGCTTGTGCAGGAACTCAGACACCACAACTGGCACCGCGAGATCCTTGGTGCTCTGAACAATGTGGCATGGGACACTAACAAGCGGGAGGAGGCTGCGCACATCGCTCTGGAAGATCGTCTGGGCAACACTAAGTGCAATGTCTGGACGTATATTGAAGAGTGTCCTGCTAAACTCCTGAACTGCCACCGATTCCATGTCTCCACCAACACACAGGGGTGCAAAACCTGAGCACCAGGCCTTGTAGTTTGATCGCATCGCCTCAAACAGCTCATCGAGCTCATCTTGCTCAAACCCACCATAGTAGTCCACATCATTGAGGTACCTATATTTGGTCGAAGACAGAGTTGAACAGTTGACGGTAAATACAAGATGCAGTTAATATGTAAACAAAGCCAGAAAAGGTAGAATACAGATAGAGATTCAAAGAGCACCAATGATTCAAAACAAAGTCATAGCACAGAAGAAAAATGCATAATTCAGATGATGTTCACTATACTAGATGATAAAAGATGAACTGCGAAATTCAGACGTTCACTATGCTATTATCTTTTTATCAAAAAGGATGCGTCATATAAAGAAGAAATTTATCAAGTAGCAGAAGTGAAATTCACTTCTAGAGTTCTAGGTTTCACCATATCTAAGAAAGGTTCAGATGAAGTTGTGACTTGAGACAAAATGTGATTTAATACCACTGAAACCTAATTTTATTGCAAAGAACACTGGCATGTGCCATCATACTATAATCGTACAAGGAGGGACCACCCTAGTGCAATATGAGGTTAATTTATAGATCAAATGCCCATGCTTCACTATTATCTGAATTTTGTTTCAAGACGGTCAGCTCAGAGTAACTTCAGAAAAATGACCCTTGTGACATTTGCAAATTAGTACACATATAAATCATATTGTTTCTCAAGAGAATTGCAGTTTAGACCTATGCTTGCACATTTGTGTCACTTGGTCTATCAGGGATTCAAGGCAGGCAAAAGGGGCCATGTCACTGTGGATTCAACATGACACTACATTATTTCACTCAAGTAAAATTCATTATTTCACTGAAGTAAAATGTGGAAAGAAACTGTGAACTCGATCAAAATATTATTACGAAAGATTATATCTGTTGTGGCCACGTAAAATACAGAAGTTGAACTATGATTAAGGCATCAATTAAAAACAACTCCTAAGAGTTTGCTAAAAGCATAAATTCTGTGACTTCCACACGTCCCAAATTGTCAATGTCTCCTCTCAAAAAAACGCATAATATCTATTTGAGAGAAATTAAATGAAAGGAAAGACTCGTTAGTGTTTTTTTAGGAAAATGAGACATGGTAGAGAGAGCACTCTAAAAGGATTTGCATTAATAACCCGAACTTCAAACATCAGCATATCAAGAAGTGTACAGTCTTGCGCTTTCATTGCCTGCAGGTGAGTACAAAAAAGGGCGTATCCAGTGCCGTAGGCTCCCGCACTGCGGGGTCTGGGGAAGGGAAAATAGCCAGCAGCCATCCCTGCACAAATGTGCAGAGGCTGGGGCTTGAACCTTGGACCTCTTGGTCACAGACGGTAAAGCTCTACCGCTTGCACCAGAGCTTGCAGGTGAGTACAAGTTAAACCTAAATCACAGACCCAATGCATATGATTTTTCCATTTTGTTTATATGTGAAGAAAATGCTAACATGAAAGGATTTAACAGAATGTGACAATTTGTAAGCTAATCTTTGCCACAACAGTGATATACACTGAAGAACATAATTTTGCAAACATACAGACAAAATTGATTGCTCAACTGACACTTTATTACAAGAACATAAAGGTTCCCATTTAATAATCAGTTTTGCATTGATTTTCCATAAAAACTTCGGGCCAGTTTTCTGTCTTGACATATAAACTATCTGTGTTTTTAACTATATATGTGTTTTTGGAGCACTATACCTGACGCATAACTAAATGTATCATAAATGACTCTCAGCAACACTTCCTTTGGTTCCTCCTTGTGATCAAAAATATTTTGCACACAAAGTACTTGGTAATGGAGATTAAGCTCCTAATTGCACTAGATCAACATGCATCCCTCTTTTCTATTCTTCATCATTAGTTATGCATTCTCTAGTCTGTACTCTGTACACTAGAAAAGACAGGATGTACTTCAATTATGTTGAATAGTTTATCCTAGAATTTATTCAGATTATCTATATGAGGATTTATGACCTCCACCAGGTTGATTTTTATTTTAGCCCCAAGAACAATTATTGATCCCTAATCTCTACTGTAACTGAACCAAACAGTTGCCCACACTGAATTATGGTAACCATCCATTACCATCTTGTTTAAAATCTTTGATCTACAACTAGGATTTCGGCCGTGTAAACTTTAGTGACAAGATCAATCTTATGCCAGAGAAAAGGTAACCTTGTATTGTGTACTGCACCTTAGCGATAGTTATTATGGCGGTATGGCCCTGTTTCCTTCTCAACTCAACTGTTGAATTTCAGATCCAACAGCACAACACTCGACTACTATCCGAAACCAAATTCAAAGTATCAGTCATGTTAACAGCTCTGAGTACTCGTAGATGATAGATCACCATCATCCATAAAGGTATCACCATTTGCTCGGCCCATACCGGGCCACCTGATTTTGAAAGGTTAATCCAATATATGATCCCCATCTTCGAAATAGGGCGATGATAAGTGACAGAGCACACTCACAATTATCTAAAGGTTTCGAGTATATCGACAAAGGGCGGATCCTTCCAGAAAAGATGCCCACGCGCTACTCCAGTCGCAGACCCAAAGTGAACATACATGTCGACAGCCATATATAGTATAGAATTTCGGCTGCAGATCCCCAACAGGGCTCTAATTTCCGAAACCCGAAAGTTGTCATCATGGGGATGGGGATAGGGTCCATGCTGGACTGCTGGTACTGCCATGTATAGCTCCTACTTCCTACGGAGGTTATATAGCTCAATTCACCAAAATTACAGCGCAGCAGAGAAATCAAGAGCTGACACGGTCGATTCGTTCCCCAGTTCCCAATCAGGAAGGCACGAATTGGAACAGAGCAATTAATCATGAAGGTACGAATTGGAACAGAGCAATCAATCACGAAGGTATATGGATTGGAACAGAGCAGGATGGTGAAATTCGAGCGAGCGAGCGAGGAAGCAAGCAGGGGGAAATTGAACTGAATAACTAAATCACCTTGGGGACGCGGAGAGCAGCACGAGCTTGGTGAAGAGGTCGGGCCTGGAGATGGACGCGAGCGCGCCGATGACGGCGGAGACGGAGTGTCCGACGTAGATGCAGGAACTGACGCCGAGCTCCTGGAGGATGGCGAGGAGGTCGAGCGCGTAGCCCTCGAGCGTGGCGTAGCGCGCGAAGTCGAAGTAGTCCGGGTTGGTGGGCCCGGCCCCCATGGTGTCGAAGAGCACGACACGGTAGTCGGCGACGAGGTGCGGCACCAGGTGCTTCCACACGGACTGGTCCGTCCCGAAGCCGTGCGCCAGCACGATCACCCCGCGCTTCCCCTCGCCCACCACCCGCAGGTTGTGCGCCTCCTCCACGATTCCCATGGTGCTGCGGTGGGGGACGCCGGGACGGACGCGCTGGGCGGGACGGGAAGAGGAGAGGAGAGGAGAGGGAAGCCGCGGAGGGAGGGAGAAGAGGGGCAGTGGGAAACGGATGAATGGCGGGCGTTTTAAGGCGGGGGCCGTGGACGGGGAATCTGCCGGCCGGGGAGGGGAACGCGCGCGCACCGGACGGACGCCGCTGCCTGGGCTTCGGCGACAGGGTGGGGCTCGGCCTCGGCGGCGTGGGACGTGGATGGATGGTCGCTGACGGAGTGGGTCGATCGGCGGGGAGGTTTGGTGGGGACGGCGGCCGCGGGCGCACCGGATTGCTGCCAGTTGGTAGGTTTCCTCTGCTCGGCCTCAGCGGGGCTTCTACTGCCCACTGGGACTATTAATTTAATTAATTAATTAACGGAATGGGAGAATGGATGGGTATCGCCTAGCCTACAGTACACAATGCAGTTGCCATTGCCACCACGCCCTCCAAAAGTTGTGAAAATTGCAGATGCGTGCTCAGTCGTACGCGGGAGAGCTGAGCAGTGGTTCATTTTGCGAGAACCGGGTCAAACTGGTTTCGCATATTCTTTGAACGGAAAGATTAAAACCCAAGGACATAAACGCTAAAGTTCATCGATTTTTGCGTATAGCTTGCCTACCTCATGTCGAAGGTATTCCCAAGAGATATGGTAAATATAGTTTTTTTACAAGAAAGATAAAAAGATGCCCTTCATGGTGCTCGTGGGGATATTATCGGTTAAAAGCAAGGCCTAGATTTATCGTTCCTAATAGATAATATTGCATCTAGATTGAGCACGAGAATAAATGGGAACCGACCATGGCCTTGTTTACATCACCGATTCGGTGGTGGCCGAATGCACTATTGTAGTATTTTGTTTCTATCTCTCATAAATAAAAAGAACAAAGAGTGAACATTTTTTGGTACGACATTCTAACGTGGGTCCACAGTTTTGCCCCTACGATCTAGCGTCCATAGCATTTTTATCTTTCCTTTTGTGCGATACAAGAATTAAAAAGGAAAGAAAGTGAACCGCACCTTCACAGCACCCTACGTCCACTAAAAAAAGAAAGTCTCACCCGTATCAATTAAAGAAAAGGAAAATTGTATCATCACCTACACCCCACGTCAACTAAAAACAAGGAAAGTCTTACCCGCACCAATTAAGAAAAAAAAGGAAAATCGAATCAACACCCACACTCCTCGCTCCTTCCCTTTCATTGCGACATTTCAAACCACCCTCGCTCCTTTGCCTAGCATCTCAAGCATCGACCACACCTCCGTCGCACGCGTAGTGCTCGCCCACGACGCCGGACCTTGCCGCCGGCTCCAGCGACGTCACCAGACGCGCCACCGCATCCACGCCGACGGAAGCGCGTAGTGCTCACCCGCGGCGCCGGACCTCGCCGCCGCATCCACGCCGACAGAAGGCTCGCTCGCGGTGCCAGACCTCGCCGCCAGCTCCAGCAACATCACCAGACGCGCCGCCACACTCACGTCGACAGTAGGCTCCCTCGCGGTGCCGGGCCTCGCCGTATGTTCCAGCGACATCACCAGACGCGCTGACAGAAGCAGGTGCCGCCTGCTGGCCGTGCTTTGGGCCACGGCGCTGAACATCGACAGCTCAGCTGGGACGAGCGCCCAAAAGGTGTGACACATCTGATCTGATCTGATGTCTGCTAACTTTGATCGCTTCCAAAGATTATCCGTACATGCGCACACCCAATGTCCTTTACTCAATCCACGCCTGCAGCTCTGTTTGCTTTGATCTGCTTTGCTATGAAAGTTCCTCGACCTTGTGTTCCTCACTCTTCACTTCCCTTTACGATTTTTGCATCCGGATTTGATCCAATTACAGGATATATATATCACCTATGTCTACGTCTAGAGGAACTTTTAGATTTATTAATCAAGGCAAAATATATGCAACGTCAACAGGAACTTTTAGCTTGCTAATCTCTCTTGGTTTGCGAAGAGGAGGGTTCCTTTGTGTTTACATCAGTTCTGATATTGGATAGTGCAATGTTTTGGTTGACACATAATTTGGAAAATAAATATTCCATGAATGTTGAGATTAAATGTCTCGCCTAAAACCACATTCACATTTATTATTTGGACTACGGGTGATCAGAAAGTACCATAGAAACGATGAAAATTTTCCCATTTCTTGATTTTTATACTATAAATAATTTTGGTACTTTGGTTTACATTGCAATATTGCATTATGGAATAGTAAACAGTATTTGAGTAGGTCATAGATTGCTTTTTTATGCTGGAATCACCCTTGTAGGTCGATGGAAACACTACTGACGGATTGTGCATAGTTTCAGAAATATTTTTTTACCTGTGCTTACCTATTTCTGACTCTACTATGCAGTAGCAGATCTTGTCATAGGTCTAGTTCACGTAGAGTAATGTCTGATGAGCAAGGTCATAAAAATGTGTAGTGTATTTACTCTACCCTATTTTGTTAAAATAAGAAGCATTATTAGAACAAACAAGCGGAATTTTCTTTTTATCCCACCATAATTGCGCAAACTGTCTACGACCTACAACAGTTGCTAATGATTGATCAAGGCATATCTTCGGATTGTTTCAATTTAGGTGTCCTTTTTCAAGCAACTCGAGAGTACTGGTGGATGAAACGAAACAATAATATTACGAAGCACCACATCGACTTACGCTTCTGTGTAAGAACAAGTTTGTAATTAATTATAATCATGCTATATTACATTGTATTATTTGTTCTTCTAATTATAACTTAATTGAATAATCTATAATAAATAAAATAAGCAAAGTTATACTAATCCTAACACTCGATATCCTTTTATTATAGAAAATGTGTGCCGTAACACAAGCGCCAGAATACCGTAAAAAATATAGTAAGCAAGAAATGGCTACTGCAATTGATGTATGTGAGAAGATGGAATATGACTTAGCACATTGTAACTACGTAAGTCGCTTGATCCTGCTTTATTACTTGTTTTCACATGTATTATTCTAATTGCTATCATGTTTGTTGTTTCTTTTGCCACGGCTACAACTTATAAAATATATGCTTTATGTTTTCAACCAGCATAATAAGATACTTACCATAATCGACCCTAGACCTATTGAAAACTGGTGTAAAGGCACACTAGCGTTGATGTATGCCAGGCAAACTCTTGGATTTAACATGGAGTACATGGACGCAGTGAACGCACATATTCCTGGATGGAATGAGAATGTCTTCAAATGGAAATTCATCCTTGACATAGATTGGTAACTAACTCAAAGTCACGGTTTACAATAATATAATACCTGTGATTTAACTATTTTATATATAACTAATGGTGAATCTTTCCACAAGCGCTCAAGTGGACTCCTTATTCTACAGTATATGTCTGCGTGGAATAAACCTAAAGCCACAGCAATTTGTACGGTGAGTATAACATACTTTGTTTTAAAGTTTTGTGAGTTTTTTCAAATCATGTAATATTGCCCAGATGATATGCACTAATATTTTCACGTATTCATGTGTACAGGATGCTACCAAGATGCGTCGGGACTTATTTATGAAACTGTTGGCGCATGAATTAAATGGATATCGGAGACATCTTTCTGCAGATATAAAACACTATCTTAGGCGAATCACGAAAAAAACTATACAGTTTATGAGCCTACGACACAACGATCTATGTGACTGTTAATTTTATGAACATTGCTTGTTTAGATTAAGTGTCACTTTAATGCGTTATTTAATTTTATAATATTATTTTTTATCTATGATCCATGTGTGTTTATATAAAAGTTTGCCAACACGTAGCAATGCACGGGCATGATACTAGTTTGGTAAAAATTATCAAACTTTGATTAATTAGGTTCAAAACGTTCGTCTCGTAAAGTACAACAAAATTATATAATTAGTTTTTGATTTCACCTATATTTAGTACTTCATGCATGTGTCGGTATTTTGATGTGACGAAAAATATTCTTTTTGCATAATGAATCTGGACCCAAATTTAAAAAACTAAACATGACCCGTGAGGCCTTGTTTAGCTTTACTCATGTCCACCATAATCGTCATGTGTTTAGAGTGGGCTGAGGTGGATACAGCTTACGAGCGTAGCCAAACAACGTTGGAGCGAAAATATAGTTAGTTTCTTATCCACATGTGTAGCTAAACAATAATCCAACGTCGAAGCGACAAATAGTTAATTTATTACCTTAATTGAGATGAATATGATTTACGAGTATGGCCAAACAAGGCTTAGCATAGGCACATATCCACCATGTCATCTCACTAGCTCCCTTATGTAATGCCCCCTTCTCTGTTAAAGTCACAAATATTCAATCAAGTACCCACTGTTTTGTTTAAAAAAATATGTATGTACGTTTTTATAAAACCATAAAAATGAAAGAAATTGTTCTCAAGCATTCGATCATGCATGTTGAAAACTAGAATTTATTAAACTATATATAAAAATATATTTTCCTTTTATCCTTTGAAAATTTGAATATATCGAAATAAATTTTCATTCTATCCTTTGAAATTTGAATACATACTGTCTAGGAGCGTGTTTAGTTTAGCCGTAGGCTATGAATTGAATGTTCTTCCGAGTTACTTCCTCCGTTTTAAATTGTAAGTCGCTTTGACTTTTTTGGTACATATATTTTGCTATGTATTTAGACTTATTATTATATCTAGATACATAGCAAAATGCATGTATCAAAAAAAGTCAAAGTGACTTATAATTTGGAACGGAGGGAGTGTATGCTAGAAAAAATTATACGTCGTTTGGCCAAAATAACTATAAATTATATCTACATATCTTTATCTCCCTTGAAACAATTGTAAAATATCTGTTTATTTCCACTCATTTGGAAAAACTAAAAGTCGAAAGAGAAAAACAGTTGTTTTTTTTTTTTTGCAGTAGAAGCATTTTTCAAAAGCTTAACAAATCCTGGGCCCGCCACAACCATGCCAAACTCCCTGTCACCGTGCCACCTGAGGTAGACTTCCTGCTTCAACCAAGTTAGTATCATGGTGCGTCACCTGTGCTCCACTGATCGACCACCTCATCTTCTAAACTCGTTTAATTATTATATATTATTTCGAACTTGGAATCCATATGACATCTTCTTATATGGGGAGTATATATCATATATGGGTGGCAAGCCTCCACTAATCCTTATGTTAATTTCAGCCAAGATCTATATACCGAGGAGGTTCCCGCTCAGTTGGTGGCTTTGGGGCCGGCTGCAAATTTTAAGTAGGGAATTGCATAATTTCATTTTTTATGGGTGTGTTTGGTTCGTTTGTTCGACAAATCTGGTTAGCTAATTTGTAATTGTTTGGTTAGCTATATTGGGTTAGACACAGATTTTATTTGGTTGGATAGGTTGCTTTGTGTAGAATCACCTCTTCTCTGAGACGGTGAACTCACCTTCTTTGAGGCATTTTGTAGAACAGCTGGTGGGCATGCATGTTCTACACAGCGCCGGTGACCACCTCCAGCTTGCTGCAGCGGCCACCGCTCCTCCCACGTACAATAGAGAAGAAAGCCGCGGGCACGCTCTCGTGGCCGGCTCCTCATTGCTGGTGCGCTATCCGGTGAGGCCGCCGCAAAGGCGCCATCCGCGGTCAAGGCGTCGGTTGCGGGGCCGTGGGGCGTGGAGCGGAGCTCAGGCATGCCGCGCTCGCCCCCGAGGCACAGCTTCGCGGAGGATGGGAAGAGAGGAGTCCGTGGCGGCAGGGCAGCGCACAAGGCCGGTGAACGGAGCTCTTCACTCACACGCAAGTTGAGCGAGAGGTGTCGGGGCTTAACTCGATACCGGCGGCGGAGCGGACTGGCTCGGAGAAGGACACGGCCATAGCGAGGAGAAGGATGCAGCCATGGCGGATCGGCGGGGAGAAGGACGCGTACACAGATGGGCGCGACTCCGTGGCGTGGCATGGTGAGGTCACGTCCGTGGCGACCTCTGCCGCTGCACGGGATCTCCGCCAATGCACATCGCCGGTGTACCGGCCTGGAGGGGAAGGATGAGGAGCACCTGATCTCCGGCCAGCACTCCTAGCCGTTGCTACGGGCACCGGGAGGAGGGGGAGGAGGAGCACGGGCAGTGGAGGAAATACCGGCAGTGGGGGAGTACGGGCGAGAGGAGAAGCGCGGGCGATGGGAAGTGATGCGAACGAGAAGGGGGCTGGTTCAAGCCACGCCAGGGGAGAACATCCAAATTGGGCGTATTAGGCTGGGCTGCACAAAACTGTACGGTTGCACAGGCCAAGCCAGCTTACAGAGGCCGGCCAGGCAACCAAACAGTCAAAATTTTGGCTCAACTAAAGCCCGCTAGGACTTACTCAGAGAACCAAGCACACCCTATACTTATTCACAAACTTCGGTAGTATTACTAGGCCTTGTTTAGCTCCTAAAGTTAAGAGGTGCCAGAATTACTGTATTGCACTGTAGCATTTTGTTTGTATTTATGAATTATTGTCTAAATATTGATTAATTAGGCTCAAAAGATTTGTCTCGTAAAGTTAAAGTAAACTGTATAATTAGTTTTAATTTAGTCTATATTTAGTACTTTATGCGTGTACCGTAAGTTTGATGTAACGAAAAATCTTTTTTTTATATACTATATTTTTTAAAGTTTGAGAGGAACTAAATATGACATTAAAAGCTTAAGTGGCCGCCAGACGTCATCAGCGCCTTTCGTTGTCATTCCGTAGCGCCAATGAGCGAACGGTTGGGAATTGCGTGTGATTATTAGCAACCGGGAGACGTACGTACGTATGCTGGGTGTACGTGGGGCCACGTTGATGAGCAACAGTGATGTGTTGTTCTGGGGTCCTAACGTCTTGACAGCGACTTAATCGATGATGATGGGCTAGTATATCTGTCTTCTGTGCAATTCGTACAGCCATCCATTGCACGATGTGGGTCTGTGATTCAACTGTACTGTAGTGCTGACTTCACCTTGTCTTCTTGTCAGCCAAGTGCTCGGCAGCATACAGTGCACTATCCGCTATGATTGTCAGTCATTGTTTAACGACATGGGGACATGCACGGTTGAAATTACTACTTAATTTTGCCCAAAATTTGTCGCCCTCAATTTTTCATACTTCTTTAAATCCATATGTATGAGTTACTCCCTCTTTCCCTTGAAGCATGTCGTTTTAGCTTTTAGTAATTACATCAAAACATTCGATGAATCTGAACACAATGAGCGACAGATGCTTGGCCAACAGAGTGAACGTAGACATTTAAGTCACCTACCTCAGTGACAATCCTAGCAAGACGGAGGGAGTAGAGCAAAAGAACAATGCTATGCATGATGCCATCAATTTTTATAGAACACTGAGAAAATGCTTAATCAGGAGCACATACGATTCAACTCATTTAGGGTTTTCACACCCAAAATGACGAGAAAATACAAGAAGAAGCCCCCTCCCCTTCTTGGCTTCTTGTCACCGGAGAGGCAGAAGAAGGGGTGCCTAGGCATGGCGACGACGGCGGCAGACCGAGGAGCAGGCAAGTGCTGGTGGCGCTCTACCTTAGTGGCGGCTCTTGTATGAACTTACTTTGGATTTCGAAGGGAATGAATATTTCTCTGAGGATGATGTCACCCCTTAATGTCTCCCTCCAAACCAAATCCTTTGCTATCGCCTCTTGAAGAAACACCACTTATCTAGAATTTCAATGTGCCGTCCATCCTAAAATTTCTAGAGCCACAGTGTACAAACAAGAAAAAAAAAAACCTAGAGCCACAGAGGACTAGCTCCAAATATTCTTGAACTGAAGCTGTACCAAACCAAACAGTGTATTAGAGAGCTGTATGCGTTGCAAATTTAATTGCGATGAAGAATCTATATTTGTATACTAAACAAGATGTGTACAGCAGCATACAGTACAGTACCCTACTATTCTGAATTGCACATATTCGACACTGACGGCACAAAACGCAGCATCAAACAAAATAGACTCCATCTGATCTATGTTGATGGCTGACATCCAAAGGTACGGTACACGACGAGGCATTGCATGATGATTGCATTGCGTGGAGTTTCTTATCGAGTGGATGACGGGTGACGGGAACCTGATCTTGGTCTCTTCCCTACCTAGCCAAGGCCCAAAGGTATCTTTGGAGCCCTTCTACTAGCTGGACGCTTTGTCCTTGTTGATGCACTCGTCCTGCCTTTGATGCCTACTACTCCCTACTTTGTTCAATTTTCTTTGCCTCACCCGCCTTGTCGTATCCTGCCTTCCTCGTCTTCTCCATCTCAAGTGGAAGGTCATGAAGTCGACTTCACAGAACCGTTGTCACGGAAGGGTGACGCAAGTAGAACAATCTAAAGCAACTTTAGTTTGTACTACATTGTTCTTGCGATTTTTCAAATAATGAAATAATGAATGTCAGCAATGAAACGAATCTAGCTTAGTTGGTTAGATTTCTGGTGGAACATGTTTACGAGGGTTCAAGTTCTCGGCACGAGACACTTTTGATCTTTATCAATTTTGAGATCTGTCGGTATAGTTCTTCGGAGATATTCACAAGTAAAGTTTGTATACGTATGTTCATAGGGATTAGCATCTTTCGTGCTCACAAGTAAAATTTGCATATGTATATTAATAAGGATCAATGTCTTTTGGAAGTGCTCATATGATAAGATTAATTGATATGCATGTCTTTATAAGAGTGAATGTATTCGTGAACGTCTAGTAAAAAAACTATGATATATAGAAATAAACATAAACGAAGATGAAACATATTGAATTGGGGAGCAGTTGCTACGAACCAAGCTGTATTAGCCAAGATAACTTTGCAGTTCATTTGCAAACATATCTATCCGATTCGAACTTTTTTTTTGACAACAGAACTCCTTGTTTAAAATAATGAGGGGTGCATGCGATGGTCCCATCTATTGTTCTATAATAATTATAATCCCGTATTCTTTATAATTTTGCGGTGCTCTACAGTACGCACAGGGTGATGTCACAGCCACTTGATCACGCCACTTTGCTTTGTTTCTGCGTAAGCTCCCAAACAAATCGCAGCGCTTGTGATTAGGTAGATTAGTTAAATTCCTAGGGACCAGTGGCGGAAGAGAAGGTAGCAAGCAACTTGATGGTATCCTAACAAAGTAACAAGATGTAAGAGGCAAAGCTGATGATAGTGATAGGGACCAGTACTGGAGTGCTGAGCAACTAACAGAAGCTAAGTAATTGGACATAACCTGGTGATGATGCTGATCTGCTCATCATACGATAGATGCCAACCTTTGACGAGCTTATCGAATGTCCGTTGAGTATCTTTGTTTTTAAATTGGATACAAAACTCTGTTTGCTCCCTCAGCTTGTTCAATTTTCCAAATAACAACCTGTTTGCATCCCTTCTCCAATGAGAGCGGATGTTTCATCCATGTTTCATTTTAGTCCATAATTACATGGCAGTCCTGGAAATAACACTGGCCTCATCACACAAAAGTTTCAGCTTCAAATAAATTGTGGATAAGGAAACACGGTATCGTGGCTGAGTAAAGTGACGGACCAGGGGTCATTCAGTGAAGTTGAAATTTTGTATGGGGCAACATGCTATTTTTCCATTCTTATTTTGCAAGCGCCAACCAAACAAGAATGATCCAATCGACATGAGCTGTTGGGAAATATAAAACGCTATACGCGTGACCAGATTATTGGTTCGTCAATCCAATTTTATTATTTTATCTAGTCAAACTGGCAACTTCAGATCCAACACCCGGTTTTCATAGCCATTGGGTCAGTTCAGAATCCAACAGATCGTTTATCAATTATGTATGATCCACAAGTCTGCATATGCATGATCCATGATTTGGGTTTCTTTTTCATGAGCACCTCGATGTGTTGCACTATCCATTAATAACAAGTGGGTTTTCGTGATAAACGAGCTTGCATAAATACTGCTCATCCGTCCAAGGCAACTTGGTTCGACAGCATGGAGTCAACTACCACACGATCTGCTGATATTGCCAGCAAATCGTTTGTTCAAATTTACAATTCGAAAGGAGTCTGCGATTATAAATTCTTATCCACCACCCTTGGGGCCTTGGGGTTTGAGCAGTTCAAGGTTGCGAACAATACGAAAGAGAGGTGCTCACATGGCGCATGTGCCCAACTAGCAGAGTGCCAGAAGCACTCAGACTATGACAAAACGGAAAGGCAGTTGAGGCAGAGTTGTGCTCGCTTTATGAAAGAGCTAAGAGGATTTTGGGCATGTAGTCCCAATCCCTCTAGAAGTCATCCCTGAAGGATGCAAATGGGATCTTTCTCCTGAAGAGAAACAAAAATGGCACAAAGCGAGGCTAGTGGCACAAGGGTTCATGTAGAGACCCATCATCAATTATGATGAAACTCTCGCTTCAGTTATGTGTGGCACAAATGTTCCAATAGTAAATGGCAGATAACTTCAATATAACAAAAATGCAGTTGGTAAATTTTGTGACCACATATTTGTATAGGCCACTTGATTCAGAAATCTATATGAGAGTCCCTGAAGGACTCAAGATCCCTGAACTGAATCAAAACTGCAACATGTTCAACGTTCGCCTGCAGCGGTCGTTATACAGTTTGAAAGAATCCTGAAGGATGTGGTTCAACCGTTTGAGTAACTTTCTCCTGCAGAGAGGTTACATGAACAATGATGATTGTCCTAGTGTCTTTATAAAGAAATCCAATGATGGATTATGCATCATCTCAATCTATGTCACTGATTTGAATATCATCGGGACAACAAGGGACATTGAGGAAGCAATGGCTTACCTCAATTCTGAATTTGAGATGAAAGACTTGGGTAAAACCAAGTTTTGTTTGGGTCCGCAGCTTGAACACCTCCCTGAAGGAGTGTTTGTACACCAGTCTACCTACACTAAGAGGGTACTTGAAAAGTTCAATATGAGCAAGTGCCACCCTCTTAAGACCCCTATGATGGTCTGATCCCTAGAAGCGAATAAGGACCTATTTAGACCAAAGGATGATGGTGAAGAAGTATTGGGACCTGAAGTTCCATACTTAAGCGTCATTGGAGCACTGATGTACCTCGCGAAATGCACAAGGCCTGACATTGCATTCACAGTGAATCTATTGGCAAGGTACAGTGTTGCCCCAACTAGAAGCATTGGGTTGGCGTGAAAACCATCCTAAGGTACCTACAAGGTACCCAAGACCTTGGTCTGTGGTTCCCGAAGAAACAAGCTCCAACCATGGTGGGATATGTGGATGCAGGCTATCTGTCTGACCCACATAATGGTAGATCACAGACTAGTTTTGTATTTCTCTGTGGTGGTGCAACCATCTCTTGGTGGTATGTGAAGCAGACCTTGATTGCTACATCGACAAACCACTCAGAGATAATTGCTCTATATGAAGCCGTACGAGAGTGTGTTTGGTTGCGACAGATAATTCACCACATCCAGAAGTCATGTGGTATGAACGTTGCTAATGCTCTCACCATTATCTATGAAGATAATGGGGTTTGTGTTGCACAGACGCACATGAGCTATGTGAAGAGCAATCTCACGAAGCATATTGATCCAAAGGTATTCTATCCTCAGGATCTCCAGAAGAGCGAGTTGATAAGAATCATGCAGGCAAGATCATGTGACAATCTTGCATATTTGTTGACTAAGTCTCTGCCCACCTCTAGTTTCTATAGGTCTATCCATGGAATTGGCATGAGGCAGCTGAGAGGGTTGCATGGTTCAGGGGGAGAGAAACCCCAAAGCCATAGGCCATGATTGTGATCCTGAAGATCATAAGTCGGTCCGAAGACCTGACTCATGCATCAACCGTTGTACTCTTTTTTCCTTGATGAGTTTTTCCCATAGGGTTTTCTTATACAAGGATTTTAACGAGGCAACAGGTGCAACATAAGCGATGTCTGTGATGTGCTCTTTTCTTCTACCTTTTTTCCCAGTGGGGTCTTGGGGGGAGTTTTTAACGAGGCATGCATGCACATGGTAATAATTTGGCCAAGGGTGAGTGTTGTGAAATAAAATAATTGTGGCCAAATTTTAAAGGAAAGGAGGAGGATATTTCTGGAGCATGAATCTCAGAGCAAAGCACGATTCTCAAAGCATGGATATCTTGTATCTGGAGTGTTCCTACTCTACTGTACCAATCCCTATCTAGGGATTCACCCCGCTATAAATAGGGGGGTCACTATCACCATGTAAAGCATCAGGAAGAAAGCAATAACAGCTACAGTTCCTCCTCCATCTAGCTCTCTATTCTTCTTTGTTCTCTCTTGTGTTCGTGTGTGAAACGCTGAGAACGATTCTTAACAGTTTCAGCCTTCATCACAGGCATCATGTGTACAGAAAATGCAGAACAAGCAGTAACAACTTTAGCTAAGCCACGAGATTAAAAGATCGTAAAAGAATGAACCAGCACAAGGGAAACGATTCTGCAAAACAAATTAGCTATTGAGATCCAAGCCATCTCGTACTAAAAGCCCACCCCAATCGTAGTCATCATGCAAACCATGTCTATTAGATTTCATAGTTAGCACTAACAAATTTGGCTCTAAAGAGCAGAGAACCCAGCATAGTAGCCTTTGATCCTGACCAAATCTATTTAGGACCTGATGAGAATAAACGCAACGATAGTTGGACCAATAGGCACGGCAGGACAGATTCAAATCAATCAGCACACACTAAAGCAGGGGGAAATGGACATGGTGGATTGAATAAATGGTCACAAAATAACTAGCATAATAGATGTTGCTTTGATTATCCATGATGTGAAACAAATTAACTAACTATTTAGACTTTAAAGAACTAATGCTCGCATGCACTACTTGCAAGCAACGAACTAACTAACATGTACTACTTGCAACCAAAAGAGAACTTCTAGCATGCACTGCCCAAAAGAAAACTTTCACATTCTCTTGCACTTCAGTCTTTATCTTTCTTTTGCTTGTACACAGCCACACGGTTCTTGATGTGTATACAGGTCACATCTAGTGTCAAATCAACTATTTTGCACACCTCCTTCGCACATCGATTGATGTCGGCTTTGGCTTCTTTCTTAGCTCTTTCAATTTATTCTTTGAGCATTTGAACAAATTGAACATACTCATGCATTCCGGTAGGATACATTACTTCTTCTTCTTCGTTGTAACTACTGTTAGACAGAACCTACAATAAAAAAATTGTCATGACTGAACATACACATACAAACAATTAATTAATTAATTGGCACGTGTTCTGGTGAAGACGTTGTGATGGACGGATGGATGGGGTCCGAGGGCGGGGCAAAGGGCAAGGGAGGTGGGAAACACAATTGTCATACTAACCTTCCACTAATAAAATTAATTAGCGCTAATTATTTGTTTAGGAACAGAGAGTAACCAGGAAGTACCCCCAACCACCGTAAAAAGGCTCTAATTGCTATCCACCACTTCTTTGTTTTATTGTTTTGTTTTTCGTCCTATTGGAGTTCAGACTACAAGATCGGATGGTATCTCCCATTTATTCGGAGCCCTTCTCTGTCTCGTCTGGCCCATGTCTTGGTTACTGGGCTTTGTTCAAAGCGAAATGTCATGTAATACACAAGCCCATGACATGAACCACCCTTCTAATCTTTATACTGGGCTTCTCCTCACAAATATCATTATACTGGGCTATAGCACAAATGACCTCAAATTGAGATAGCCCGGTCAGGAAATTTCCAACGAATGTTTCAAAAAAAAAAGAAATTTCCAACGAATGTTTCCAAAAAAAAGGAAATTTCCAACGAATGTTTCAAAAAAATAAATTAAATCTCTTAGAAAATCATATATAATAGAAGAATAAAAGAATTCTCTTAAGAAGTAAACTTACTATTCTAATAAAATAATCATTAACCAAGGAAATGTATAATTGCAATTTGTATGACATATATGATGACTGAATAAGTTACACACTGGACACAGACATAGAAGTAATATATATTATACGGTAACTAAGCCACATGTTTCGACAAAAAGTACAGTAAAGATGTCGGCCCCTAATTTTAGGAGTCGAAAAGTATTCGTATTTGCGCCATGATCATGCACAAATACGCACACAAATAAAAATGGTACACATATATATATGATATAAACTCTGAGATTTATTGATAATAGAAATAAGGTCTTACAATAGTCAATGTTCAAATAACATAGTCATAGGTCTTACATAACTAAAGATGTTCCATCGCCGTATCGCGGTGGTTTTATTACATGGGGGTGGTAACTACTACAACGAAAACTACAGCGAAGCGATACACACTACTCCACAGGCATGTTTGAGCGCGGTCGAAACCCTAAGTCCTAGTACTTCCTTCTAGCGTCTCCAATAGGTCGTCTCACGTGCCTCCTAGTCCTCGTCGTTCTCCTCCTCGTTGAAGTCGTAGTCTTTCTCGGGATCGTTATCTGTGAGTCAACATGGGGTGAGTACATAGAGTACTCATCAAGTCCCAACAAGGGGTGGATGGTAGAGATGGTAACATGATTTTAATAAAGGGGGTTTGGGCCCTGGGGGAGCATCACCATTCTCGCCAGTTCCTGGGTTAGCATATTAAACCAATAAAAATCATTAGCATATTTAACAATAAAAAGATCTAATCAAAGGGGACCTCATCCTAGCGGTTGCCCATTACCAAGGACGTGGCTATTCGAATAGGATTAATACACTCTACAGAAGGGTACAAATTTCCCCACATGATGGACATAGTCCAATCATGATCAGTGATTAAGACAGGCCCAACAAGACCTCGTACCCGGATGGTGCGACCTCAAGTGTTCATATAATTTCCACTACGGCCTACTCAGTGGTCGGAACCCACACATCTTTAGGGATGATCACACAGCATCCCAAAATCCTTAGTGGTTGGATGATCACACAGCATCCATTGGGATGATCACTCAGCATCTCGTTTTTAATAGAAAGGTGCTCGCACACGGCACTACAATAAGTTTTACATGAAAGATCACTCAGCAACCATGCCGACCAAACCACGGAAGATCACTCAGCAACCGTGTCCTCTCCTGTTAGTCCATTGCCACTCCGGCCTCCTAGTGGATATCATACTTCTACCTAACGGGGTGTGAGATCAGGTCTACCATATAGACATGTGGCTGTACGTATATCAGACTAGGTGAGATGGCCTATGAACCGATCCTTATATGAATGAAACGAGTATCTCCGTAGGAACCCACACAGGCGAACCTACCAAAATAATTTATACCACATAAATTACCCTACTCGCTTCCGTCACAACAAGTTTGGTTTTATTAACATCTCATATATTCACATAACTCAGCTTGTATTCATAAATCACAATAATTCTCAATATCATAAATTCAAGTTTATAATAAACATGGTATAAGATGATGATGGTGGAAAAAGGGGGAGTTAGGACTTGCCTTCGTTGAACTCGCCTTCCGATCCCACGTAGTCCGGGTCCTCGCCTTCTTGGTAGTCGTCGCCCTCTGTCGATCGTCGCGAACGAATAAGACTACCGCTTAAAAGGAAACACAAAAACAAACAAGGAATTATATGGTGGTAATAGGTCAAATAAATAGAGCAAGATTATATAGGAATTTAGGTGGTGGTTTTGTGGAAAATGGAATTAAAATGGATGAGCTATGATTTTTAGAAGTTAATATATATAGTGTGGAATGTGAGCAGAATTTCTGGGAGTATTCCAGTGAGCAAATGGTCGTGAAAGGTTGTGCGTAAGCTCTGGGGTGACTCTAGTATTTTTAGGAATTTTTCTGGGATTTATTCTCTATAAATAAAATAGCTTTTCATCACTACGTGTACACTCCACGTGTGACTCTGGCCAATATACGCATGAACAACATTATGTGCATGCCGACGCCAGTGGAGCAGTCCATGAGTTCGCCGGGGCTGACTTGGCAATGTGAGTCTACGGCAGCGGCGAGAGCTCGCTGTGGTGAATGTGGCGGAAGCAACTTCGACTCAGGCGCTCGGCGGTGCTTGGTGCAGTGACGTGAGGCACACCGGTGGCTGGGCGGCGGCGGTGCCGGCCATGGCTCCAGCGTAGCGACCTTGAGTGGTTGGGCGGCGGCGGTGCTGACCATAGCTCTAGCGGCAGCTTCCATCGCGGCAGTTCGGTGACGTGCTTGCCCTTGCATGAAGCATTGGCGTGTGTGCATGGTGTGTGCCTAATGTGTGTGTGGTATACATATACGGGTGTGTGTGGTATATGTATGTGTGTGATATATATACGGGTGGTGTATACGAGTGTGCATGCTTGGCCAGGCCTTGCCGTCTGGCATGCGGAGCCATACGGTGGCAGGGTTCAGCAAGTAAAGGAGAAAAGCTAGAGATGACTGGAATAGTAATAGCATCGATCTGGGACTCACCTCAACTCTCCAATTCAGCTAGAGAGGCTCACGGTAGAGTTAGGCAGGAGCTCGCTCCAATGACGGCGGCAGCGGCGGACTTGGGAATAGATGGGATTGAGCTCGGTCTGGAGGTGGAGGATGGGAACGGATGGGAAGATGTGGTGTTCCAGGCTCCAACGGAGCTGGGAGTGATGAGCTTCGGGCTGCGGTGACCTCGCCGGCCTATTTATAGGCGGTAATGGCGGTGCGACAGCGGCGACGATATTTTCATCCCGAGCCCGAGTGCACGTGGATGAGTTTGAGAAGTATCCAGGAGCTGAGCTGGTCGCCTGCTCATCCAGTTGCTTCGGCAAGGTCAGTGCTTTGAGCAGTCACGTCCTCGACGCCGGTGGGATTCGTGTGCCGGTCATCCCTGTGGATGTGATCGCTCAATGAGGCACGAGGAGGAGAAGCAGTGATAGGACGGTTCGAGGCTGTTGCCAGCTGGTGCTCATGCGCTTATCCTCTTCAACACCGGGATGGGCCACTGCGGGTCGGCGCTGCAAGTTCGGTTGTGAGATTCGCGAGGAAGAAGAGATGCTGCCCGGTCCTACTCATTCGTTTGAAAAGAGGGAGAGAATGGCTGTCGCTGCTGTGCCTTGTTTGGGCTGTGGTCGTGACTTTGGCCCACGTGAGAGAGTGAAGGAGATTGAGTCTGTGTTGCTCTTTTGTTATTCCTTACTTTTTCCCAAAATTTATTTAAGAGACAAATGATGATGATTCAAAAGGAATTAAAAAGGATATCAAGGAATGGTACCACCATAAGTTCAACAAACAAAAAGGAAAAACAAACCACACAACTTTACTCAAGCAAGATTATTTTAGTTTACAAAATCTATTCGCAACACAAAATAAACCTACACATATAATTTTAAAAAGATTCAATTTTTTAGTGATTTTCAAAACAGGTCGAAAATTTAGCGTGTTACAGACCTACCCCCTAAAGAGAATCTCGTCCTCGAGATTCATACTGTTCCTCGAATAGGTATGAGAATTCTTTCTTAAGGTCATCCTCTCTTTCCCATGTGGCTTCAGCCTCGGTGTGGTTGCTCCACTGTACTCGATAAAATCTTACTTCTGTTCTTCGTGTTTGCCGCGTGGCGATGTCCAAAATTTTGATCGGTCTCTCTTGGTATTATAAGTCAGGCTATAGGTCCATTACTTCCAAGGGTACTTGCTCTTCTGGCATTCTCAGGCATTGCTTTAGTTATGATACGTGGAACATATTATGTACGTCTGACATTTCTGGAGGTAATTCTAGACGGTATGCTACAGCTCCAATTTTTCTCAAGATCTTGTAAGGTCCAATATATCATGGTGCTAACTTTCCTCGGACTTGGAATCTTTGGGTACCTCTGATCGGGGACACTTTCAAGTAGAAAAAAATCTCCCGGTTGGAATTCCAACGGTCTTCGTCGCGTGTCCGCATAGCTTTTCTGTTTGCTTTGTGCGGCCTTTAAATTTTCCTGGACTTTAGCTACTTGTTCTTCTTCATCCTTGATCATATTCAGTCCAAATAGAGTTCGCTCACCAACTTCAGACCACATCAAGGGTGTTTGGCACTTCCTTCCGTACAACGCTTTGAATGGAGACATTTTTAGACTTGCTTGGTAGCTCATGCTCGTAACATATCTTCTAATATTTGATTTACTCGTTCCGTCAGCCCGTCCGTTTATGGATGGTATGCTGAGCTATAGTCTAGGCGAGTGCCCAAAGCGGTTTGCAGGCTTTTCCAAAATTGGGATGTAAATTGTGGGCCTCTGTCCGACACAATTCAGCTTGGGACACCATGTAATTTAAGAATATTATGTATATATAGCTGGGCTAGTTTATCTCCTCGGTCTCTGGTCTTCACAGGGATGAAGTGAGCTACTTTAGTTAATCTATCCACTATAACCCATATTGAATCGTTTCCTTTTTGTGTTCTAGGTAGACCCACTATAAAATCCATACTGATCTCATCCCATTTCCATGTTGGGATGTGCAATGGTTGGAGTAATCCTGCTGGTCATTGATGTTCTGCTTTCAATCTTCGGCATGTATCGCAATGGGCCACATAATCCACGATATCTAGCTTCATTCCATCCCACCAATATTTTTGCTTGAGATCCATATACATTTTTGTCGAACCTGGATGGATAGAGTACGCTGAACAGTGGGCTTCATCTAAAATTAGCTTCCTGAGCTTCTCATCTTCGGGTACACATATTTGATTTTCGTACCATAATATTCCTTGCTCGTCAACTTTAAATCCTTGAATTTCTTTGTCGGCACTTCTCTTCTTAAGACGTTGTATCTCTTTGTCCTTGACTTGGGCTTCCTTTATTTGGTCTTCCAATGTTGGGCGTATGTGTAGAGTATTTAATGTGCCATATGGTACAATCTATAGATTTAATTGGCGTACTTCTCGTGCTATTTCCGGTCTTTGGTTCAGAGTCCTCATATGGTGGCAATAAGATTATCTACTTAATGCATTAGCAACTACGTTGGCTTTACCTGGATGATATTGTAGGTTCACGTCATAATCTTTGATTAATTCTAGCCATCTCCTTTGCCTTAAGTTGAGGTCCGATTGTGTAAAAATATATTTTAAACTCTTGTGATCGATGAATATTTCACATTTATTTCCAAAAAGATAATGTCTCCATATTTTTAGCGCGTGCGCTACAGCTGTTAACTCAAGATCATGCGTCGAATAATTTTCTTCATGCTTCTTTAGTTGTCTTGAGGCGTACGCGACGACTCTATCGTCTTGCCTGAGGACACATCCTAACCCTTGTCGAGAAGTGTTGCAGTATACCATAAAATCTCTATGGATATCCGGCAATGTGAGTACAGGGGCTGTAGTTAACCTTGTTTTTAATTCTTGGAAACTTCTCTCGCACGCTTTTGTCCATTTAAACTCCTTTCCTTTTTGAGTTAAGGCTATCATAGGTCTAGCAATTTTCGAAAATCCTTTAATGAACCTTCGGTAATATCCGGCTAATCCTAGGACACTACGAATTTCTGTCACATTTGTGGGTTGCTTCCATTCTGATACTGCTTTCACCTTCTCTGGATCTACTTTAGCTCCATCCGCACTAATAATGTGTCCTAGAAAAGCAACTTCCTGTAGCCAAAATTCATATTTGCTAAACTTGGTGTATAGCTCATGGGCTCTCAACTTATTTAATATTACTCTCAAATGTT
>CM041629.1:24699153-24747701 GCA_023333625.1 Bothriochloa decipiens
GTGTGTGGTATACATATACGGGTGTGTGTGGTATATGTATGTGTGTGTGATATATATATGGGTGGTGTATACGAGTGTGCATGCTTGGCCAGGCCTTGCCGTCTGGCATGGCGGAGCCATACAGTGGCAGGGTTCAGCAAGTAAAAGAGAAAAGCTAGAGACGACTGGAATAGTAATAGCATCGATCTGGGACTCACCTCAACTCTCCAATTCGGCTGGAGAGGCTCACGGTAGAGTTAGGCAGGAGCTCGCTCCAATGGCGGCGGCAGCGGCGGACTTGGGAATAGATGGGATTGAGGTCGGTCTGGAGGTGGAGGATGGGAACGGATGGGAAGACGTGGTGTTCCAGGCTCCAACGAAACTGGGAGTGGTGAGCTTCGGGCTGCGGTGACCTCGGCCTATTTATAGGCGGTAATGGCGGTGCGACGACGACGGCGATATTTTCATCCGCCGCCGATATTTTCCTGAGCCCGAGTGCACTTCGATGAGTTCGAGAAGTATCCAGGAGCTGAGCTGGTCGCCTGCTCGTCCAGTTGCTCCTGTGAGGTTGGTGCTTCGAGCAGTCACGTCCTCGACGCTGGCGGGATTCGTGTGCCGGTCGTCCCTGTGAATGTGATCGCTCAATGAAGCACGAGGACGAGAAGCAGTGATAGGACGGTTCGAGGCTGTTGCCAGCTGGTGCTCATGCGCTTATCTTCTTCAACGCCGGGACAGGCCACTGCGGGGTCGGCGCTGCGAGTTCGGTCGCGAGATTCGCGGGGAAGAAGAGATGCTGCCCGGTCCGCTCATTCGTGAGAAAAGAGGGAGAGAATGGCTGCCGCTGCTGTGCCTTGTTTGGGCCGTGGTCGTGACTTTTGCCCACGCGAGAGAGTGAAGGAGATTGAGTCCGTGATGCTCTTTTGTAATTCCTTTCTTTTTTCCAGAATTTATTTAAGAGACAAATGATGATGATTCAAAAGGAATTAAAAAGGATATCAAGGAATGGTACCACCATAAGTTCAACAAACAAAAAGGAAAAACAAACCACACAACTTTACTCAAGCAAGATTATTTTATTTTATAAAATCTATTCGCAACACAAAATAAACCTACGCATATAATTTTAAAAAGGTTCAAATTTTTAGTGATTTTCAAAACAGGTCAAAAATTCGGGGTGTTACAAAAGATGACGGAAATAAGGGGTATATATCCAACATAACATATGTCATGAAACATCAAGTACAATTTTGGGTTCATTCTTTTTTTTATTTCTCACACTAATGTTGTGTGCAATATGACCTCGTACATCATGTATGTATGCTAGTAGCTTCTTCAATTCAGAGGCATCATGCACATACATACATTATACATAGCTAGAGATATATACCTGTACGGTCCTGGAAAAAATAACATCTTCCTTGTATGAACCGATTCTTTTTTAACTAACTTGCGTGATCTCAAAATAAATTTGTCTTCTTTCTGTGGCCTTCCATCCGTTTCTTACATTTGGCGATGTTAAGTCAATAGTAAAATGACCAATTTACTGCTGATGAAAAAATAAAATGCTTTTCAGCTCTTAGTTAATTTTCACCTTGTTCTAGGGAAAAAAGTTACTAGAGAGTACAGATCAACTATAGGCATTTTGTGAGCACTAAGAGAGCTGATTTTGGCACAACGGAACAGTCCGGGGAGGCCCTGTCAACTCGTGTAACCTGGGCATGTCTATCCGCATCACATACACATTCCTGTCTGGACACAATCGACCGCAACAAAGGGCCAAAGACAACAACCTTAGCTCGCTGTGCATTTATAGAGCACCCCGGCAGTGGTCACTGCAGTTGCATTGCATCACAGCTCAGCAGGTCCCAAAGATTCCCAAATCCCGTCGAGTCATCAACATCCTTTTAGTTGCCCATCACCGTCTGCAATGCAGTGGATCAACAAGCTACAACAAGCTACACAACTCATTGTTTGCCGCAACTCCCTGCCCTGCGTCGGAGATGGTGGAGAGGGAGAGGGACTACCCCCGCCGTTTGGATGGACTTTTTCCGAGAATGTACTTTGCACGTATCTCATTAAGGGAAGTTAGAGTATCGGGTTATATTCCAACCAACCCCTTAGCGAGTTGCCATAGGCTGGGTGGACAAAAACACAACACTAGGCGCCGACTGTATATGGCGGAGCTTTGAGCGGTGTAACTAACTGTGAAAACCATTGCACTACTAAAATGGGCGGGAGTCCCGACACCCTAAACAACAAGTAGAGGCGCAAGCACCCTAAACCCTAATGCTACCCAGGCGCCGGCCTCCTCCCCGATCACCGTCCAAAGCCCTTCGGTCGAAGTGGAGATGTCGTCGAATGTTCTTTTGTTCCGTTCCTTCCAAATCGTCCATGAAAGGAGGAGCATGAGTGAGTCAAGCCCCGTTGGAACTTCGCCGGTATGTGTTCTCGGGTGCACAGCCACCAGTCTCCCAGCCGGTCCTCCTCCGATGGCCCCAGGTGGGGCGAGTCCTGCCCTGGCCAAGAGCCTATGCCAGAGCTAGCGTGTGTAGACACAGGAGAGTAGCAGGTGGTCATAGTGCTCCGACATTTACAGGCAGAGGACGCAGTCATCTCCCTGTTATAGACTGTGCCGCTTGCGTCGTTCCGCAGTCCATATCCTCCCATATAGTGCAATCCAAAAGAAAAGTTTAACCTTTGGTGGTGCGGACGCCGCCCAAAGCTCCTTTGGCGCCGTGCATGGGCTCCCTGCTGGTGAAGAAGGCGTGGTAAGCGGAGGAGCTAGAGTAGTTCCCGTCGGCTGACCACTTCCATGTCATTCGGTCACGTTCCTCGCCGTTCAGGTGGATGCTCTCCCGTCTGGTCCACAACCTCATGAACTGCGCAATGAAGGTCGTCATGGAGGCGGCCATGGCGTCCCAGGCCCACTGGTTGTTCTCCATTGCTTCCCTCACAGTGTGTTGCCTGAAGTGGCATGGCACCGAGTGGAAGACGTCCGGCGCGAGCTGGCAGAGCCTCCCTTCTGGCAGCCAGTGGTCGGTCCAAAAAGCGCGAGCTCACCGTTCCGGAGCTCGAATTTGGTGGATGCACTGAACATTGCCTCGACGTGCCTTTCCGTCCTGGCTGGTTGGCATGCCCAGGTAGTTGTCGGGTCAGCCCTCCGCGCTCATTCCCACCGCCGCCTCAGCGCAAGTCCAAGAACCACGCAGATCAGGGAGGCCGAGACCTCCCAGATCCCGCGGCGAGCACACAACCGGCCAGGCAATGTTGCATTTGCCTCCGGAAACTGTCCCAGCGCCAGCCCAAAGGAAGGCGCGCCTGGCCTTGTCAATGGTGTTAATCGCCCATTGGAAGAGAGCACAACAGATGGAGAGGTGGACGTGGATAGCCGAGAGTGTGGTGCGCGTTTGGATGGACTTGGGACCCAATAAGAGACGACTAAGATTCTAGATAAGCGTTTTTTAGAGTTTAGGAATCTAAATGACACAGTCATACAACTTTAAGGGCCAGGGACAGACTTACTCTGTTAACTTAAAAATCACCTCTATTTTTTTTTAGCTCCAGTTCCAACTTCGCTAAGAAAACAGAAACAACTCCATGAACCCTGTTCTAAAGATAAAAAAAAAGTTGGAGATCGCAGAGCGATTTTTGGCACAGCGGAACAGTCCCAAGAAGGGCAGGCTCGTCAAGGCGTCAACTCGTGGAGGGCATCTATCCTTCTCAAAGGCTGGTCTGTGTAGTCTGGGACACACAGTCGAGTAAAGGCAACAACCTACGGTAGCTCGCTGTGCGTTTATAGAGCACCAGCCACCAGCAGTGGTGGCTGCCGTTGCATCACAGCTAGCAGCTTTCAAAGATTCCCAAATCCCGTCGAGTCACCACATCCTTTTAGTTGCCGATCACCGTCACCATCACCGTCTGCAATGCTGCAGTGGATCAACAAGCTAGTACTCAACGACAAGGAAAAATATCTCTCATTCAACTCATTGTTTGTCCAAGGTGACACACGTAGTACTCCCACAACGCCTACCGATTATCCATTAATAACCTCTACTAATCCATCATTTTCTTTTGGTTTGAGACGAGCTGCTGCCGCTAATCAACTGCAATCAGAAGAAGCCAAGTGAAGCACACACATGACACAACTCGATCGACGATCCCTCTGCGTCTTATTGGCACTACCACGCACGCACGCACGAACCGAAGAAACTAGTAGCCATACAAATACAAACATATCATCAGTTAGTGTAGTTGTTGATGCAGGCGTGCGGCTCGGCGGCCTTGGAGGCGGGCGTGGGCTCGACGGTGGGGGACGGCGGGACGGGCGTGCAGAGCAGCTCCTTGGGCAGGTCCGGGATGCCCTTGAGGTAGAAGGTGTAGAAGATCTTGAAGGGGAAGACGATCTGGTGGAGCTTCACCTGGCCGTACACGCCCTCGAAGACGCCCGAGCCGCCGGTGACGGCCAGGTACGACTCCTCGTAGGTCAGGTAGGGGCCCTGCACCGAGATGTGGCCGTAGTCGCCGAAGTAGAAGCTGTAGATCGCCTCGTACCGGTCGCCGTTCCGGTCCGGCACGTGCTGGATCAGCACGCAGATGCCGGAGGTGATGCCCAGGCGCTTGTCCAGGCTGCCGTTGTACACCTGGTCGGAGGTGGTGGGGGTGGAGAGCACAGAGCAGAGGGGGGAAGTCAGACGACGGCTGAGCAGGTAAGGAACAGAGAGGGGAAGGGGAACAGGAGCGAAGCCCAAGCTGACCTTGTTGGTGAAGGGGACGAGGTCGCCGAGCGCGTTCTCCGTCTGCTTGGCGCTGAGGCGGAGGTAGGCGGGGCTCTCGCGGTCCCGCTCGTTGATCTCGTACACGTAGAGCTCCTGCACCTTGGTGGGGCGCGCGTCCTTGGCCACCGCGGGCTTGGGCGAGAACAGCGACGCCCGGGCGAAGGAGGCGGCGCCGCGACGGCCCCGCCGCCGCCGCTGCTGCTGGCCGGCCCCGACCATGGCGACGACGCTGGGCGCCTGATGACGCGTCTTGCCGAGCCCCGTCGAGGCGGAGGAGGGGCCCGAGACGACCCTGACGGAGGCCGGGGACCTCAGCGCGGCGGCCATGGCGATCAAGCAGGTACACACAGCCCGGCGGCTCTCGATGCGACGATGTGGAAGCAAGGGGGAATTTGTGATTCGTGAATTGGTGGTGTTGGTGATGGTGGCAGGCAGCTAGGCAAGTGGTCAGTGGTGTGATTATTTAAGCTACTCTACTAGGCCAGTCAGTGGGTGGTCTTCTCCTCTCCGGCCTCGTGCAACTAAACTGCTTTGGGTTAGTGTCCTCGTCGTCTTTCTTCGCGTCGGCCGGGGCGCACCGGCCATAATTGGGCACGAGTACAACATGCTCTGCATCGTGCCAACTGCCAAGCGTCGTTCATCCCGGGTCGGTGGTCACCGTTTCAGATCTGCGCAGCAGCGTGGTGCACGCTGCGGCGTATGCGCGCGGCCGTGGCCGATTTATTAGTCGTGGTCTCTGATTAGTCGGCGTTAATAAAAGCGAGGGAGGGGTACTCGTGGTACGCGGCCGAGATGTATACTACTCAGCACGAAGTCCATGGTGTTATCTTTCTTGATTATTAGTAGTATTCCGATTTTTTTTTTTTGTGAATATAGTATTCCGATTTCTGAGAGTGAGAGGTGAGCTGTTCTGATCGTGAAAACCCGGATGATAAACTTGCACGGAGGGGAGAGTGGACCGTGGACGAGACTGACTTGGGAACGCACTGTCCGCCCGGGTCTCCGGTATATACTCCCTCCGGTACTATGGCCGCAGGCCGTCGCACGGGCCAAAGTCCGCCCGATCCGTTGCGGCGTGTTCGCGTTTGCACGTTCCTCTTACGCGGCCTCTTGCCGCATCATCAATTCATCACACAAAATTGGAGTGGTAGTCCTGTAGCAGCATCTTCGTACGAGACCATAATTCCGGCGGACAGCTCCGCTCCGCTGATGGGAGCTACAGCTCCGCTGATGAATTCCGGGGTGGTCATCTCATCCTATGATGGGAGCTACAGCTCCGCTGATGACTCTGCAACGCCGCGGTCAACGTCTTCTAGTGGCATTTTAATTCGGGTCATGGCCTTATTTTAAATGCCATTCAATGAAATAAATCCAAGGCCTATACGTTTAGTACAGCACTATCTCTAGCCTTAAGCAAATCAGGTTTTAGACACGTATCAACTAGTCAAATTTTAAAATCTTTGATCAGTAATTTAGTTAATAATTTTTATTTATTATGATTAAAACTTGATATATTTAAAACTGTGATTAAATGTACTATCCTATTATCATAACTTTGTAAGTATAAGCATTATAATATAAAATAAATAAATAATCAAAATATAATTTGAAAGACCGTGTCATGTTTTGTTGGGCCTTATAAAAGACAATGGTGGTAGTATTAGACTATTATTAGGCAACGGGTGGTGACCTCATGGAGCTGTTTCACTCGCATATGAAGTAGAGTACCGTGTACATATTCAATTTGATTATTATAAGTACAGTCGTGATTATTGTATGGACTAAATCAAACCGGGACTTGCTATTATAATTCCAATATTTGATATTTTTTACTACTTACATTAATATCCACGCCATACATTTTCTTATTCGTCTCGGCACGTGCACACCTTTTCGAAAACAAAGGAAAGACCATTAGACAAAATTGCACCAAAGATGCCGTGTTCTGTCAAAAACAATAAAAAACTTGAAGCCGCCACCAACTCCATGAAGTTTCAATATAACCAAATTCTGCGCAAACATGTGATGTCTTTTCTCCTAGGTTTTTTTTTTTCCTTTCATGGTTTTCGAAAAATGTACCTTGTGCATTTTTTTTTATCATATGCAACAACGCTTTTGCCTGTACCACTTTCACTGCTAAATTTTGGTTGGACCACTTTTTGGCCAGCTAAAAGCACTAGCTCAAAAGGGGGCTCAAAAGCACCGGTAAGAGGCCTCCAACAAAGCCTCCAGCTCACGATTCACTATTGATTAGATTTATTCTATTCGATTTTTGAAGCGTTGCTTACCTTCTTCATTATGTCATTATAAAAATAATAACATAAAGTAATTCTCTAAATAAATCTATATATAAATTACTCGCATATATCGTCATGAAACATAATATAAGGCAACCTCCTAAATTGCATCTAAATCATCCACCATGCCATTACTCTATCACTAATAAAAATAAAACTAAAATATCATATCAAAATCTTCATTTAAATTATTAAGATCTGCTAATATGGAAAATATAAAAATATCACGATACAGCATAATTAAATGACTATTTATGATGTCATAGTAACTGAGAGTATAGCCTACGGTAGAGAGTCATTATTATTTTTAATAATATATAAAAGGCATAAATTTTCAATAAAGGCACAGTATGGACAATAGATGAAATTTAATTTATGGAAAAAGTCTGTAGCAATTAAGAGCATCTCAAGAGATCGTGTAAAATAAAAGTCTAAAATCTATGATTTAGCCATTGTGTAAAATAGAGTATTTGCCAAAAGAGTAGAGTAATGCAACGACCTTTCTAAATTTCTCATTATCTATCTTTGAAAGCTGACATGGTCATGCAGAGATTGGTTCGCTTCTTCATTTCCTATACTCCTGCCATTTGTTTACACACCACCATGCATGTATGCTATTTTTACCCAGCGAGAAGCATGGAATGGATGACTTGTTATTTTGGAAAACATAATAGAATAGCTGTTGGGGCTGTGATTCTTCCCAAAATGCTAAAAATAGCATATCATAACACAAATAGCTGCTCTATTTTTTTTAGATAATGACAAATAGAGTACTCTCTTGGAGTTGGTCTAATAAGATCAAAATATGAAGTAAAAAGTTATTTTGTCAGAGGCATGAACTGAAACAAGAGCCACAACAACTTAAGTTTAAGGTTTCAGTTAAATGCATGCTAAGACACTTGAATTTCTATAAAGAAGGAGAAAAAACTATATATACAGATGTAGATGAGAAAACAAACATACGGAGTACTATCTCCGCTCACGAAAACTTGTTGTTTAGGACAAGATTTTACCAAACCATAAGTAAATAACTAAAAATACCAATAGACTCTGAATTATTCAGTTTGAACACAAAGGGTATATCTGCATGCAGAAATCACATAACAAAGCGCCTACGGAAGCTACAAGCAAGCTCGTTAAAATTTTCGAAAAGAAAAAAATCCCATTTGACGGGCAATTAACTATTTACCGATGTTATAGTAGCAGTTATGGGACTACCAAATGGGAGAGAGCGAACAGTTAATGTTTTTGACACTTCAGCATTCAGCTTGCATCGATGACATCTAACCACTGCATTGTTGGTTAGGTGGCTTGCAACACAAACACTAGAGCTATACAAAATTGCATTTCGCCATTTATCATATTATAACCACTCAACTCTAGTGATTTAGCAAATCATGACCTTTCCCATGGGCCCATCGGAAAGCCTGTTGCCCCCAATAAAAGGACCCCTAACCCTCCAAGAAGGCAAAGCAAGAGTATTAGATCTACAACTCGTTTTTCAACAAAGAATCTCTTATCCCCTCACGTCTACTTCAATATCTTCAATATCTCTTTGTGACGCACATGAGAGATGAGCTGATAATACCGATCACTAGAGAGACCGGAAACATACATCATTAGATGAATGTTCAACAATATCAATTCCTCAGTCGAGTTTGGTAGTCGAGGGAGCTTTACTAATTTGTGGTTCAACCTATAGCAATTCACATTGTTGATATGTAGTCGAGGGAGCTTTACTAATTTGTGGTTCAACCTATAGCAATTCACATTGTTGATATGTCAGAGCTATCTCAAATTTGATAATTCATCTAGTAAATATATTAGCTCCACACATTGAAATACTCTCAATGTTATATGACATGAATGTCAAGTCCATCAGTGTTAATGCTCTCCGCGAGTTCTTAGTCACTATGGCGAACCAAGTGGTAAATGTGATCTAAAAATGTAGCATAACATTAAGATATTTACAATTACGTTTTCTAAGGGTAGGTTGAACCCACTCTCCATGATTTAAGGACTGTTTGGTGGTGGTGGGGAAGAAGACCTCCTAAGCTTCATAGACATATTGGCAAAAGATGTGTTCCCTCTGTCTTCACATTCTTCTTATCATTCAGAATCACCATTGCAAAACTCTGAGCGACTTCAGTCTAAATTAACGAGATTGGTTAGTATTGAAGTCGTGACTGACTTCATTCTTTTCAAAAGTCTATCAACCCTTTTAGGCCGTCAAACACATTAGTATTGTTACCAATCAGGAGATGGCGGACATCTTCAACTTTAATCTTATTGGCCAACGAATCGGGTTAGGTGCATCCTCTCCTCGTGCAACTAAACTGCTTTGGGTTAGGGTCCTCGTCTTTTTCGCGTCGTCCGGGGCGCACCGGCCATAGTTAGGCACGAGTACAACATGCTCTGCATCGTGCCAAGCGTCGTCCACCCCGGGTCGGTGGTCGCCGTTTCAGATCTGCGCAGCAGTGTGGTGCACGCTGCGGCGTGTGCACGGCGGCCGTGGCCGATTTATTAATCATCGTCTCTGATTATATTCGGCGTTAATAAAAGCGAGAGAGGGTACTTGTGGTACGCGGCCGAGATGTATACCACTCAGCACAAAATATTCCGATTTCCAAGAGCGAGAGGTGAGCTGTTCTGATCGTGAAAACCCGGATGATAAACATGGAAGGAGGGGGAGTGGACCGTGGACGAGACTGACTTGGGAACGCACTGTCCGCCCGGATCTCCGGTATGTACGTATAGCCGCAGGCCGGCGCATGGGCCAAAGTCCGTCCGATCCGTAGCGGCGTGTTCGCGTTTGCACGTCCCTCTTACGTGTCCTGCCGCTCACCCTGGGCATTGGGTACTATTTGAACCGATTGGTTCGGTTCCTCGGTACCCATACCAATTCTGTTCCCAAGGATGTTGATACCGATCGGTTCCTTAAAAAACTCGGTACCAACGAATTTTGGTACGGTTCTTTCGGTTCGGTTTCGGTAAATATCGAATGTACCGAACATGATGCAATGGCAGTAGCAGTCTTGCTCTTGCAGCCTCGAATGACGACGACGCGTCCACCGCGTGGGGGACAGCCAACTGCGTGGTGTGGAGCCATGGAGGCCGGGAAGACCGCGAGGGCGAGGTCTCGCCGAGGAACCGCCGTTTGACGAGCCGCCATCCGCCGAGGCTAAGGAGCAGCATGCGCCGCGATGTGGGCGAGCCGCCGCTGTGGGCGAACCGGCGGCGGCAACCGACGGAGGACGCAAGCGCGGCGTCAGCGTGGGGGCGGGCTCCGGCTGCGACGCTGCGCGGTTGGTGTCGGGGTGGACTCAGGGGCGTGGTGGTACGGCGGAGTGCGAGTGAGTGATCCACTGTTTCGTTTATGTGAGTTTAGGTGGGGGGTTGTTGGGTTATTGGGCCAACATATCATTCATGGTCGCTTCACTTCTCTAGTTCGGTATTTTCTGTTTAGGAGGTACAGAACCAGAAATATCTCCATAAATTTGGTACTTAAAAACTAGCAACCGATTTTTTCGGTTGCGATAAATTCGGTTCGATTCTCGATAAATTTGGTTTGGTTTCCGGTTTTTTGTGCACAGGGGCTGCCGCATCATCGATTCATCACAGAAAATTGGAGTGGTAGCATCTTCTTACGAGGCCATAATTCCGGCAGATGGGACGGTCACCTCATCCTATGATGTGAGCTGCATCACTCCAATCCGAAATGAAGTGCTACAGCTCCACTGATGACTCTGCAACGCCGCGGTCAACGTCTTCTAATGGTATTTTAATTCGGGGTGATGGCCTCGTTTTAAATGCCATTCAATGAAATAAATCCAAGGCCATACAGTAGTACAACTGTTGTGTGCTTTTTAAAAAAAAGAGTATATACATACATATTCTAGTATCTCTATCCTTAAATAAATCATGTTTTAGCCTAGCGGTAATGCTTTGCGTCAGACGTCCGATCGCTCGGACGCCCACGTAGCTGGGCCTCACAAGCCCGAAGGGCCCAACACGGGAGTGGCCAACACCCATCCTGCTCCACCTGCTCACCTCCTCCACCACTCATTTCACACTTCTTTTTTCTCCGTCACCTGCTCCGCGCCGCCGCCGCGCACGCACTGCTTCGCGCTACCGGCGCCGTCCGCACACCACCACTGCGAGCTGCTCCTCTCGCCCTGACTCTCTCTCTCTCTTCCTGTGGTCCGTCTCTCTATCCGACTTCCCCCGACGACCTCCCATGACGGAATCCGGCACCGGCGGCCATGGATCCGCCGGACGTTTGCTATTTGTCTGCAATCTCATAGACTCCTTGATTTCTGGAAGTAAAAACCCAGCTACCAAGTCCAAATAGGACTCTATCAACCGTCCTCTGTTCTCCGATACACATTTTTCTGCCGTCTCCGACTCTGACTGCTACCACGCCTTGCCAGTTAACTGACCATCGGGCACACAAATATTCCATGTCTTGCATGTCTCCGAGTCCCACTAGACCACGCACGATCTGTTTCTTTCCTTTTTCTTTTCTGTCCGAAAACAAAGGAAAAAACCAACCTTCATACGTACAGCCTTATGACTCCATGCAATTTACCTGCCATCAGCGTGCATGCTTATTCAAAACAATTCATGTCCCTGATCCACACGAGTACACGATAGTGCGATCCCTCCTGGCCATGACATGGGTCTGCTGGTGCACGCCAATCTTCGAGCCATCAGCATCCTGCATCGTTGATCCAATACAGACCGTGTAACCCTCGAGGAAGCCACCTCCAATAATACACCGAGTCTACCATGGTTTTCACCACCATCGCTCCTGCTGCACTTGAGCCTTGCAACGATCACCCCAATCAAGATCGAACTCCCATCAATCTGATCGTGAGTCAAAGCCGCAGTCTTCATCCACGACGTCTTTCAGCCGCACCGTCGAACCTGGCCATCACGTCTAACCGACCCCTATCGAACAACAGCCACTAGCCGCCATCAACCTGATCTCCACGTCTGGACAGATCCCTATTGATTGCAGCTCATTGGACGGTTTGAGCCACCCACTCGAAGTTTTCAACTCCACCGATCGAGTTGTCGATCGCCGCCATGCTCCACCTTGCGCCATGTCCTTCACCGAACACACCCGTGCAAGCCTTGCGCGGTGTGGAACATATCCATGACACCTCTTGCGATCTTCTTCTATGAACCTTGACCTGATACCACTTGTTACAAAATACGGCCAGACCCGAACGGATCTATTAACCAACGAACGCGGAAGCATACTCACCATAGAAGAAAATACGCAAATAAGAACGACACCGAGGCACGATGTTTTTTAACGAGGTTCAGCGATGTGCCTAATCCTCAGGCAATGACTACGGGCGCTCCTCCCCATAAACAGCAGCTACATCGGCATCCGGTGATCCCGCGGCACACCGTCACCCAAACCAGCCGCCAAGTCATTTCACGATTACAACAGGGGTGGCCTCATATTTATGACCCCCTAGGATACAGAGTTCGACTACTAACTCTATCCTAGCCCTAATACAATTCAAGTCCAACGTAACCAAATTGTACACATATTCGACACATATCTAATAGGCATGAGGCCGCGGCCCGCTGCTCGACGCTGGAGGCAAGAACACGCTCGCACTAGAGGAGTAGGGGCCGGCTGCCGCCAAGGCCCGCGCGGGCGCGCCGCGTCGCCTGACGGTGGGCACCGTCGGGGCCTGTCGTCGGCCGTACCGAGGAACTGCGTCTGCGCCCGTGGGGCAATGGCCGTGCGCGACTGGCGTCGCGGGCTGTGCCGCGCGATGAAGCAGGCGAAGGCGGCGGAGCGGGGAAGGTGTCGTTCCTGGCTTGGCGGAGGCCATGATTCGCAGGTGCCCGGTTATCCTGCTTATCGGGCGACCAAAGCACCGACGCCCGAACCGACCCGCAATCGAACGGACCAGATCGCGTGAACGCTCGATCGAACGGCTAATGGGTAAGCGGGTGACATGGCATTATCAGGTGCCTGCTTTTGGTGCAGGATTCGTTTATAAGAGATTCCGATAGGGGGGTGAGCTATACTAATCGTTAAAACCTAGATGATAAACTTTGGACGGAGGGGAGAGTGGACCGTGCACGATACTGACTTGGGAACGCACTGTCCGGCTCCGGCTCCCGTATGTACGTATGGCCTTAGACTATCCGAAGCCATGTTCCTTTAAATATCTCTTCAAAAAGTATATTCCGTCTTGGTTATCGATATTCTCTCCTCTATACCAATTTCTCTCGCACCCATACATTCTTATAGCATCCTCTATCTATTGTGGGGCCCACTTGCTATGATTTTTTTCTTTTTTCTCCTTTTCTCTTTTCTTTTCTTTTCTTTTCTTTTCCCGTCGCACCCTTATCCATTCGCCGGCCTTCCTCCCCCCAACGCGCAGGCGCACGCAGCCGAGGCGAACGACAGCGCTCCCTGCCCTGCTGCCACTGCAGGACGCCGGCCTCCCTCCTTCTCCGCCGGATCTGATGCGAGCAGCAGAATCCCCATCGCGGAGCCGTCATCCTCGCCCTCCCTCTCCTGCGTGGCGGGCCTCACCCTCTCTCTCGGCGCGGTGGCCCGACCTCTCCCTCCCCGCGAGGCTGGCGAGGCTCCTGGACGGCGCACGTGTGCAGCTAGGCTCCCTCCCCAGCGCACAGCCCCGGCGAGGGCACGCGGCGGCCTCGGCGAGGGCACGTGTCACGAAACCGCCTAATTTATACAAGATCAAGTACGGATGTCCCCGCTAACATGCTGACACTCGCATACTTTTACTTATATAAACCCGGTAGTCCAACGAAATCACGAGGGGTTTCAAACCAACCAGCGTACAAGCCAAGATCATAGTGATTCAACACAACAAGTCACATGTTACAACATTTCACAAATACTTCAATATACATCAGAGTTCAACATATTGAATTTAGAAGTAGCAGAAGAAAACTAATTTTTAAACTAACATTGTCCTTAATTCAAATACATGCCAGTACCATGGTCAACTTCCAACAAAAGCATTGGAGACTAGATAAATAAGAGAGATCATGCCTATGATCATACTCCGCCACTATGGCAGGAGCCATCCAATTCTTGCACTATCCACGATACATCACAACCTGCAACAAGTGAGAATAAACCCTGAGTACGAGAATGTACTCAGCTAGACTTACCCGTCAAAAACCAGAAATAAAGTGATACCAAGGAGTATGCAAGGCTGATATATAAGTGGAGCTTGCTTGACACATTTTGCTTAAAAAGCTTAGGTACTTATAAGTAACCATTTATAGCTTAAGCATCAAGCTAATCCTCATTAACCTGTCATCTAAGTTTGCACCTGTACTAAACAAGCATATAAGTAAGCCAATCAATAATAATACCATATCAGATTTATTATAGGCTATCATTATCATCACTTAACCATCCGTTATTTTAGTGTGACTGCAATGGAGATAACCTGTCAAGTTTCTCACTATCCAGGAGAGATGACGACTCAAATCGATTACAACTCAGCTGAGGGGGGTACTCCTAACACTCACCTGGCAAGCCCCGCTAAGGGTAGCCATAGATAGCCGTTGGTACAACTCAAGAATTGCGTGTCTAAGCAGCGCCTCACTTCCAGGGTTGCCACCATGCCAGGAGGGTCAGGACTTTAAAACACCTTCTTACAGACATGACTCCCCACACATTCTTACTACCTCCAGAAGTGAGCACTTTATATTTCTGAACTCCCGGCTTAAGTTGAGCTACTAGGCTTCGCGGTGGATAACCTCGGATCCAACCAGCTAAGTAATAGGCATGCGTTCAAAATGACAAAGAAGGCTCCATGGCACAGTCCTTAATCGACACATACGGAACTTTACGTGCACACAAGACCCATGCCTTGCTGCCCAAAACATCCTGCCCGGTCGTCAATTAGTTCATTAACTCATGGTTATATTCCATGATAGCAAATACAACCGTGAGACAACTCACCTATTTTGCAAGTGATGAGAGGTCACTCGCTTCTACTATTTAAAGCATTACTAAGCATCTAGCGATCCTATACTTAAATAGGATTCCAGGTAAGATATATGTTGGATAAGGATGGATATATATGCAACAAGTGGTTCCAACCAACTCGTATCAACTTAATACAACAATACATATATAACATATATATACTCAATTGCTTTCAAAAGTAGGAGGCTTAGAATGCTCCGAGGCTTTCCTGGATTTTGACTCAAGTCAGTTCAGTTAACCGTTCATCAACTTGGTGACTCCACCGCCATAATCCTTCTCCTTCTAGATGGTCCACCAAACACCATCTTCAGGTTCGACTCCATCATCACGTGAATCTTCTAGCGTACCTAATTGAGATGCCGATGCAAGTGTACGAATGTGAAGAATAGAAAATAAGACCATTCAACCACAAGCACAAGATTAAGCATGACATATACTTAATTAACTTAAAGCATCTAAAGTATCACAATCATGCTCAAGCAAAGCAATCAGGCATTCAGGCCAATTCAGCAAAACTGGACCTACAGGCAGCAGCCAAGTACATAAATCATAACTAGAGATTTATGAGTCCAATGTTCATGAACCAATACATTCTGGAAAGATTATCAAATTTTCCACAAATAATCTTCAGATATCAAAACATTATTTACGAGTTAACATGGTCGAATTGACCAAAGCTCAGAGACCGGTATTGATCACTGTGCAAGCAAGCAGTTCTGGACCTTAATTTGAACAGACATAAATCACAAACCAATAAGCCAATTGGCCTCAAAATTGAACAGCAGCTAGATACCTAAGTTATAAACACTTTTTGTATGCAAGAGATCTACAGAAAACCAACTTAACATGATGCAATTCACAGGATCCCTAAAACTGTTCAAAAAATATAATTATAGAGAAATTAAATATATACATATGTACCAAACATCAAATTGGATCAAACCAACTGCACCAACAGGTTATGTATGACTTAAGAACACCAGGAAGTATGATGAACATACACAATTAAGATTACTTAAACCATTTCTTAATTTAAATAAATGGTTAGGCCTAAGTATACTTGCTTGGGACAAAAGGCGTTGTTGTTGTTGTTGGTTAGGCCTAAGTATGAGAATATATGTAAAAGTACCCAGAAAATTCTACAAAAACTACATTAGATAGACAATGCTTCCAGGAAGCCACTGTACCAATTTAATATCATTTGACACACTAGATTAAGCTACACAAAAATTACAAATGTCAGAGGCTAATTATAGCATACAAGAGCAATAATTGAGAAACCCTATAAATATGTGTCAAACAACAAATTTCAATTTATCTCAAGCTTTTAATAACATGAAAATGATGTTCACAAAAATTCACCTCAAGAGGATGTATAATTTAGTTGTGAAGATTAGCACAAGATAGAATAATTATTAGCAAGAGAAACTCATAACTAATTCATAAGGCATCAAAATTCCCTCAAATTTAAACTACAGACTACGGATAGCATCAAAAGCATCTCATAAATTTTTAAAGTCAATTGGATCAATACAACAGGAGATATGATTTCACCATTTAGAGCATGAATAAAAGACATAAATCATAACTAATTATTTTACTGCACAACATGGCATGTTTTATATTTTTATTAAAAACTAACATATCACGGAGCATAACAAAACCTGGTTCACCAAAACTAGAGTTACCAAACTCGAGATATGAATTTCCAAAGATTCAACCAAACATTAACAAACAAGTCCTTATGGAACTATTCATCTGAGTCATAGACTTCGCAGAAAGTGCCTTCCCTTTTGTTGAATTCTTACGCGAGGTCCCGGGCGGAATTTGGAGCAGAGGCGGCGCTGCAGCGTACCGTTTCCGGCTGGACAAGGCTCGTCGACGGCCGTGGAGTGGCGAAGAAGGGCCAGCGGACCCACGCGCACTACTAGGTGACCTCGGCAAGCACCGCGGTGGCTCGGCCACACGCACAGCTGAGGATGCGGCGGCGAGACCGGAGCGGCTCCGGTGGTCGGGCTGCTCCGACGGTCTTCTGCTCGACCGGGGGGGCAGAGGTCGAAGAGGAGAACGAGGCAGACGCAGAGATGCACGCGATAGGGCACGAGGAGGTGCAGAGGCATGGGAACACGGCGGCGGCCCCGAGCTCCCGACGACGGCACGCGACTCGACGACGACAGCGATGGCGCTGCTGCTGCTCTCTGCCTCGGAGATGGCGAGGCGAAGCAATGCGAGTGGGGTTGCGAGGCGGGCGAGCTGGCGGCCTCCCGGCCTTTGCATGCTGCGGGCACGGGCCCCACGCTGGTGTACGCGCCACCTGGGCGCTGGCGACCTGCCGACCTGCTGGCCGCGGCGTGGCCACGGTGCTGCCCTGGTGGTCGTGGGCTGGGCTGGCCAATAGGCCCAATTGGCCATGGGCTGGTCGAGAGCCAACCAAACTCATGGACCGGCTAAAAGGGCCACTTTAAAATTTTTGTTTCGTTGGAATATATCTTCTACACGAATATTAAAGCTCGAACAACTCTCAAACCATGCAGAATTGGACCAAGTCATAATTGACAACTCGTAGAGCTTAAAAAGTATAACAATTTTGTCAATTTTAGTTTGAACCAGTTTTGCCTAGATTTGGAACTACAGATCCTCAAATGAGGTACATGGAACTGAAATGGGGTTTCAGACTTGGAATTATTTAGAATCCAGAACACAATAGCATATTCAGTTTTGGAGCCTCTATTTGAGAAGCTTGGAGGAAGCTCTAGACTTGGGTTCTTAAACAAAGTTTTTTGTACACAAGCTAGACCTCACTTTATGTTTAAGGTCAAACTTCATAACTAGCATAAAAGATGAAGTTTCCCTTTGGTCCAAGAAGCAACATGATTAACTCTTAGACTAGAGTTTTAGGCCAAATGAGGCATGTTCTTGACCTTTGCTCAACATGAATCCTAAGTAACTTTTGGTCATGAGTTCAAGTAGAGTTGTTTGAGCAATCTTACAAGATTAGGTTGAACTCAAGAGGTCCCACTCACTTAATGAGCTATACAGCAAAAATGTAGCATATCATTATAGATGACCTTTGATTCTGTCTTCGCGAAACCTTTCCAAGATTTGACCTAAACACCTTAGTCTATACTTGACCTACCAGGTATGACCTTGACCCACTGCTAAACTGGTGACAAACACCTGGGGTGTTACAGCACGCGCTCCTCCGCGATGACCTTGAGAGCCCACCGGGCGGCGGCCACGAGCGGGGCCATGGACGCCGTCGAGCTCGAGCTCCGCGTGCTCAACGGCGGGCAGGCTGAGATTCGGCGGTTCCTCACGCATGGGTGGGCAAGCTCGCAGGCTAGCCAGCCCCGGTAGCTCCTTCTCATACCGCCCTGAGCTCCAGTGGCGGGCTGCCCTCCACGACTCCACCTCTAACCTCCCTCTGCTCCCTCCCTCTCTCTCTTCTCCACGTGGGCCCCGCATGTACATGCAAGATCGTCCGTACATCCTTGAAACACATAGGACCGGAGCTGATCCTGGACTTCTCAGGATGGCTTACAGGAGCCCGCTGCAGGGTATTTTTCTGTAAAACCGTCCTAGAGGACGATTTACAGGGTGCCACTACGGGTAGTCCTAGGCCGGCGCATGGGCCAAAGTCCGATCCGTTGCGGCGATTTCGCGTTTGCACGTCCGTCACTCTTTCGTGTTTGGTGTTACCTTGCCGCAAAAATGGGTGGGGTGACCTCATGGAGCTGCATCACTCCAATCGGGAATGATGGTGTACTACTGCTCCACTGACAACAACGGCGCGTAGTCAACGTCTTCTAGTGGTATTTTATAGCCTCATTTTAAATGTCATTTAATAAATGAAAGGTAGCCCAATGACATACATATAATAACTGTTGTGTTTTTTTAAAAAAACTACTATCTCTATCCTTCAATAAATCAACTTCCACAGTCGTCTTTGTCAAAAAAAAAGTTTAAAACCGTCTCAGTGAGAGTTTTATAAAAGTGTATTTGTATAATAGCCTATCATATATGCATTTTTATGTCATGACAACATTTTAATAAAGAGAGAGAAGAATTGAGTTTTATAGAGATGAAATTTTCTTGGCAACATTACCTACTCTATAAGTCGTCATAAAATTAAATGGCAATAAAAAGAATGCAACTTTGCATTGAGAGTGGGTGTTTCATTTCTTTCTATATGATGTCACAGTCTTGTAAACTAGGAGGATTCCCCACGCATTGCCACTGATACGAAGGAGGAATATAAATGACTTAGAATGTCAACTAATAAGAGTTAGGTAATGTATATTTATGTTGTTGGCAATACATGAACATGATATCATATATGTATATATTTATTAGCACAATCACGGAGGTTGTATCCATATGGATGATGTGTCTTGCTAACATGGATATCATAATTCTTGTGCTAGTGAAATTTAATTGCAAATGATAATGGACTGCTGAGGAGGACAACTTCCATATTAAAAAATTACTAGTGGAAAATGATAGTGGAGTGCTGAAGTGGACGTCTTGCATGTAAAAGAAATAGCCGATGGGGTTTTACTTCATAAAAGGTATAGATGATGAAATGAAACTCTTCCACCCCACACCCTTAGCAAACAATGAGAACAAATCTCAACATCAACAACAAGACAAGCCAATGCCAAAGAGATGCTTTGAATATGGACAAGGTCACACTTTGCTCATGAGTGTGAAACTCCTCCAACCGACACCCTTTCTAAGCATGTATAGTAAGCATTGAAAGCAAAGGGTCTAGCATGCTTGGGAAAGGACACAAGTGGAAAGATTAAGGTCATGTTCATAGGTCCATGTTGACAGTGGTTAACATTAATTATAAACTATTAATATATCATATATAAATCTTTAGAATCAATCACCAACAAAGATCTACTAGTGGGTTTAAACTAAGTATTTCCATAAGTTTTGGTGTTTTGTGAATGTGGGAGGTTTTATCTAGAAAATAGGCTAATGTGGGTCATTCTATCACAAGAGATCAAATCCAATTGAAACAAAACCAACTCTACTAAGACCTAAACCATCTTTTCATGGGCCAGAGAAGAAATTCCATGTGGACAAGGGTCATGTTGGGGTTAGTCGAACCCACCTATAGGTTGGTCAATCCATGGCCCCACCTGTCAGTGCTAGTTGACTCTGTTCGACTTTGAGGAGAAATCTACACCTTTTGTTTATGTCAGTTTGGATGGAAGGACGAGATTTACTATTGCCATGGTTCGATGGGCTCATCGGGAGCCTGGTGCCCATTATAAAAAGGACCCTAGACCCTCTAGGAAGGCATCCCATCTCATTCATACAAAGCTAGGAAATAGATCTAGAACTCATTTTTCAATAAGAAACTCTTAACCTCACACCTAATTCGATCAATATCATTGCAAGGCACATGAGAGATCAGTTGATAAGAATCACTCTTTGGTCACCGTGTATCTCAAGTAACTAGAGAGATAGGAAACATATGGCATTAGATAAATGTTCCACAATATCAATTCCTCATGTGATTTTGGTAGTCGAGGGTAAAGGCCTATTTGGACAACGATACACAACTTCTTGTAATGAACAAGAACGTCTAGTTCCTTTAGATTGATATGCGACCAAATGTACAATTTTATTTTATTTTTTAGAACTAGGCAATGTGGGATATTGTTTGCTGACAAAATAACTCAATGCTAATCTCTTGAAGCTTTAGAAATATTATAGCCCATTCAACCTCCCAGCATGATTTCCAATCTTGGGAGTATTTTCAAAATCAATCTTTTCAACCCCAAAATATTATGAGGGCGAAAATATTATTATTTGTCAAGAAAATCATGGTTAAGAATCTCATGGTAGAGAGTAAGGCATCTAGGTTGCCTGAGAACCAAATGGCAGGGATCTCATCTAACCATGGTTAGTTCTTAACTGCAAGTGTTTTGAGACACTAAAAATAGCGAGGGTCACATGTCCGTGTATAAAATTTATATCCAATTGTTTGTAAGTGATGGAAAGTGCATATGAGGTTCACAATCGTTACATCCTTCTGATTGTTAGCCACACTTGCTCTCACCTTTTGGATTTCATCATTATCAAACAAAATTTGAGATCGACACTACCACAAAACTAGTTCATACTTACTTTTCCAACAAAGGTTTGCCCTTTTAGCTCTTGAGCTAAATTTTATTCTTTCCAACAAATTTAACTCAAGTATATTCCTGAAGTCATTCATATGTTCTAGCTCCTCAATCCCCCTTCCATGTTCGATCATCATCAACATATCATCAGTTGGTGTAGTTATTGATGCAAGCGTGCGGTTCGGTGGCCTTGGCTATGGGCGTGGGCTCGACAGTGGGCGACGGTGGCACAGGCTTGTCGAGCAGCTCCCTCGGCAGGTCTGGGATGCCCTTGAGGTAGAAGGTGTAGAAGATCTTGAAGGAAAACACGATCTGGTTGAGCTTCACCTGGTCGTACACGCCCTCGAAAACACTTGAGCCGCCGGTCACCGCCAAGTACGACTCCTCGTAGGTCAGGTACGGGCCCTGCGCTGAGATGTGGCCATAGTCACTGAAGTAGAAGTTGTAGATCGCCTCGGTAAGGTCACCATTCTGGTCTGGCACGTGCTGGATCAGCACGCAAATGCCCGGTGTGCTGCCCAGACGTTTGTCCAGGCTATCGTTTTACACCTGGTGGGGGGTGGTGGGGGTGGAGTCAGAGGCTGGATGGCTTAGAAGGGGAACAGAGAGAGGGGAAATGAAGCTCTAACTGACCTTGTTGGTGAAGGGGACGAGGTCGCCAAGCGCATTCTCCATCTACTTGGCGCTGAGGCAGAGGTAGGCTGTAATACCCCTGGTGTTAAGATAACTAAAACCTGCCATATCATCATATGCACTGCAAAGCATTCATGTTTAGGTCAACCTTTAATGTGCACCAACTAAAACAAGTTTACATTTCATAGATTGATTGTGTATCTAAAATGTTTTGCCACATGAAATCATAAAACACTACTTTCGAATGTCATCTCCAATACTTAGTTTATATTCTATGTACTTGAGGTGTAAACTATGTTTACACTAGTGTCAAGCATAGTATACGAATTTAAGTACAACTCCTAAAAAGGATTTCCCAAGTTTTGCAATTCAAACTTAAATTCAAATTGGAAAACTATAAAAATGTTTTTCAAAAGTCAACTTGGTCAACCAAGGGTACTATTGGGTCATTGACCTAAAAATGTCCTTGGATGATGTTTGTGATCACTAATGACCAACCAATTAAATTAGAAACCAAATCGAGTTTGAATTTGGTTTGAAAAACCCTTTATTTCAAAAGCTTGTTTTATCCCCTTTTGTATAATTCAAAATCTATATAGAATTTAGAGATACTCTAAAAACATAGTTTGTAGATCTTGACAAGAGCTACAAAGTTAGCATTCAAAGTTTTTCAAGTTTCTAAAGAGAATTTCAAATGAATTTGAAAATACACTTTTTAACATTTATCTCCTTTTGATTTTAAAAGGATAATTCAAAATTTATGCACATTTTTGGAAAACTTTGTATATGAAAAATGTTTGGTTTGAAAAGTTGAGCATTTCATAATTTTGAATATTTTCAAGTTTTATTGAAAAATCAAACATAATTTCAAATATTTTTTCTAGGGTTTTATTCCCTTTTGAATTTGAATTCATATTTCAAAAACTAAGCAAAATTTGAAAATACTTGTTAAATGAAAAATGTAGCTCTTGAAAAGTCATGCAAACTTTATTTCTAGAGATTTTCATGTTGCTATGAAAAATCTAGAGTAATTTGAGATTTTTCTGGGTGACATCACTAGTTACTGTAGTTGCTGACGTCGCGCACATGCCGGTGTGCTGCCACCGCTAGCTCGCTCCCCCTCGCGCGTGAAGCTTCACCGCCCCGTGTCGCTCGTCCATACCTCACCGATGGTCTTTAAATGAAGGTCGGCCAGTGCCGTTTCCTTTCTTCTCCTTCCCTGCCGTCGCCGCCGTCGAGCTCGTCCCCGCCCTCAAAAATTCATCGCCGTTGATTCACCATTGCTTGATTGCTCTTGCCAGTAGCCTTGCCACATCCTTGTGATCAGTTTAAGCTAGCTCGTGCTCGCTCTCCCCGCCCAAGTCGCCCACGCGCCGTCGTCTTCCTCGCGACTGGCACTCAAGCCGCCGCGAGCGCTTTCACCGTCCACCGCCGTCAAGGTTGAAAACATATCTCCATTAACCCTCCTATCATGTTCTCCATCTTCTCTTTCCTCTCGTGTGCATCTTGGCTGTCTTGATGGTGCACAGAAACCGCCGGAACGCTCACCTTGCCACCGGAGCACCGCCGCCACCATCACAGGCGCCGACTGCAGCTCGCCTCCGACCGCCTTCCATCCAACCAACGTGCGCACCAGACCCACGGTGAGCTCCTGCGCCTGCCCTTGCCCTCAATTTCATATTTGCCATGTTGTAGCCGCCAGTCGTCGTAGCTCGCCACCGGCATGACCATGCCGCTCCGCCGCGCGCGTGGCCATCTTAGCTGGGGGTCAGGAACGGCTCCATCCTGTGGCTTAGCATGTTTGCCTGAGTACCCCACGTATGCCCGTGCACTCGCCGTCGCCGAAAATAGCTCCGATGAGCTTTGTCGCCACGTCGCCACGCCGCCGTGCCGCCATGGCCGCCGGCCAGTGCGCCGCCGCGCCCCCGCCGCTCCATTAGCTAGTCCAATCAACTCGCCGTGCCGAGCAGAGCCTGTAGGTGCCAAGCCCATCGCTGGAGACCTCACCACCGGCGAGTAATCACCGGTCAAGGTCGCCCTGCCGCCGGTCAACGTCGGGGACCGAATTTCCTTTTTTCTTTTATTTGTTTCAGAAAATGATTTAAATGTTGTTTTCTTTGAAAAATCATAGTAATTCATGTATAGCTCCAAAAATTCTAAAAATTTATATATATTCCCTTTACGATGTCCTCTACCTAGAAAAAATATGAAATGTCAAATTAGAGTACTTTTTGCATATGTTAAAATTAGTCCTTTTAATTGAAAAATGCACCTTTAATAATTTTTAATAAATAAAATAATTGGCTTTTATTTCTACAAATTGTTTTGCCATCTAATTAGACCAAGAGCTTTTCAAAATAAAATTTTGAGCTTATTTAGGCAACTTTAATTTTATGCCTTTATTTTATGCTTTTAAATAATTAATTAATCCCTTTAAATAAGTTTGCTCATTATAGGGTTTGTTTGACTTTGGGATTGATTGAGGACCTTGGGTCATTAACCCTAATGACCTTTGGTACTTTAATTAATTGTTTACGCTTACCTAGATCATGTCATTAGAGTCTAATCAATGTTATTTTATGTGTTTAATGAACTTCTTAAACGACGTAGTTAACCCTAATGAATTTAGTAAGAAAGTTTTGGTTGGCTTGCAACTTTATCGTGAAGGAAAGTTGTACTCAAACCCTTAATTTGGTCATGTATCCATCAAGCATCATGTTTACTATTCCATCATGTTGAAGCATATCATTTTATTATATAGTTTTCGTTAACAGATAGTTTGACGTTGTCGCACCAGATCCCAAGGAAGAGCAGACTCAGGAGTTGGGAGTTAATCCAGAACTCGAGACCGTCTACCCCGACCACCAAGGCAAGCCCTGGATGCATTCCAACCCTACCCTTATTTTATAAAAGTTTTATCGCTTCAGTTATGTTGCATTAGGTATTAGGCGTTGAGTGGTAACCTACCAATTGCATTACCTGTCTTAATTCCATATTCCTTATTACCTGATTTTGAAAAATGCTTAGTTATGCTTAGCCCTGCTTAATTAGTAGGTTTTCAAAAAGAAAAAGAATGAAAAAGATGAGGATGGCTTTACTTGTTGGAATCATGACAATAGTTAATAAATCGAGTCCAGACGGGTAATTTGCATTGGGAATGGAGTCCCTCTATAGTGTTTTCGTCTGTTGATGCCCTAGGTCCCATGTCGATGGTGATCTGGTGATATCGAGAAACTAGAAATCCACATACATGAAGTGATATACTAAGGGTTGGAGTCCAGGTATGTCATGGAGTGATGTATAGTGGGTCAGAGCCCCCACATATGTCATAGTGGGTTATACTGTGGGTTTAAGTTCCCATGTGTATCGATACACTGGGTCGAAGTGCTCACGTGTATCATGTGATGATATATGGCTGTGATTGTTATCCCAGTATATCTGTGATCTAGTATGCATTGGAGTTAAAGTCTCTGGTATCCCAGTGATCTAGGTCCCAGCTGGGTATGAAAATGGATTCGAATCGCCATTGCTTCTCGGAGAAGAAGACTCGATCGGTGTTCATCATCGTAGTAACAATTTGAATTATGGTTAAGGTTTATAAATGGAGTTGATTCATAATCCTGAACTAGAGCTTTATAACTTTATTTTCTGTCAAGCTTTTCTGCAAAAAATCCTTGTACTCTTTCAAGCCTTACCTTGTCCCTCTAGCCAGCATTTTTGAGTCTTCACCCCTCTTTTTCGTCGTGTCAGTCTTGTTGAGTACTTTTGTACTCAGGGTTTGTTGAACCCTTGTTGCAGGTGAGCCTCATACACAGGATTGCTTTGCACCCTGTTGTATGACAGTCATCACAGAGAGTGACGACGAGTAGGATGTTTGGCTCTTGGGCAAAGCTTATCGCCTGGTATTGTAATAAAGTTATTTATCGCTACTCCACTACTACTATGGTTTGTAATATTTAACTTATGGTTTGTAAGCTTTAAAACTAAATGGTTTGTAAACTTATGTTATTGTAATCCTTCTGCTATTTTACTCTAATATATCTTATTTGTATAAAACTGTTGTAATACTGCAATGTCTCTTTGTAATGATTGATCCTGCTCGGAGAATCGTGGATGATTCGGGATTTACCCGACAGACCTTTAAGTCATATGAAACACATTCATGGTTATTTGGAGTCTGTTTAGATAATAATAATGCATGTGGGCCATATGATTTAGGAGGTTCTGCCACATAGGCGGGGCTCTCGCGGTCGCGCTCGTTGATCTCATACACATAGGGTGTGTTTGGTTTGTTTCTTAGTTCAGCCTGGTTAGCATCAAAACTAAGCCAGGCTAGACTTAGCATGTCTAGCTCAAGCCAATAACCACGTGTTTAGTTTCAGGGCTTACTCAAGCCTGGCTAAGTTTAGAGTGTGTTTGGTTAGCTGGTTTGGCTTGAATACAGTCACTTCTTTCTGGTTCTGGTGACTTTACCTCCTTTGAAACATTATGTCGATCACATGAAGTGCATGGTGTTGGCTGCACCTTCGGCAGCTGCCTGCTACCATGTCAACCTTTGATCAATCATACATACATTGTCATTTTGAGCACACCATTGTCAATCAAAACATCCACACACACACACACACACACAACTAACAGTGCCCACACACGCAAGCAAGATGAAGCATGCAAGCAAGCATGGGGAGGCACGCCGCACACGTCAACCTTTGACACTGTTATTTTGTGCACACCAGCCATTATTATGGGACTATTCGCTATAGAAACTGGAAATGGGAAGTCGTGCTTTAATCGAACAAGCTGAAACCCATATCCTACAAAAAATTCAGCAAGATTGTCAATCAGTAAGCATGTTGGAGTACTTGCAAAACGTGATTCAATGAATAACATAAAAGGTAACAACGTGGCATGAATTAGTAAATTGCTTGTTGAGTGGAAATTTTAGCAGTTACTACTAAATATAAGTGGCCAGTGAATCATAGCGAGGCAGCTCGTCACAATTGTTGTGCAAAACTAGAGACACTTACTTCATTAGACTCTTCTCTTCAACCTTCTCCTCCTTCTTTGCCTCTTCAGCAGGTGCTGCACCACCACCACCTGCAGCAGCCGAAGCTCCCATGGCAATTGCACCACCACCTGAAGTCACAGAGGATAACTTTTCCCTTCTGATAGCAATCACTTCTGTTATGTCCTTGTCTTTGAGTTTTGTGAGCAGGAACTCCAGTTTCTCTTCATCAGCTTCAGCACCAGCTGTAAGGAAAATAGATATAGTTGTTAAGGCAAACAAGGTCCAGCATAGTGTAATTTTCACACATAATTATCCCAACATCAAGTGCTTCCCTCATCTATTTGTTGCGTTACAAACAGAATGAACAACTTACTGCAAGGTCACCTAGACGACTTCCACAACAATCATATCATCTGTTCTCATACGTCTTGAAATCAGGCTCCACATCGTAGCTAAACACGTGCTATTTTAACTTGTATGTGAACTGGCAGGTGAACTGGCCTTATTAATCTGGTTAAGATCGAAGAGAAACAATGGCAGGGAATTGCTCAGAACAGATGACTCAGTTCCTGCTTGTTCCCAAAAGTGTAGCCAGCCATTAGTTATAAGGTCAGTACAGCACACTCCTAACTTGACTAACAGAAGCTAACTTTAGTAAAAAACCCAACACTCAATAGATTTAAACTGAACTACTCTCAACCTCAGCCGCTTTCTTGCATGCAAGATAACTAATCAACCTCAGCCACTAGCTGACACCTTCCTGCATGCAAGATAACTAATCAACCTCAACCACTAGTGAAGGCAGACTTCTTCTCTTGTTGCATGCAAGATAACTAATCAACCTTAGCCACTAAATAATAGAAGTGTTTGCACCAAAATTTGGACTGGCGGGCGTGCGGATGAAGCTTCTCAAGGACACTACTGCCCGTATCGACTAAATGCCGGTTGTTGGGGGAGTCTATATGGAATATAGGCCAACTCCCCCTTAGAGGTCCAATAGGATTAAGGTGCAAAGGCTACGAGTGAAGTTGGTGCAAAGGCCACAGAAGCATGGGAGACCGCTCCTCAAGTGAAGATTGTGCAAAGGTGCAAAGGGTGCAAAGCTGACTGATTGAAGGCCGGTCCGCTGGGCCGCTACTTGGGCCGAGATGACAACATCATCAAGACCCCTTTGTGAAAGGGAAACGACTTAGATGCCCCTAGGACATGTAGTTGAGTAGAATATTCTAGAATATGTTGTAGTCTCCACAAGGTCCTTTTTGTATGCCCAAATATTGTAACTAGACACTATAAATGGTGGGCTCCGCACCTGAGCTACAAGAGGCGATTTTGAATGGCATGAAACCCTAATTGTGGTCTCAATATTAGCATCATTATCAATCAAAGGCCTCTACACCCCTCTCACTCGTGTTGGTACCCATAGTACCAACAGTGGCGCCCACCGTGGGGCTCGAACCCACGACCACAAGGTTAAGAGCTCGGCACGGATTTTTTTTTTTGAGAGTGATGGTTGGAAATTCTGATAAACCGCCGAGGAAATCCTCGCAGAGGCCTTCTTTGTTACTTGTGTGTAAGAGGGACCAATCATGAGTCAATGAGGCCTTCACACCAATAATCAATGTGGAAGTCTCTGCACCGTGAGACGGTGCGGGAGCCTCCGTACCAACAATCAACATGGAAGCCTCTGCACCACGAGGCGGTGCGGGAGCCTCTGCATTAACAATCAACGTGGAAGCCTCCGCACCACAAGGCGGTGCAGGAGACTTTACATCAACAATCAACGTGGAAGCCTCCACACTACGAGGCGGTACGGGAGCCTCTGCATCAACAATCGACATGGAAGCCTCCGCACCTCAAGACGATGCAGGAGCCTCTACACCAGCAGTCGATATATGAACCTCCACACTGTGAGACACCCCTACGCATCGGGCCTTGAGAGCCTCGACTACACATCCGTCTTTGGACCAAGAACCTCCGCCTCATCCTTTGCATCGGGCTTTGGCAGGCTCGGCGACATCTCCATCCGTGGACCAGGAACCACTACCTCAGCCCTCGTACCAGGCTTTGGCAGCCTCAGCGACACCTCTTCCCGCGGACCAGGAACCTCCACCTCAGCCTTCGCATCGGCCTTTGGTAGCCTCGGCGGCACCTCCACCCGTACACCAAGAACCTATGTTGTGCCCTTACACCGAGCATCGGCAGCCAGATAAGCCAATTTCAAGACTATCAATTTCTCTAGCTAACTATTTCATTGTAGCTATTTCACGCAGAACATGGTCCTGACTCCCTAGTGTGAGAAGATAAAAGATGTGAAGCCTAGATATTCATGTTTTCATCCTGTTGAACCTCAACCTTCAATCAGTTTCATTGGCCTCCATCAGTAAAGCCACAAATTATTCTCTTAAAGAGTCAGCCTTTGATCAAACTCATCAGCCTTCAAACTATTTTGCTAGCATAGTATTGGATTATTATTATCTCAAGAAGGCTTCGGTATCAAACCTCTGCAAAACCTCATATAATTTAATATCTTTGATATAACTCTTTTCAAGGCTCATGATTCTTGTCTCCTTGCAGCTAAGTTCTAATAAACTTTCAGTTTAATGTCTTTGATGAATGTTTCTAAGGAGCATGCTGCTACCCCTCAAGAAAGATTTCAAAATCCAAGTCGAAAGTGGCTAAGCAAAGGAGCCACAATATTCGACCACAATTCTTTGGTTAAAAGAGGGCCCTCTGTCACCCTGAGCCGAAGGCTCATGAGTACAGAGTGACCTCCATGTGCAGAGCACCAAACTTCCGTGAGAACTTAGGTAGTTCATAGAGCACCAAACCTAAGCAGTGAGTATTTCTCGCAAGTTTTTAAACTCTCACTGGTTTTTAGTGCCTAACATTTCTTGTCTTTGCAAATTATGCATTCTTGATCTAACCTCCGCCTCAAGGCAAATTATTAAATTAACCTTCGTATATACAACTTGTCACCAAGGTGACTAAAAAGGTTGTCACAACCTTTGCTAGATCAAAGCATGGCCTCAGTGGCTGCATATGTTGGCCTTAACTAGGCTAGCTCAAAATATTCATCTTTTCTTATGTTGAATCACTTTTACTAACATGCAGATCACCACCACTGTAAGTATGTCTTACTCTCAAATCCTGCCCTTCACATGAGTTATATTTGTCTTATTTATACACATTTTCACCATCCCAAAATACATTAGTGTACTAGCTAGGAGTCCCCATGACCTTAGCTTTTAGTCAGTCAGTGGTTCTCACTAAGTGTGCAGCCTTTGCCATATACCTGTCTAATAGCTCTTGAGTTTGCATTAATCAGTACTCTCTCCATCACTCAGTGGTTTTCATGAAATACTCAGCCTTCAATAGATACTGCAGTGACCCTTTATCAGTTAGTGGTATCCATCAAGTGAGCGGCCTTCGATAGTGATAAGCCTTTGTCAGCCATTGGCCTCCACTCATTATTGCCTTTCAATAGTTAGCAACCTTTTTCAGTGAACAACCTTCGCCGGTCTGAGCCTCCGCTAGTTAGTGGTCTTTATCATGCAACAACCTCCATCAATCATTGGACTTCATTAGTATATTGGCCTTTGTCAGTTAGTACTTTTGTCAGTCAGTGGCCTTCATCTATATTGGCTATCAACTATTCATCAACCTCCGCCAGTCAGTGGTTTTGATCTATATTGGATATCATGAGTCAGCAGCTTTCGCCAGTCAGTGGCTTTGTTATCACTCAACAGCCTCCACCAATCAGTGGCCTTTATCTATATTGGCTATCATTAGTCAGCAGCCTCCGCCAGTCAGTGGCGTTATCATCACTCAGCGGCCTCGACTAGTCAGTGGCCTTCATCTATATTGGCTATTATCAGTTAGCAGTCTTTGGTGATCGGTGGTTTTCAACTATCATTCGTTATCATCAGCTAGCAGCCTTTATGGATCAGTGGTATCATTAGCTAGCAACCTTTATCAATCAGTGGTGGATTTTTGTCTATGTTTGGTTCTCAATAGAGTTTGTCACTTATTATCCTTCGCCAGTTGGCACCCTTCATTATTCAGCGGCCTCTGTCAGTTGGCAGACTCCGTCATTCATCAACTAGCCTTTGTCAGTTGGGAGCCTCCATCATTCAGCAACCTTCATCAGTTGGCAGCCTCCATCAAAAATCGATTCTCGACAACCACCCGACCTTCGAGCTCACAAACACTAACATGATTTGTTTGGTTTTTGCAGGCTATATATATTGTATAAATTTATGGTAAATTTTAGAAAATACTATACCAACAAATTTTATCTGAGCTAACCATTGCAAGGGACTGATCCTTTCTATGTTCAAGGTTAAAGTCACATCTATACTCATACATGTTCTCAAACGACAACCTCTGCTAGTCATCTAAAACTACAATCCCTTCATTTGAAGGCCCTATCTCTTACATGCTGAGCATAGCCTTTGCTGAAACTCAACCATATTTTTTACAGGGTACATGATATCCTTCATGTGCAGAGCTTGACATTTGTTCAAGCATAACAATCTTTTCTGTAGGTTGCACAATATTTTTAGCCCTCATAAATATTTTTTGTGTGAATGCTTTCATTCTCATCATGTACTCATACATACATTGCAACATCGTATAAGTGCAAACAACACTACATGGCCAAGGCCACCTGGAAGAAGTCCCCAAAAATGGGCACCAGGACTGCATCAAAATCCTAAAAAAAGTCCTGAGCCAACATAGGCACCAGGTCATGAAGCTTAGAATTTCGTGCCACCTTTGCATATCATATAAAATCACTAACCATTTTTGCAGCAAGGAGAAGTCCTTCTGAGTGTGAAAAGACTTGCAAAGCAATTCGATATTCGAGAAAGCTATAATGCACAACCTAAGTCTCTAAAAAATCCAGCAGATCAACTCAGGTGCATTTTTCATGCGACTTCTCCGACCTTCGGCATGAACCATTGGTGTCCAAGTTGGCACGACCTTCATCTAGTTCTTTGGCATGTGCCGTCGACATCTACATTGACATTTTCTTTGCCAAGTTCTTAGGCATGAGGGGCTTCACCATAATCTTCGCTAACACTTCGGCATGAGCGGGGTTTCGTCGACATCACCTTCTATGCCTACACCAAAATCGTCTCCACCAAACTTCTTGCAGGAGGACACTCACAAAACAAAGTCAATGAACTTCTATGACTGGCCTCGGCCAAAACTTTGGTAAGAGGGGATTTGCCATCATCTTCACCAAGCCAAGAGGGTTAGGAGGGAAATGCTTCAGAGGACCAGCCACTCCGGAGCGTGAAGTCTTTTGCCTAGTGGTGACTGAATATTTTGAAGACCTAGAGGTAAAGACCTCCGCATGAAGAATCGAAGACCTCCACACCAAGAAGTAGAAGCCTTGGAGTCAAAGACCTCCATGCAAAGAAGTAGAAGCCTTGGTGGCAAAGACCTCAAAACCAAGAAGTAGAAGCATCGGAGGCAAAGACCTCAAAATCAAGACGTAGAAGCCTTAGAGGAAAAGACCTCAAAGCCAAGAAGTAGAAGCGTCGGAGGCAAAGACCTCAAAATCAAGAAGCAGGAGTCTTAGAGAAACGACCTCCATGCCAAGAAGTAGAAGCCTCAGACACAAAGACCTCTGTGCCAAGAAGCAGAATCCTCAGAGACAAAGATCTTCGCACCAAGTAGAATACTTGGAGGCAAAGAACTCAAAATCAGGAAGCAGAAGCCTCAGAGGCAAAGACCTCCGCACCAAGAAGCGGAAGCCTACAAGGCAAAGACCTCCACGTTGAGAAGCAGAAGCCTTGAAGGCAAAAACCTCAAAGCCAAGAAGTAGAAGCCTCAGAGACAAAGACCTTCGTGCCAAGAATAAGAAGCCTCAGAGAAAAAGTCCTCCGCGCTAAGATGCAGAAGCCTCTAAGACAAAGACCTATATGCCTACGAGAAACCTCAAAGACAAAAACCTCCACTCCAAGAAGAGTTAGAGGCAAGAGTGGCTAAGGATTCGGTCACGAGTGCCAGCCAAGAGGGGCTAGGGGAACGCTCTAGAGCACTTGCCACTTCGGAGCATGAAGTCTTTTGTCTGGCGCTCGTGAGCGAAGATTTGAAGACCTGGAGGTAAAAACCTTCGTGTGAAGAAAATGAAGATCTCCACGTCAAGAAGACTCGAAGTCAAAAATCTCCACATGAAGAAAAGTCGAAGATGAAGAAATCTACATGAGGTGAAGTCAAAGACCTCCACATAAAAGAAGACTTGAAGTCGAAGACCTCCACAACAAGGAGATTCAAAGTTGAAGACCTCTGCACCAAGAAAGGTCAGAAATGAAGAACTTTGCATGAAGCGTAGTCAAAGACCTCTGCATCAAGGAGACTCAAAGTCGAAGACCTCCACACCAAGAAAAGTCAAAGATAAAGAACTCTGCACGAAGTGAAGTCAAAAACCTCTGATTCAAGAAGACCTAGAGGTAAATACCTCTACACCAAGAACAAGAAAGTCAGAGAAAAGACCTCTGACTCAAGAAGACCTAGAGGAAAAGACCTCTATGCTGAGATGAAGAAGAGTCAGAGACAAAGAACTTTGCGTCAAGAAGACCTGGAGGCGATGACCACTGTGTCGAGAAGAAGAAGCCTCTGAGACAAATAACTCCAAGCCAAGAAAACTTGGAGGCAAATACCTCTGTGCCAAGAAGAAGATTCAGAGCTAAAGACTTCCATTTCAAGAAGAGTGGGAGATAGAACTCCACACCGAGAAGGCTCGAAGACAAAGATCTCCATGCCAAGAAGACTTGAGGACAAAGGCTCACGCATCAACAAGGCCTTGGAGACAAATACCTATGCATCGAGAAGATATCAGATATGCAAAGGCTCCAGAGACATAGACCTAAACACAAAGAAGAGTCAGAGACAAAGATCTCTGCATGAAGAAAAGTCAAAGACCTCCATGAAAACAAGAGTTGGAGACAAAGACCTCCGCGTGAACAAAAATGAATACCAAGCACTAGAGGAAGACAAGGACCAAAGATGAACACATATGGAAGATCAAGGCACTTAAAACCAAAAGCCTCGAGAGTTAGAACATGCATGTATAGGTTAGAGTCGTGCATGTGCTCTTTTCTCCATGCCCTTTTTCCCATGGGGTTTTTGGGATGGAGTTTTTAGTGAGATGTGCACGTCAAAGTTGTGAAGGGAAATCCTCACAACCAAGGTCCGAGTTGTTCCTCTCCTTGTACAAAGATCTACTAGGTCATGTAGTACCGACCATAACCTAGTAGATGAGGGGCTACTGTTGGGGGAGCCTATATGGAATATAGGCCAACTCCCCCTTAGAGGCCCAATAGGATTAAGGTGCAAAGGCTACGAGTGAAGCTGGTGCAAAGGCCACATAAGCATGGGAGATCGCTCCTCAAGTGAAGATTGTGCAAAGGTGCAAAGGGTGCAGAGCTGACTGATTGAAGGCCGGTCCTACTGGGCCGCTACTTGGGCCGAGATGACAACATCATCAAGGCCCCTTTGTGAAAGGGAAATGACTCAGGTGCCCCTAGGAGGACATGTAGTTGAGTAGAATATTCTAGAATATATTGTAGTCTCCACAAGGGCCTTTTTGTATGCCCAAATATTGTAACTAGACATTATAAAAGGTGGGCTTAGCACCTGAGCTACGAGAGGCAATTTTGAATGGCATGAAACTCTAATTGTGGTCTCAATATCCGCATCATTATTAGTCAAAGGCCTCCACACCCCTCTCACTCTCGTTGGTACCCATAGTACCAACACCGGTAACAGCCATTTACTGGGGAATCGGCTGTTTTGATACGAATCGGCTAAGGGAATCGGCTATCTGGCAGAGTTTGCGAGCCACGTTGACTCTAATGACCCGGTTTGGCGAATGACGGTGCATTGCTTGCACGGGACTCTGCAGAAGGGAAAAGTGGAGCCCAAGTTGTCCAGTCTTAGTAGTTTTTATTGTTTATTTCCCTATTTGCAAGTCGTATTGAGTTAGGACACGGTCAAAGCCCAGGGTATAAATATGTAAGCCCTGACATCTGTAAAATTATTCAACAATCAATACAACAACCTTTCGGCCCTAACAACACCCTTAGGAGTAGGAGTAACATAAATCTCGGCGAGTTCTTCATCAAGCTAGGTTGCATCGTTCGACCTCTGGTTTGCTGTAGTACTGTCATGGCTCGTATTTTCTTCTAATAAGGCTGCATCGTTTGACCTCTTGTTATACGTTAACATGGCTAGTTATCGGCTCTATTAGATCTTGGCAAATCTAGTAGATTCATTAAGTTACCGATGTTGTTTGATTTACATTATTTATTTATTTATAACAACATCATTGCCCGATCGAGATTGGTAGATTTGGCTTAAATCTTATTGAATTCGATCATCATCAATGCTTACCATGCTTATTCATGCTTTGATGATTGGTTCCATGCTTGCATTAGCTAGGTTTTATCAATCTTGTTCGTGACATGTAGCGCGTTCTAGGGCGTAGATTGTTTTATGGGTAAAGTTTGTTAATCTCTTCAAAGGGCTCTATTATGGCTATATTCTAGTGAACCCCATTGTTAGAGTTACTTGGATTCAGACATCGTCGGTTAGTAGGCTTTACTCGTAGGGCTGTTTATGCACCTAGTTCATTCTCATGTCGGTATCGGCTATTTAGCCGATTTCCTTGCGCCTTGACAAAATACACTGTGCAACTACTGATTTCTTTGCTCACACACGTGTTTTGCTTTAATGTGATGTTGCAAGCACAAAGTAGATATGTTAATCTCTTCTAAGCTTTAGTGCAACTGCCATTACCCTCCCAAATGACTTAGATTCAGACATCGGCGGTTAATAGAGCTATTTTGTTGCAAGTAGCGTTTTGTTAGATATCAAGATGTAAGGATAGATTAGGCGATCGGTAAATTGCATGATGTAATCTTTTGATGTTATAGCACGTATCTTGGATGACCCATACATGTTCTTGTTTTACTCATTATGTCATACCATGATTTATTGCTCTATTCATGCATTTATTCAATGATCTATTTATAAAGCATGTTAGATGTTGACTCTCTAGTCAATGCCCTGATTGATTCGGCTATTTAGCCATACATGGAGAACTGTCTGGCATCACACCGGCAGGTTCCATAATTTGATTATTTTTTTCTCCTTGTCAATTAGAGGGTCAAATTAATTGGCATGTCTCAGACTCGATCGATCATATGGCTGTTGGTGAAGTCTCAGGGATCGAAGAAACGCTCTCGCTCTAGTCTACCTGCTGGCTTGCAAGTATCGTTGCTGCAAGAAATCACATTTTTGTGTCAACAAGAACAAAGTTGTTTTGATCAACAGATAGATGAAAATTATGACCAACTATAAATTTGAATAAGCGTGAGTTACAATGAGAATAGCAAAAATACCTGATTCCAGAATGCTCTTAACATCGTCAGCGGTCATGGAGCACACCATTGTCAATCGAACATCCACACACACAACCGCAGTGCCCACACACGCAAGCAAGCACGGGGAGGCACGCCGCACGTGTTGCCGCTCCCAGAACCAGCCCTCATGGTGCTTTTCGCCGTTGAAGTAGGGAAACACCATCAGGCCCTCGCGTCGGCGCAGAGGCGGATCAGGCGCCCCCAGATCTCCTGCAGCTCCGGGCCCAGGAGCTCCACGTCGACGGTGCTGCGAGGGATGCACGCCGTCACCAGCTCAGTGAAGTGTGTGTTCACCTTTGGCGACCGGCTCAGGGACGACGGCTTCTCAATGACGGCAGCCATGGCCGGTCGCAACTTGGTGCAGCTCGAGCAGAGATGGAGAAGCCATGGCGGCTTGAATCTAGGTGGAACTCGGGCAGAGATGGAGAAGCCATGGCGGCTTGGATCTGGGTGGAACTCGGGCAGAGACGGAGGACAAGCTGCCACCGATGCGGAAGGAGGAGGCACCGTGCGCCACCGCCCCCTCACCATGGCCGGCGTCTAAGCTTTGGATCTTTGATGTAGCCGCCGGCGGGCTGCCTTCTTAGCACGGCTCTGCTCCTGCCATGGATGCGAGCTCTGCCCGCCATGGCCTGGCCTACCCACGCCGGACGCATATGGGAACGACAGGGACGGGGAGGAACATCGACATAGGGAGCTCCGCGCCATTGAGCCGGAGGTGAGCGGGGAGGGGCGAGCAGTGACGAGAAACGGGGGGGAGAGCACATGGAGGCTGGCGCAGGCTTGGCTAGAGGAGAACGATCAATCTGGTCGTTCGACCCTAGCCTGGCTAACTTGGTACGGCTGGCCGGGTTGGACCAGGCTGGCCTAGTCAGGCATCAAACAAAACGAATTTAGCCCTAAACCAATCTGGCTCGACTTAGCCAGGAACCAAACATGTCCGTAGAGCTCCTGCACCTTGGCCGGCCGCGCGTCCTTGTCCACCGCGAGCTTGGGCGAGAACAGTGACGACGCCGCGACGGCCCCGCGGCGGCGGCGGCTGCTGCTGGCCGGCGCTGACCATAGCGACCATGGACGGCTGACGTGCCTTGGCGAACCCCGAGGTGAAGGAGGGGCCCGAGATGACCCTCACGGAGGCCAGGGACCTAAGCGCGGCGGCCATGGCGATCAAGCAGAGGCTCTCTCACACGGTACCTCCCGGCACTCGATGCGATGCGATGGGGAAGGGGAATTTGTGATTCGTGAATTGGTGTTGATGGTGGTGGCAGGCAGGCAGCTAAGCAAGTGGTCAGTGGTGTGTTTATTTAAGCTACTCTACTAGGCCAGTCCGTACGTGGTCACCGGGGTAGGTGCATCTTCTCCTCTCCTCTCTAAACTGCTTTGGGTTAGGGTCATCGTCGTCTTTCTCACGTCGTTGGGGGCGCACCGGCCATAATTAGCACGAGTACAACATGCTCTGCATCGTGCCAATTGCCAAGCGTCGTCCACCCTGGGTCGGTGGTCTGGTCGTCGTTTCAGATCTGCGCAGCAGCGTGGTGCACACTGCGGCGTGTGCACGACAGCCGTGGCCGATTTATTAGTCATGGTCTGTGATAATTCGGCGTTTAATGAAAGCGCGAGCGGGCAGGGAGCAGGTTACTCGTGGTACGCGGCTGAGATGTATACTGCTCAGCACGAAGTCCCTTGTGATCTCCTGATTAGTAGTATTCCGATTTTCTAGAGGCGAGCTGTATGGATGATAGACTGACTTTGGAGAGTGGACCATGCACGAGACTGACTTGGGAATCAAAATGTCAACAGGTACCCACGACCCAAAACCCAATGGGTTTTTACCCCATTAGGGCACGGGCGTGGGTCAATGTTCATGCCCACGGGTTTGTTAATGGGAACAAAGGTATACCCATCGGTTTTGCGGGTACGGGTTTGTTCCTGGTGTACCCATACCCGCAAACCCATGGGTTTATTTTACCCGTCTCTAAATGCTATATTCTGTGTAACAAGAAGTATAAATAGGATTGGAACCCTAGAGCACCCTCACTCTTCCCATTTCCCACTCCCCCAGTTGGCCAGCCACCAGGCGGCCGCCGCCGCACATCCCTACTTCCCCAGATCTAGACTACCTGCTGCAAGACAGCAAGACTCCGGCCATGGCGGTGACCACTGGCGGCGCCAACGACGACGGCCGGTGATGCTTCTTCCTCTTCTTAACCCTATTGCAGACATGCAGCAACTCTACAGCTCTAGCACCTACTGACCCTGCTGCCGTCGTCCCAAAGGGACGCCACCGCCGCCATCACCAACCCTGCGGCGTCTGCCGATCCGGAGATCGAAATCCCTGTCGCCAACAAGGACATCTCCGTCACGAACAAGGACGCCGGCAAGCAAGGAACGACTATACTGCTTCCCCTTCTTCCGGCTACTGATCCCAGCAGGCAGCTGCGAACAAGCAACCTATCAAGCCTGCGGTTGCTGCATCAACGAGGAAACCACCCATCTCTCCAACTTCTACCATTGCTGCTGGTCGCAATATTGTGCGTTCGCTGGGGTAAGGAACCATATCCACGCATCCTATTTTGTAGCTGTTTATTGCATCCTGTGCACAGAATGGGTTATTTTTAGGATTCATGTGAATGTATATGAGATCTTGATGTAAATGTGATTATGCGAATGTATGTTTATACAGTTTCGAAAAAAATGTTGGTTTTATGCAGTTTCTAAAAATAGCCCTTTGTTTTTTCTTAGCATTTTCTTCGATCTGATAATGTGAATGTACTGTATGTTTCATGCAGTTTCTAAAAATAGCCCTTTGTATTTTCTTAGCATGGTTTTCTTAGCATTTTCTTCAATGTGATAATGTGAATATATGTTTCATGCAGTTTCAAAAAAAATGTCTACTGCTAGTGGCAGCCAATCTCCACTGTCTCAAGCTTCACAAGCACCATCGGAGTCACTTCCTCTGTCTGCCTCCCCTCAACCCGAATTAGACAATGTGTCGACGCCAATTATTCAGATAGATGAAGATGATGACATGGAAGAAGAGGAAGAAGTGCCAGCTGGTTCTAAGAGGAAGCTCACTTCAGCCGTTTGGTCAGAGGTCAAGAGAGTGAAGATCAATGGCACAGTCTGGGCAAAATGCATATATTGCTTCAGTCAACTTTCTGCTACAAGTTCAAATGGTACTAAGCACCTTCATGTTCATTTGAGGAGTTGTGTGCAAAGGAAGATAAAGATCAATGGGAAGACGATGGCGCAATCATCTTTGAGGTTTGGTAGAACAGATGCTGGCACAGTTTCAGTTGAGAACTACATATTTGATCAGGATGTAGCTAGAAAGGAACTTAGTGCAATGATAGTACTGCATGAGTACCCTTTAAGCATGGTTGACCATGTTGGTTTTCGGAGATTTGTTGGTGCACTTCAGCCCCTATTCAAAATGGGAACTAGGAACACAATAAGGTATATGGTTAGCTATAATTTATTTTAGTTTATGTTAGCTGCAATTTATTTCAGATTATGCAGGCTGCAATTTAATGCAGTTTATGTTGGCTGATTGTTTTGGCTATTATGTTGTTTCAGATCTGATATTGTGGCTCAATATGAAGTGGAGAGGAAAAAAGCTATTGAATACATGGCTGGAATTGAATCTAGAGTGGCTATAACTACTGACTTGTGGACCTCTGACAATCAAAAGAGAGGTTATATGGCTATCACTGCTCACTTCATTGATGAGTCATGGACCCTTAGAAATATCATCATGAGGTATGTTTACTCGTCATAGTACTTCATGAATCTTTTGCTGCCCACTTGCCATTGTATTTATCATGTATTTTGGTTGTTAATATGTAGGTTTATCTATGTTCCTGCACCTCACACTGCTGATGCAATTGGTGAAGAGCTGTATGAATCAATGGTTGCATGGAATCTTGATGAGAAAATCTCTGCAGTGACTTTAGACAATTGCAGCACAAATGATGCGGTAATCCCTATCCTTGTGAGGAATCTTGGAAAACATAGGCTCTTGAATGATGGTAAATTGCTGCACATGCGTTGTTCTGCACACATCCTGAATTTGATAGTAAAAGATGGTTTGGATGTGCTGAAAGATGCAATTGAGAACATTTGTGATAGTGTAGCTTATTGGACAGCCACTCCCAAAAGGATAGAAAAGTTTGAGGAGATAGCCAAGTTTGTTAAAGTCGAGATGAAAACCAAGATACATCTTGATTGTAGGACTAGGTGGAACTCAACTTTTAACATGTTAGCTACTGCACTACCCTATAGGGCTGTTTTCACTAGAGCAAGCCGTGTAGACAGACTATATACGTCTTTGCCAAGTGATGAAGAGTGGAAATTCGCTGAGGATGTTGTGGAGAGGCTTAGGTTGTTCTATGATATCACTGCCTTATTTTCTGGAACTGATTATGTGACTGCCAATATCTACTTTACTAGAGTTGCAAAGATTAGAAAGCAAATTAGGCAGTGGTCATCTTGTGGCAATCCATTAGTAGAAGCTATGTCGGCTAACATGATACTTAAGTTTGACAAGTATTGGTCTGACATCCAAGGACTAATGGGTATTGCAACCATTCTTGATCCTCGATTCAAGACTACTGTGCTGCTGATCTGTTATGAGGACTTGCTTGGTGAGACAGGTAGTGCATGTGAGGAGAGGGTTGTGCAAGTTAAGAACTTATTGGCTGAATTGATGTGTGAGTATCATGTGTATGAAGATGTTGAGGGCAGCGAAGCACCAACAGCTGTGGGCAGCAATGATGATTTCTTATTTGACATCAGTGCACGTGTTGCAAGTAGGAGGCCAGCAAGTATGGGGTTCAAGTCTGAGCTTGATCACTACTTGGACGAAGAAATGGTGAATATGCACACAAAGAACTTCAATGTCTTGGACTGGTGGAAGGTTGCAGGAACTAGATATCCTACTCTGAGGAGAATTGCTAGGGATATATATGCTATCCCTGTGACTACAGTTGCTTCTGAATCTGCTTTTAGTACTGGTGATAGAGTGCTTAGTGAGCATCGCAGTAGGCTCACTACTAAAATGATAGAGGCTCTTATGTGCTCCCAGGATTGGCTTAGGAACAAGTACAAAGGTATGTTGAACATGTGCTTTCAAGATATTGAACTTGCTGCTATTTATTTCTGCAATGATTCGTTATTTCTTACAAACTAATCAACTGTTTTCTGTAGTTGATAAGAAGAATAAGCAGCCTGCTACCTTTTGGTCTTGTCTCCCAAGATATCCAGGAGGGCCTTCAGGTAATGTGTAACACATACATGCTACTATTGTATTTTTCTTTTGATTGGATAATTGGGTGACTTGCTAGTTTCTTATTGATGCCGTTGTAGGAGTTTTCTATTTGACGTTGCTGTCCCAGATTCAAGCAAGAGCTAACTGGTGACCGATGACCTTTTGTGAACAAGTCTGAACAAGGATCAATTGATTTCATATGCCTCCTGTTGGTTGACATTTATTAATTGAGAACTTGTATGAACTTGTAATGTCCATGCAGCCCTGCTGAGTGCTGCTGCTGCCTTTTGGTTTGGGAACATCTATGAACTTGTAATGTCCCACGCAGCCCTGATGAGTGCTGCCTTTTGCATGGTCTTAACCTGCTGATCAGTTAGGACATGTTTATTGTCTATTTGCATGGACCTTAGATGCAATTATGCAATTCTTGCTATTCCAATGAACTGTAATTCAATGAACTATGTTGTACGCATGTATGTGCTATTCCAGTGAACTTGTTGCTGGTTATATGTCAATTGTGTATGTGGCTGAATTGCTGTTGCCTGTTGTTGAGGCCTGTAGCTTGTCGGGCACGGGCAACCCGTGGGTACCCGTTACCCGTGCGGGCACGGGTATGGGCACAAATCTGTACCCGTCAGCGGGTATGGGTTTTTTAACCGACATAGTTTTTTTCTCGCGGGCACGGGTATGGGTTCATTGTACCCAGCGGGTACGTATCCGTTGCCATTTTGACTTGGGAACGCACTGTCCGGCTCCGCCTCCGGTATTTACGTATGGGCTTAGGCCGGCCGCCGGCGCATGGGCCAAATCAAGTCCGATACGTTGCGGCGAGTTCGCGTTTGCACGTCCGTCCCTCTTTCGTGTTCGATGTTCCCTTACCGCAAAAATGGAGTACTGGTCCTGTAGAAGCATCTTCGTACCCGAGCTCAATAATTTGGGCGGATGGGCGGTGACTGGTGACCTCATGGAGCTGCTTCACTCCAATCGGAAATGAACTAAGTAGTTTAATTACTACTGCTCCACCGACTCTGAACAACGGCGCAGTCAACGTCGCCCTCTTCTAGTGAGGTTTTAATTGGGGCATTGGGGTCATGGCCTCATTTAACATGTCACAACTTAAAGCATCTATAGGTATCTTTCAAGCCAAAACCAGATTACCTACCAACTCAGGGCTCCACAAGCATACTGCCGAGGGTGAATCAGATACTGCAAAGGACCTGGAAAATGAAAGGTATTCCACCCACCATCAAAACTTTCATCTGGAGGCTCATTAGGCAAGCTTTGGCTACTGCACAGAGAACTTCCATTTACTCAACCAATATTTATCCCTACCGTGCAATTTTTGGCCTAATAGAAAAATGATGCTCACCTCTTTTTCCACCGTCAACTCCCTAAGGCAGTATGGTTTTCCTTTAATATCCACCTTTAAGAATGGATTTACTCCCACAAGAAAATGATGGTATTCAATCAGGGGCGGATCTAAAGGGGGCTGGGGGCCCCACAGCCGGTGCATCAATGGAACAATGGTGAGGTTGAGGGAGAAGAGGTGAAGGAATGAAGAAAAATGGAGGGAAAGAGAGGAAGAAGAAGAGCCAGCCCTCCTCCAATCCTTTTGTGCGTCCGCCACTGTATTCAATTGATCTTACAAAACATTATATCTGATGCTATGCCTGATGAGTTATTAGTTACAATGTTTATCACCATGTGGTTTATCTGGAAAACAAGAAATGACAAGCACTTCCAAAGCAAGACTTGGATGTATGGTGCACCACGCGGTGGAAACCATGTTCACCACCATCCATAATGCAGACCAGGACACTCTACGTACCACATCAGGGGTGGCACACCAGCCGTCCTCCACCATCCACTATACACCAGCAACCAACTCAGCCAGGTTTGTTTTTTTTTTAGATAATGACTCAGCCAGGTTTGTACAACTTATCTACAGGGAATACATCAAATGGAGCGCCCATGGACCAGCCCACGATCTCCACGGAGCAAGAAAAATGCTCCTAATGACAACCATATCCAAGCTGCTACCACCTCAAACCGACACCCTATGCAAGGTATATTTTCTACCTTGCAACAGGTGCCATTAAGGAAAAGGTACATCATTGGTCAGCCAGCGACATTGCAAAGATCCACATCCAGATGCTACCTGGATGCTTCCATTGTCCCTGACAATGTGAACTCCCAACGAATGAAAGCTGGTCTAGATGTATTCATTCTCAGTTTTCAGAATACAACAATTCAAACCATCTATATCAAGGCAAGATCGGTTAAATGCCAATCCATTCTCATGGCTGAAGCGGCAAACTTGGCCAACTACTCCTCTATGTCGGACTGTGAACAACTTGTTCACTTTCTCAATATGGAAAGCTCTACAAACCTTCCGAATTGGAGGATCAATACATACACTCAGACCTTCAAAAATATTTCAAATCAAAAAGGTTCTCCAATATACAAGATTAGCAGAAATCACAACACAACAGCTGATGCTCTAGCAAGACAAGCTTACAATAGCCAGAAGGATCATTTAGAAACAAGTTGTTCGAATCCATGCCAGACGGGGTCCCATAGGTCAACAAAAGAACATACTAACGATAAGGCACGCTTTTGTCTTGAGATTTGTCTTGAAAGACTAACATACCGCGTGCATCTGGTTTTGTCCTTAAAATTATTTCTTTTGTTCTCTCTCTTTTAGATAATATAAACTATGTTGTTTGCTACTTCCTCCGTTCCAAATTAAGTCGTTTAACTTTTTTGGTTTATGCATTTTGCTATGTATTTAGATATAAATACTTCTAGATACATAGCAAAATATATGATCAACAAAAATCAAATGACTTATAATTCAAAACGGATGGAGTAGCTATTAGATAGCTTGTTAACGACACCCTGAAGCATCCTACCTCAGTTTCAGTGTGTTTTACTTCACTGCTAATGTTGGTCATCGACGAGGCAATTTACCGGAATCGAATTTGAGACTTTGTTTCCGTAGTTTCACTTGTCATACGGGGTTCTTTACGCGACATATTTATGTGTACTCTGAACCTATAATATGGCCCATTTGTTTTGAATTCTACTATTTAATTGATATAAACCATTCTCGTGAATCCATATTTTCATAGCACCGGATTGTCATAAATATTATTGTGAGTTACAGCCGGAATTCATTATCTCTTCCTAATATATAATTATGAAAATTTCTCCACCGCCTTTTTGTGTCCGCTAATTTTCTGTCCGCCTGTTCCACCTGTGTTCTATTCTGGCCTCTTCCCTGTAGTTTTTATATATTTTTCAACCAGACGCATACGTTTTCTATCCCAAATAGGATACACGGGCAGGAAGAAAAGATCTGATATCTCAAATACAATGAATCCAAATCAGACTATCTAAAAATAGCTCCGATTCGAATCGAATAAGAAAGAGAGTTGTAGCTGACACAGGGCCTAAGTTTCCCAAATCCATAATGTTAAACGTAAGAGAAACAAATTGAGGCAAGAGAAAGAAAAAAAATTGACCAAACATCTAAATCTAAATCTAAATCGAATAACACGTACATATAGAACCTATCATAAATTTGTTGCTGCCGGCATATGGAGCAATCACCAAAATCTGCATCCATATATAGTCCATATACATGAATCGGTCCAAGAAAAAATATGAGAAAGAATTGAATCGAGGAATCATAGAAAAAAACGAAAAGGACGGGGTCAACCACGTCGCCAGCCAGGTCTACCCGCGTCGGCGCCTCTACGCTAGCAGGTGAGGGTGCTCGCACAGAGGACGAGGAAGCCATTGCTTTACATGCAGGGAACAAGAGAACAAAAGAGCGCACAAGAAAAAGAACAATATTGGCAAGATGAGAGAGCGACAATGAGCCTACTTCTTTCCTATTAAGATTGGATGCTGCTTGCCGGTGTCGCGGCTTGGAGCCTGAATCGAAGAAACATCATGTTCCCAAGCTCAAATTCACTAGAACTTTGAAACTGCTTCAAGCAGCTTGCGTACAGAGCTTAGGCATGCAGGACCAAGCACCATCCTTAGATCCAGGGTAAATCAAAACCAAAGACGCCAGGAATTGAAGATGCGATATCTGAATTTGTATTTTTGTTAGATGAAAACCCGAGAAATCGAGAGAGAAGGAGGAAAGAGATGCGACTATGCGAGAGAGAGAGAGAAGAGAAAAAGGAAGTAGGGACGGTGCACTGGTGGTGGTTGTGCAGAGCGGCGGTGGGGTTGTGTGGTCATGCCGCTGTGCGGCTCTGCGTCTACGGACGAGTGGCTCCTGGGCCTTGATGGACAGGTCGCTTGTGCCATGTGTAGAAAGAATCCTTGTGCTGGCAGTTTTTCCTAACAGAAAAGGATAAGTCCACGTGCAAACCGGCAAAATCACAATATTGAATGAAAAAAAAACAGGGATGCTACTAAAAATAAACTAAAGAAACCAAATAACTTCATTCCACGTAATAAAATTTGAACCAAAATCATCGTAATTCTTAAGAAGGGCACCCAAAACAAATTACGTTGGCATATAGTGGGTTTAGTACCGTAAATTTTAACTGTCTTAATAAACTTTATATTAACGCTGAAAGTTAAAATCAAGTTAGAATATAAAGCGTTCAAGGATCCGTTGCTCTTTTCGATACTTGTAAAGTTAGAGCAATTTGTCCACATATGTGTGACAATCTATATATATATATATAAAGCAAAAATTTCTCCACCTAATTTTCTTTCACCTCCGTGTTTGGATCGGTGACGGTAAGTTTCTCTCCTCTACGTCCAGTCTGTATAGAATTTGAATTATATTTAATTTTCTGCCTCTCCTCCCGTTGCGTTCAGAGTCCGTTAGAACTAGGATTATTTAATTATGGCATCCTAGCTTCTATTCGGACGGTGAAGATTGTTTAAAAGGTAAATCCAAATCCAACAAGAATAGTACGCAACAACAAAGATGAAAAAATAGTCAAAAAAAACTTGACATGAATGAGAATTGCCTGTGTTGTTGTCGTTCAACTTTGACACTTATCATTATGGATGGTCTCCCACCCAAATCCAAGCTCAAATAAAAATAGCTCCGGAAACACAAATAGCTTATAAAATCAAACCAATCCACCCATACATAAATCGCTCGATTTGGAAATCAGATCAAGCCTCCAGGTCGTCCAAAGTGCTCGGGACGTGCCTCGGCGCCGCCATCAAGGTCCGCTTGTGCCGGCAAGGCGGCGAGCTTGGCTAGCACGAATTGATCCAAGTGGAAATCAGATCAAGACTCCGCGCCCCGGCTTCCGCAGTCTGCACTGCCAACCAGGTCCACTTGTTCAGAGGAGGCGGCGAGCTTGGCTAGCTGACGCTGCGAAGACCTCGTCTACGTTGGACTGGACGTGAAAGGCCATGATGACGGTAGCGAGACACACAAGGCCAAATGAACGAGAGCCGCCACTGGCCTTAGCGCCGCTGTTGAGGGCAGCTTCTGTCACCGCACACTGTAAAATGAACATGTGACGCCGCTAGCCATAGACATAGCCGTTTATACTCATGATTTATATTCATGCGAGTTAGATAGCATATGTCCAACCACGTACGCTATATGATTTTAAAGTGTACTAGAACAAATGACACAAGTTATAATTCCCATTGCAACGCACGAACATATTTGCTATCAAACTCGTAAATATCCATATCTTCGTAGCACAGAATTGTCGTAAATATATTGCGAGAGTTACGGCCAGAGTAGTATTCATTATACAGAAACTGCTTATTATATGAGTATACAAGTTCACGAAGATAGTCGTAAGTAATAAATTATTATTCCGTAAATTCGTATCTTGCATAGAACATAACTTGTAAATATTATTGTGAATTCGGCCGGCGTACTAGTCATCACGGTACTAACCACCACATATGCACAGTCATTACAGTAGTACTAATCCTGAATGAATATACGTAAATACGGAGTAACAACGAACATATCGAAAGGCCATAGATAGAATTCGAGAGACCGAAAGAAAATGCTACGACATGACGGCCTCTCTGTTTTGGAGCGGAGAGCCGAAGACTACGCTCGAATAGTCGAATCTTGGTTCCACCGGGAAACATGCATGTGACCATTCAAGGAAACTTATAAAGAATCCTTAATGATCAAGTCGACGCTGGTAATGCGGCAGCCCTTTCTTTTGAAACAGAGAAGGCGGCGCTCCGTTTCGAGCACCGACACGACTAGCCGCTCGTCATCGAAGCTCTCCACGCGGTGATGGCGCGTGCCGGTGCGCGGATCCACGTCGCACTCGCCGTGTAGCACTTGGAGCTACATCCTGCCGACCAAGATGCAGCGGTGCACTCGGCCGCCGTGCAACTTCAACGGGAGCTCCTGCATCATTACAATTACAAGCTTGACGCCGACGCTGACCTTCTTGCGATCGCAACTGTCCTCCCGGTTGCGGGCTGCGAGCGTATAGGCGAGAGGCTGGCCTTTGGTGCGATCGCGGCCGCAGCCCAAGGTTGAATTTTTTTATTTTTAATTTTTTTTTAAAAAAAATTTACAAAAATAATCTGCGGTTTTAAAAAATGACAGAACTAGTCGTCCACAGTGAAAAAACGCCCACTGTCTGGGCGTTTTTTTGTGACGTGGCAAACGTCGGGCCGGCGCCGGTGCCGGCGTTTGCGGGCGGCCCTCTGGCGGCCAAAAAACGCCCACTGTGTGGGCGTTTTTTTGCGGCCAGGGGGCCGCCTGCAAAAGGGCCGGCCTGTTTTGCGGGCGGGCCCCGAGCAGTAAAAAACGCCCACACAGTGGGCGTTTTTTCCTCCTCAGGGGGCCGCCTGCAAAACAGGCCAGGCCGGCCGCGCTGTTTTGCAGGCGGCCCCCTGGAAGCCAAAAAACGCCCACACAGTGGGCGTTTTTTGGCCGCCACCTATATATACCCAGCCCCCCCTTCAGATTTTCATTATATTCACTAAAATTTTCAGAAAAAAAAGGGAGAAGAGAGGAGGGAGGAGAAGGAAGTAACGGCGAAG
>CM041629.1:24752701-24879330 GCA_023333625.1 Bothriochloa decipiens
CTTCGCCGTTACTTCCTTCTCCTCCCTCCTCTCTTCTCCCTTTTTTTCTGAAAATTTTAGTGAATATAATGAAAATCTGAAGGGGGGGCTGGGTATATATAGGTGGCGGCCAAAAAACGCCCACTGTGTGGGCGTTTTTTGGCTTCCAGGGGGCCGCCTGCAAAACAGCGCGGCCGGCCTGGCCTGTTTTGCAGGCGGCCCCCTGGGGAGGAAAAAACGCCCACTGTGTGGGCGTTTTTTTACTGCTCGGGGCCCGCCCGCAAAACAGGCCGGCCCTTTTGCAGGCGGCCCCCTGGCCGCAAAAAAACGCCCACACAGTGGGCGTTTTTTGGCCGCCAGAGGGCCGCCCGCAAACGCCGGCACCGGCGCCGGCCGGACGTTTGCCACGTCACAAAAAACGCCCAGACAGTGGGCGTTTTTTAAAAAACACCCACTGCAGGCGACTAGTTCTGTCATTTTTTGAAACGGGAGACTATTTTAGTAAATTTTTTTTAAAAAAAATTAAAAATAAAAAAAGTTCCCCAAGGTTAGCAATGTAGTACGAAGGGAGGAGGTGTGCTGTGGCGCTTATATGGACCCGAGATGGCCTAGTCCGACTCGAATTCGAAACGGGCCTCCAGTTCGTCTCTTGCTCGGGATCAGATTGCCGTGGTCCGTGGAGGTTACGATGGGCCGGAACTCATTCCAAACATAAATAGTCGCAGGAGGATATTTGGAGCGTAATTTCCAGTTAGATTATGAATTAAGTATACACATAGATATAGGTATATAAATTAGAATAGATATGTGATTTTACTAGAGACCAAGCACAGATTGTAAACTGTATGCAGCCGTATAACTTGTACAGTTCATCTTTGTTGAAACTTAGTTTGCTGGTAGCCATAGATGAAATGAAACAAGAATCGACTATATATCGACTTAACGCTGCGCTAGTTTCAGGTAACCCAATGGACATCTTGAAGTAGAAACTAGGAATTGTCAGGTGTGGACGGATTCTAGAGCTTGGTGTGTCTCTAGGATTTTGGTGGACGACATATTGAAGTTTTCCCCAAGCTCTTTATTAGCATCAGATCTTGTCATAATCCATTTGATAGTTCAGATTAAATGTCAATAACTTTGTCTAATACGGATCACAAAAAATGTAACTCAGGCATGTTTGTGCCCTGCCACAACTATGTTTGGTTTTACGAGCCTGCTTGTAGGTTCCAAAACATGCTTAAACAAAATAATACCTTTGGCTAGGCAAGTCTTGGAACCTAACCAAGTAGGCTCGTACAGTAAACGAAGTTATTTCACATATGCAAAAGATGGCATTGTTGACTCTTTGGTTCTTGAGGAAGAGAAATATTTTCAAAACTAATATATTTTCAATAACATTCAGGCTGAAAGATAACGGAGAAGGTTATATACAAGTAAGAGAATAAAAAGCTCAAAAAATTTGTTTCAGAAAATGTGTTGATACAAGAGTTTAAAACAAAAAGTGAGATACTTATTACTAAAGGATGGGATCAACTGAAATCGAAAAGGCACATCACTGACAATGCAGTTTGCTAATCATCAGATATAACAACCGCATCTTGAAAAGGTTTCAGATGTTCTAACATGGTATCATCAGAACATTTGTTTGAGAAACCTAGATCATCAAAACAACCAAACGCAACCTTAATCCTAAACTCCTATAAAGCTGATGTCCACTAGCCTATTTCTCTAGCTCCTCCTTCCTTCACATCATCTGCTTATGTCATCCCCACACCACCCCATCCCACTTTCCATCACGCCTCATCAATCCCTACATTGTTCCCTGGCCACGCATCTGTCTTTGGCAATCTAAATCGAAGATGAAATCATGCATGCATTAATGGACTCTAATTAATTGGCGATCTTAACTTCTTCTCCCTATCCCTGCACCCTCTCTTCTCCTCTCCTTTCCTTGAGTCTCTACGCATGGAGGTCGTCTCCTGAGCTCCCTTGCATGTAGCTATTGCACAACATTATTAACTCCACGGTGAAATTGTTTGGGTCACATGTGTACATGATCATGAACCATAAGAGGAGAAGGAGAGGAGTCGCTAGGTAATACTGTAGTACTATATATAGTTCGCATCCATGCACAACACTGGCGCAATTGAGAGACACTAACATGCATGGTGCTGCCCCGACTTGAAACTGCTTTCGGCAGCTCCACTACGGCATGTCTTCCACCTTCATAGCCAAGCAATCAAAATATCATACATGAATCATCTTAATCCCTGCCGTTTCCTCTTAGTATCCCTCCACTATCATATTAATAGCTACCCTATATATATTGTCCAGACACTACAGCGATGCTTCCATGGGCATCATAGCTTCAGATCCATACTCCAAATCATGTAGCTGGTATTGTTTGTACTACACACTGCATCGTGGATTTTAGTTTCTTCCAATTATTTGTTCCAGGTAATAAGCAGGATGTACCTTGACTATTTATATTCATCTATCTGTATATCTTGCAGATATGTGTCTATACATTCGACAAATGCAAGCTAAGCGGTTATACCAAACAGCTGTTGCATGAGATGGGCATGGATGCACCAACAACGTTAGGTTCCATCATCTCCTCACTCTCCAACCAAGACTGTTCGACCAAACCTATGTAAGTGGCCGTAGCGATCTAACGCCGACGAAAGCACTGGTATTGTTAGTGCGACTGTCTTCTCATCTTCCAGCAGTAAACAGTCTTCCCTTCGATCACCTTCTGCCTCGTTCTACAAGCTACTCAAGTTATATCACCATGGTGTGCGCATATGTACGTGTCATTCTCCTCTAGATAACTCACTAGACGTTCTATCTTATCATATAAGGTGTTCACGTTATCTCTACTAAGTCTATGTGATCCTTTATTTAACCTCACAACTCTTTCGTACCCGTTGAATCCACCTAGTATATATACATCGGATTTCAATTCTCTTCCCAGCTCCTTAAAAAAAAAAAAACGACCTTATCGGGTCTCTTCTCCCGCGGCCTCCCCGACGGCCCTCTTCCTCCTCCTCTCACCCCTTCCCTCGCGAGGTGTCGGTGCGGCGCACGGCGGCGACGGTGGCTGCGAGCGGCCCGCCGGGGCGGCGGCTGCGGGCGGCGCGCCGGCGCGTGCGCCTGCCGGCGGCCGTCCCCGCCCACGGAGCCGCACGGCTGGCACAGCCTGTGCCTACCGCCGTGGCTTTACCCTGCGCTGCATCCTCTTACGCGGGCGGGGCCGCTCGACGAAACCCTAGCAGCGGTGGCCTCGCTGGCAACTGCGGCGCCCAAGCTCGGCGGTTTGCTGGGCAAGCTGCACGCAACGCCGACTGCGGGAGAAAAGCTCGCCGGTTTGCTGCCGAGGAGCACCCACCAGGTATCCCATCCCTTCTCTTCACTGCTGCACGAAACTGAGGTCTCAAACCCTAGCATTAGCCCATTTGTATTAGGAGCACCAGAGCGCCGATCAAGAACATCGGAAGTCCAAGGCTAGAACGCCTGCCATTCATGTTCCGATTTGACTTCCGTTCAGCAGCACCTGCAGCCTGATCTGTGCCTATGGTGAGCATACATGCATTTAGTTTCCGTGCCTTTGGAGGGTCATTTAGTGCTGATCTTGCCTTGGTTAAAAAGCCGAATAAAAGGTTTTATTCACAATGATGAATACTACCTAGCGTTGCTGAGTTAGACACATGTTACTACGATTTGGAGATGCAAATCTCATTTTGCTTTGTGCCATTGCTCTGCTCATCTCCAAATTAGGAGCTAGCAAGAGCAAGAGCGGCGTATTCCATATCAGTAATACAAAAATACATTAGTTCCTTGACTGCAATTCCATCTAAATTTATTTGTATAGATGTATATATATAAATACATTACTTCCTTGATGCAATTCCATCTGAATTATTTATACAGATATCACAGTATGTTCTAAGTGTCCTGGTGATTTATCGTGATGTCGGATTGGGGTATTGCCAAACAGGAAAGCATCAGCTACTGAGGGGATCAGTGTCACCCGATGACATGGGTCATAAGTTATTATACAAAAATGTTGGCATGGCCTTCCTCGGATAAGTTGGTTGGCCCTGCCTTTGGATGCTTTGCAGCTGAATATATTTTCCTTACAGGTATAATCTCTCTATGTTTCAATTCATTTCTATTAATCATTATATGTCGACAAGCATGAAATCCTACATAGTGTTTGCTTATATGTGATTTGTAGCTGATCTTGCTTCCATGTCTTAGTACAAATTGTTGACTAGCAAAAGTAATGGTTAGTGTACTCCCATGTCTCACTTTGAATCTTTTGACCAACAAAATAGTTAATCCCTTTTCGATATTTGGTAACAGATAGTAGATGGAGGCAATAATATTATCTGAACCTAGGTACACCTGCATAACTGTTTCTGAGATTTAGTGAGTGACGACACTAGGATATCCTGCAGGTCTAGGATGCCATTGCTATCCAGAGCAACGATAGTCTTGGAATAAAATCAAGTGCAGAAGACTTGTGGCTCAACAATAGTTGTGTGCTTCTGTAGAACTAATGGCATATTTTTGCTAGATCCACAGTTTTCTGTATGTGCCAGCAAGTGGATTGCTGCAATGATGTTATTTTCCAGTGCATGCCAGTGTGCCTATCTACAAGGGATCAAATGATGCCATTTTGATTATTTCTGAAGCTACTCTTAGCTATGGATAGGAGCGCTTGGAGACTAGCCATCTACGTGCCTGAACCATGACTTTTATGTACTACTCTGTGACTTATCTCTTGTGGGTTTCATCTCTAGCCTACTCCAACTTGCTTGGGAAAAAAGGCTATGTTGTTGTTGTTTGTTGTCATACCCTTACAACAACATGGCCATTTGGGTTACTTCAGACCCTGCATCAATAGCTTCAGAACTTCAGCTATGTTAATTCAGTGGTACTATATATAGGTTAGAAGCTTGTCATTTGTGTGGACACTTGCCACTGCATCTGGATCGTTTTTTTGCCTTATCTATGTGCCATGCTACAATTCTTGGTCACACACATGGTCTGATGCATGTTCATTTGTACAGGGCTAACCATACATAGTGCATTACTTGCAGAGCATGGCAGGTTTAGTTACCATTCTTGGTTAACTCCATTCTATTGTTTTGATAGTGAGATACTTCGATCATTTGTACAGGGCTAACCATACATAGTGTTGCCCAGCCCTCTTGTGTTCAATGCGTTGCCAGCGACGACGACCACCGTGGCAAGGTGCTGCAGCCGGTTCGCCCGTTCAAGTCCCTGCAACTCACTTCCGCCTCCCACGTTACGACTTACGCCGGCAACCCCCGTGCTATTTCCTTTGCCCACGTGCAGCCACTGCGGTCTCTGGTTGCTATCTTTAGAGCAGTTAGGTTCAGCTAATTTTAGGTTGATTCTGGTGGGAGTGGATTGTCACAGATTTGAGGTGCTTAGGGTTGGGGATGGGGTTTCGGATTTTATTATCAATTTTGGTCCCCTGATTTGCTTCTATTCCGCTCAGTTTATTAGATGTGATAGGTTGTTGTGGTTGCTTCACTAGTTCACTGCAGCCAGCAAGTTTATGATCTCTATTCATGCTTTGTTTTTTCTTAGCATTTCATCAGATCTTGTTTTCTTATCTGAATGCAGAGTAAATAATGGTTGCTATTTTATGACACCTTAGTATGAATCGTGTGATAACAGACTAGCATGGATATATAGGTCACTTTTTTGTAAGTTGATTTTTCAGGATATGTGAACATGTCAGTGATATATGGTGTAGCCAACTGAACTGCAGATTTGTTTGTGCAGCGTATCCACATGCTGAAATTATACCGGCAAGCTCTCTTGTTCCTAACCTTGATGCCAGAGGAGCTCTCTCAACAGATCGAGGTCCGGTGAGGCTTTCTGATTTGTGATTTGTACCCCATTTTTCCTTATTGTACCTGTGTTCTACATATTCATGTAGTCGATCCATTTTCATGATGTTTGCTTTGCTATATGGGACGGGTATTTTCCTTGGTCTCCTTGTCCTAGTCCAGCAGGTTTAGAAGAGGGGTGCTTTCATGCAGGCTGTGGTACTATAGTTTGCCTAGGCCTTAATTTTTTCTGTAGCTAGGAAGCTAATGTTGCTCTATATATAGTCCAAACATACAGCTGTTGTTTAGTATTGAACCACAATTTTTATTTTCAGCTCTATTTTCTGTAGGTTTGAGCAGTAGCTCACAGTGTCCTCTTTGTTTTCTGTCTTTGTGCAGAGATATGTCCTCTTTGTGTCCAAGTGAATGTTTCAGCTCTCTGCGGTGAAGCCAGAAGATTGACATGCTCCACTCAGCTGTGTACAGCCTTATGTAAGTCTTTTCGAGTCAGAATTAGACGTGCACATTTTGGTACTGACCCAAGTCATTCAGCTATATATTAGGTCTTGATTCTATCGCTTATATAGAAGATGTTTCATGCTTGAACGAACAGGTCTGAATTTAAATGGCTAGTTTAGTAGAATAGTAGGAGCTCACATCGTTTTTTCATATACTGTACAAGAAGTTGTGTTTAATATCCACTTCTTGATTGCACATTTATAAGTAGTAAATTGCACACTTAAATTTCTACAACTATGGTGTTAACATGTGCAATATCTAGTCTTGATGATGCATAATATTGCTCTAACATGGTTCAGTGCTTGCAGCTGAATCATATGGCTGGCCACTTCATTTCATGGTTCTTTACCTGATAATAGAAGGCTAAAATGACGGTCTTCCAGTTTTGTCATTAGTCCTGTAATATACAGAATATAAATATTGTACCTATTAGTTTAGTTGCATATTTTGAGGATCTGAATTCCTGCTTGATGCTCTAATTCTCTAGTACCAAATTTTTGTCCGTGTCCTTTCATAGAAAAACATTTATCTCCTGTGATTTGTGCTAACACACCTTGTCATCTGTTTATTGTGTTTTTGCTTGTCCGTGGCATGTTTTTGCCCTTGTCCTTCCATAGAAAAAAAATTGTCTTGTGATTTGTACTAGCACACACCACATTTTTGTTTGTTGTGATTTGTGCTGACACACAACTTATTTTAGTTCTTGTCCTTCCATAGAAAAAGAATGTTTTTTGTGATTTGTGCTAGCACACACCACATCTTTGGTAACTTGTGATTTGTGCCAACACATACCTCATTTTTGTCCTTGTCATTTCATAGAAAAAAAATGTTTTTGTCATTTGTGCTAACACATCTTGAACATTGTTAATTGTGAATTGTGACAAGACACACCTCTTTTCTGTCCTTTTCCTTTCATCAAAAAATAAATTATTTCTTGTGATTTGTGTTAATACACCTTTTCCTATTTTCTCTGTGTTCGGGCAACCAGTAGAACCCCGAAACAGGCATCCTTGTTGTTATCTCTGAAATTGGATTATCTGTTTTGACTTGTCTTATGATCTGTGATTGTGGTTCCATGGAAAAAAAATTGTGATCTGTCCTTCCATAGAATAAATTGCATTTACATCAAGTACTAGTTACACTATTTAAAATGTGGATTTTTTATATTATTTTTTTTTGTAATTTGACTTGTGGAGCCTAGCATGTCTGGCCCCAAGAGGTGGGATCCTGAGTTTCTTGTTCCGATTGGACAATACTATTGCAGTTCAGATTCTTTTTGGGGGTATATACTGGGTCTTACTATGTTTCTCAACTTGTAGGCCTCATGATTGTGTCCCTCTGAAGGAAATGAAATCAGATTGGCATCCTTCCCTAGACAATAATGTTGGCTTCAAGGTAACTGCTTGTCTGTATACCATTTGCATAGCATTTGCTTCATCTGATGCTACTAACCTAATACATGTATGAAATTCTAGGGTTTTGCAGTGCCCCAAGGAGCAGTAGGATAAGGTTGTCAAATTTGACTTTCATGGGCAGCTAGCAGAAATCAAGCATGGTAGTGTTATTATAGCAGTAAGGACTAGCTGCACAAACACCTGAAATCCTAGTGTTATGCTTGGTGCTGGTCTTGTAGCTAAGAAAGCCTTTGAGTTGGGTCGTGAGGTTAGTTCTCATGTAATGCCTTTGAGTTGGGTCGTGAGGTTAGTTCTCATGTAATGTAATCATTGGCTTTTATGCTGAGAGCCTTTCTGTGCTTTGTGCTGATGTGAGATAGCATTTGTTTTCAGGTTAAACCATGGGTGATTTCATTGGTGTTCATCTTAAAGCTGGGAGTGGTGAGGGCATTTTAACACAGAATGGTAGATGGAATCATGGAACTTCAATAATAAGGTCATTATTTGTCATTTTTCAGTCAGTTATTGTGCCCTAAAATGTTAAATATCCTGCGTGCATAACCCCACACTAAAGCAACTGTGTTCTGAAGTAAGAAATGTCGTGGCAGACATGTTGTTGCCTGTAGCTGTAGGATCAACTTACTACTGAATTTTTCTAGTGTTGTGTTGCATATGCTATACAAGTATCCATCTCTTTATTGCACATGTTCGGCACCATAATTCCAGCAATAAAAGTGTGCAATTTACTACTTATGAATGTGCAATATCATAAGCTATTGTAGATCAAAGTTTGGTTCTGAGTTTCCACTTGCATTTGTGTATGGTACCTACAGTAGATGATGTACATGATTTAGTATTGTGAAATTTTAGGAGGATTCATTTGTATTTGTACAATATCTAGTCTCATACACATAGGCATGGTGTGGTTATCATAATAACCAATCTGGTAGGAAGTCCAACTCATGGAGAGATGCTCTTTACTCTTTAGTGTCTTCTTTGATTGGTTCTATCCAAATACTATGAATCTGGACAATGGCCTAATGATGCATACTAAGAAGGTTCTGAACTTTGCATCTCAATACACAAATCTTTGTTCTGTCAGTCTGAATTTTTGTTGCACAGTGCTTTAATTGATATCTTGTTTGTGGCACTTGCATGCTTGCTTTCGTGTGTTCAATATATGTGCACATATATAGTAAAATCTTGTGATGATTTATCTCCTGCAGGAGCCTCATTTCCTAATCCATGATGCACTGCTTGTTCCTAATATTTAGAAGCGCATCACCTGTTGTTTGACTTTAGGCAATGTTTTCGTTGTGCTAAATAAATTATTAGCAAAGTGGCAGGCATGCAACAGTTTAGATAGATTGTGACTGTTACGTCTTAGGTGCTTGAAAGACTTGAATTAGTTCTCAGAATCTTCAAAACGGTGGAATCTTTTGTGTTATCCAAAGACTTGAATTAGTGCTTATTGTTGGGCAGTTGGGCACAAATCTGTGAGTTCCCAGGTCGATGGTGTTGAGTAACATGGTATGCTACCCGAGAAAGAGTTTTACAAGTCAGGGGGTGATAATGTTCCCACGTTATGGGGGTGAGGAATGTGGCTTCGTCCCCTTTTCCTGTGGCTGTTGCCAGTACACCCAACTGTACAACTCAAGTATATTTCTGAGCCTTGCAGCCTAGACCTAGCCCTGTCTCCTGTGGAACATGGCTATGAGACGTTGAGATTGCAACCAAAACATGCTGATGATACATGTTAGACTTATGGAGATCCATCTTATTTCCTCTGCACAATGACAGAGCTATGATTAGAAGACTTTTGTGATATCAACAGCCAAATACTAGTATAGTATATGTACTAAATTTCTTCTTAATCTTAAAGGGCTCCAATAGAAACAAATTTGTAGCATGAGGGGGGCCATGGCACCTGCCGCTGCCAGTCCCTCCTACTAGCATCGTTCCTGGCTCTAAAGTGTTTTAGCCTGCTTTTTGATTGATCCTACTGTTTGCTTGATAGTGTATGATAGATTGCATGCATGGGCATACTGATTTGTAGCTTTGAATGACATGATGTTGACATGTACTCAGGTGATATTGATAGTAATTAAGCCTAGCTGCTTGTATCTTACTTTTCTGCAAATTACTTTTGCTGCCATTAGGGGGTGCCTTATGCAGGGGAATATGCTAGGAGTAGGTAGATGTCCTGCTCTATAAAAGTAGGACAAGTCTTGTGAGAACTAAGCAAACCAATTGTCAAGCTGACCTCTAGGCGTTCCTCAGTTGCTTGTGATGTTTGGGGTACATATATAACTAGCATTGCTTGGGCTCCACGGACAATTCCCAATGGTTAGGAGATCTCTACAAATCCTGTCAAACGAAATGTCTATTACAGTTACAGACTTACAGTCCTTGTTAGGAACTAGTACCAATGATCGGAGTCTGTGCAGCCTACATTTACTTTTAACGCAACATTTTGTAAACACATTTGTTTTTGAAAAAATGATGTTTGGTTTATCCTGGATGACATTACTGCAGAGTACGCCATGCTAATCGGACTGCTGTATCGATAATTAGCTAATGAATTTTTTGTTTGGAGTTGATGGAATGAACTTTAATGTCATATAGCCACTATTTGGAAGAATAACATTCTTCTTAGGTATCATGCATTTTTTGATGTCTTAACCATGCTGCTGTTGTTTTGTTTAGGTGGCAGGCCTTTGTTTATTTTGGGCACGGCTGGTGTGGACAAAAAGATGAAACTTCGGTCAGCTCCAGAGGTTGGTTCAACATGAGCGTTCAGGAACTGAATCCTTGGGCCATCTCCAAAATGCACAAGACAGCTTTGCCAAGGACACAAAATGGAAGAAAGGGAAACCAAAGAAAGATGCAAGCTAACTAGCACAGAACAGGGGAAGGCCTTTGCTTGGTGCTCATTGCTATTGCACTGAACTGAGTCAGATTACAACTCCTACATAAGACAATTACAACAGCCACAGAATCCATGTGCTTTCTCCTCCAAAAACACACGTTTGTTTTTTTCCTCTGGATGGAATTCGTGTCCTAAGGAAAAAACACATGTTTTTTTCCTTTGGCTGGTGAGACTTGTTTGTTACATAGGCTGCCCAAAAATCGTGTGTCAGGTTTCAAAAAAAAACACATGGTTTATTAGGTGGTGGAATCCGTGTGCTTTGTTGCCACAAAACACCTTCAGTAGACAGGCCCCATTTTAATTATGAACTTAGTATTTAGTGAGGGATCTCCCTTCCCTGTGTTCTCTCACTTCTTCCAAAGGAGCCCTACGTTGGAAAGACATTCGCTCTCTTTCAACATGCTAACGCTACTATGAAATTCGAGAATTCAAAATTTCTATGAAAACAGAAGGGAAAAGAAAAACAGCGCAAACCCCTAATGAGGACAAAAGACACAAATGTGTACAGTACTGGAAAAGCATATGGCGTGCTACGGTAGCGATAGGACTACTGCCTGTGCCGCAACATCAGGCCAGATAAGACGGAGCGCGCAAAGAAGGCAAGACGTGCAGGCAGGAGCGCAGCAGGCAGGGGCAGGGGCGCAGCACTGAGCCGCTGGGTGCCGTGTAGGCAGGCACGGCATGGCCGTTGGTATGGACGCCTGTCAACCTCTCTCGCCTTTTCTACCTTGATGATGGTTTGTCGTGTACTGCACCTTTGTCACGCCGGTGCCACAGAAGACAGAACCAGCACAGGAGGAGTAGCAGAGAGAAACGGAGAGTCGCAAGCACACCAAGGCTATTTAGAGGTATTATTTATTTAGATATATAATAAAATATATAAAAAAAATTATTTATTTAAATATATAATAAAATATATGAAAAAAATTAAAATATATTGTAATTTAGAACGGAGAGATTATATATTTAAAGGTATTATTTATTTAGATATATAATAAAATATATAAAAAAATTAAAATATTATTTATTTAGATACATAATAAAATATATAAAAAAATTAAAGTATACTGTAATTCGGAACTAAGGAGCAGCAACGTATCGCGGGGCACCCTCCGGCGGCAAGCTGCGGTGGCCGGGTGGAACGAGCCCGCATCCTCTCTCCCGTCCGCGCCGCGCTAGCGGAGGAAATCCAGTGCGCCGGCCGCCGTCCTCGTCCCTGCACCATTCGACGCCGCGAGGTGTGAGGCCGCTCGCTGCTCGACCCGACGACCTCGACTCTTCCTGACGCCCACCGACGACTCCCCTCCCGGTGAGTTGAAGCCTGCTGCTCATCCCACTACTCCAGCTCCCTTGCATTGAGACTACGTACAGATTAGTTCACCATCCACACGACCACATACTCACGCTACGCCAACACAGGAGCTCCTTGAGCTTGACTCGGCCATGACGTACTGCGACGAGTGCTGCCACGGCGCGCGCATCGACCACTACGACGCTTGCTGCGACCGGTGCTGCCCAGGAAGACCCAGGTGTACCGCCTGAGCACGGCCGCGGTCAACCAGTACGTGGCTCTGGGGGGCGACGGCATCGCCGAGTTCGAGAGGCAGAGAGTGACCGGGGAGTTCGAAGTGGAGGTGGTGCTTACCGGCGAGGTACTTTACACGATGCACATTACCAGGTGCACGTTGAAGGCGACATGCGCACTCAAGCTGCAGCTTTCGCCACCTGGGGGTCTGGCCGCCGTGTCCAAGGAGGTCAGGTGCAAGTTGGCCAAACCTGAGAAGTACTGCTAAGGTAGACAGCTTGAGAGTCTGACCCAACATGATTAGCAATTTGATGTTAAGGGCTGATAGCACATTGTATCTTAGGCAATTTGATGTTAGCAATGCCCTGCGTGGCTGTCGGGCCGAGATGCCCTTGTTGCATTTCGAATTTTCAGAACCTCGGATTTGCGCCTAGTAGCCTTTTGCGTTGGTGATGTATACTGGATGGTGGGGATTTGGCCTGCTGGCTCTGTTGCCCTCGGCCACCTGTCTCACCTGTGGATGTTGTTTCAACTTTGAAGGCATAGCCCCTAGTTTAGCCACTGTTTGCTTGTTATATGGATTTAGTTCGAGTAGGCGAGTTCTACTTTTATGACAACAAAGAATTGCAATATTATGTGTTGAAACGCAGGTTTAAATGATGGAAGAGCCTATGTACGTAATCAGATTCTATCTATAGCAGCAAAGATTGTATGCCGGCAAGAAACAAAGATTGCCGCCTCGACTCGTGCTCTTCTAGTCCAAACAGTCGGCCCGAATCTGGTGAATAATGCGGTCTATTTACCTTCGGCTGGAGCTAGTGGAGGGATTAGTGGCTGCTTCAGACTATTTGTTCAGTATAAGACAGCCGAACCTGACCGCAAATACGGTCTCAACAGCAATCAATATGTTTTTCATTCCTCACGGCAAAAGAAGCTTGAAGTCTTCGCCAGACTTGACGGCTAGGAAGCAAATGCGGAAAGAAGGAAGAAGGGGATTCAGTAACTTTGCTGAGTAAAATTACAATGCAACTTGTGAAGATGCAGAATCGCCGGCTTCATCAAGTTCCCTTTCGTTCCATCGACCATCTGGCGTTTGCTTTTTTTCACCGGTGATTTTCTACCCGTCCACCGGCCGGTACCCACCCCCTCCGAGCCATGTTTTTTTTTTTTCCACCGAAGATTATTTCGCTTTACCCGCACGTACGACTACCCAAGTCTCCGCCGATCTTTGTACCATATAATCCTAGCGATTGCAACCCCACGGCCACGCTAGGGTTTAGCTAAGAGCGAGGATCGCCGATGTCGACGGCTCCAGAGGTGCCCTAGCTTCCGAGGCCACGGCGCCCGCTGTCCTCAATTCCCGGTGCCGATCGATCCATGCCTTCGCTAGCTACGCATGCCGATCGTGATACATGGAAGCGGGAAGAGATCCACCAGCACGTAATCCTAATAACTTGCAGGCCACCTCTACCAGCAGATCGGTGAGGCCTAGCGCCCCATTGATCCCAGCAGTGGCGTTGGTTTGTTGAACCCAAAATCAAGGGAGTGCACGCCACACACCGGTAGAGGCGGCGGCACAAAGAAGAACCTGGTGACTCCGGCGTTGGCATGCGCGGAGTTCCGGAGAGCATTGGGTCTTCCATCGGCTTCAAGGATATATAGGTCCCCGACGGCGAGTGCCCGGGCCGCGGTGGCGCCGTTCTCGAACAAGCTAGCACATGGTACTCATCACCTGATCCCATGTTTCCTGTGTGATGACTGATTCCATACACGCGTACCTGTATGCATGCCCCCGGCGTAGTGACTGCGCTTATGATGGAGGACGTGCTGTCGTCGCTACAACAAAGGTTTAGTAGAAATAGAGCAAAGGGCAGCAAGCTGCCTCTTCTTCCGGTCATGGATCTTCTACATACTATTGAGAAGAAATACAACGTTGGGACCTAATTGCTGTGGATGGCCAGATTAATCTATGTAATCTCGATATACACCCATGGTGTATCTTTGTAGCTACGGCATGGTGGGGTTCATCCCGATCCAAATCTTCATGGTTAAGGAACACTGTCCCACCTGCACACGAAGTCCAATGAGGACGACGACACGGGCGTAGGTCTACCATCGTCCAGGATGACATCCGTTAACAGAATAGGTAGCGCTAGGATATATGATGATTTATGCATCACATGAACCTGCATTTATATTTGGATTTGGTGTCATGCATTTTTTTTTCCTATACTGATATGCTTTTACCTATACATGGCCGCTTTCTTAGTAGGCAGCTTCTTAAATGTGGTGAGACTTCAGTTAAGTTGCTATACAATTGGTGAGTAGTCTCCTAACTTCTCTTAATACAAAACGTGCTAAAGCACGATTTGGAAAAAAAAAATAAAGTACAGAGCTTGTTAAATGTGGTGACCTCAATGTAAGCAGTCTCCTAAATACGGAACTGATCCAGGACATTTATCATAATATATATCAGCTCCTCCTGAAGCTTGTACTCTTTTTCAGAGGTAAAGAATGTCAAGGACCTCGATGCGCTCGAGGAGAGGATCGTCAACGTCCGCCGCCACAAAAGACGATGTGAAGATCGATCGACTTTAGTTTCTCCTTTTTGTAGGAGAAAAGGAAGATGATGGACATATTTCTTTCTACATTTTTTTTTGACCTTTCGTCGTCTGCTAATAATGCTATATTTGCACAGATGCTTGCGGGCAAAGGATATTCTTAAAGCAGCATTATATGGCACTGTTTCGATGACAGATGTGTTCACATTAGAAAATGTGTAAATTTTTATGAGTGTGTGACTAGGCCAATCGTGATATGAGTTTGAGACTGCTTCTATACGTTACAAAAATTAGGCTTATGGTTAGTAAGGTTTATGCATTTGAAAAATAATTTTTCATATGAAACTATGATTTGCAGTTATAATAATTGGTTTTATAAGAAATTTAGTTATCAGTCTTCTTAAAGAAATGGTTAAGGTCTATGTTTGAGGTTGCTTCTATGCACTAGAAAATCCAGGCTTTATGGCTCAGGTCTATGCATTTGAAAAAAAAAATCATATATAAGACTAAGATTTGTAGTTATAATAATTGTTTTTTATAAATTTAATTATTGCGCTTCTTATGGAAGATATTTTATAAGCACTTGCATGCGGCACGTGCCTATACAACAAAACTTAATAGATACAAGTATAAAAAAATTGGTTTCAAGAAAAACATAGAAATACTAGGATGAAATTATAACGACAAATATCTTGTAGGCATGTGCGGTAGATAAGCATTTAGGATCATAAATATGTTACAATGCCGATGTATTTACAGGTTATAAATAATACTGTCTAAAGCCAACTTGTTCTTGTAGTTTGATAGGTCTTCATTTGGGAGCGTTGTGGAATGGATTCTGATATACGAATATAAATAAAATGTTGGTGCTTAGTACCAAAATCCTGATCTAAAACACTATATTTATTTCTACAAATCCTTACCATGCATTACATGAATTGAGTAGCCAACTCTTTTTGCAAGAACAAAATTTATTTCTATTTGAAATTGAATTATTGAAATCTATTACATGGATTCTCTAGAATGAGCACTTTTATTTTCCAAAAACTTTTCACATGTTTTATTTTTAATAGATAGTGCGTGGCGCATGAACAACAAATGTTTTCTAGGCACGTGCATGTCGCACGTGCATGTTGGCTAGTATAAATAAAAAATAAATCAATTACCTAAATAGATAAAATATCCTGACTGCAATCGTGAAAACCCATTGAAGATCATAATCATTTTTTTTTCAAAAATCTTGGAAGTAAGCACATTTATAGTGACAATGGATATTAATGAGTTTCCACAAGCGAGCTTTGTATCCGCTATTGACCACTTTTGCCTTCTTTTTCTATTTATATGATTATTAAAAACTAAATCAATTGACTAAATAGATAAAATATTTAGTGTAAATCACATCCTGACTGCAATCGTAAAAACCCATTAAAAACATAATCATTTTTTTTCGAAAAGCTTGGAAGTAAGCACATTTATAGTGCATCTATTGATGGACAGTGCCACAAAAAATTGAGGTCCAAACTCATTTTGTAAAAAATTATATAAAAACAATAATTTTAGGTGCATATGCATTAGAAGATAAATGTCAATGCATATGCATATGAAATTTATTATTTTTGTATGAATTTTTTCTAAATAGAGTTTGAATCTCAAATTTTGTGCCAACAGGATGTCCGTGGTTTGAACTTACAATTATGTTTTTCAATAAGATTGCAAGATACCACCGAAGATGTAGTTTAGACTGAATATTTTGTCATTAAATCTTGGTCTAGAAGGGTTTTTGGAGTATTGAAAAAAATACTATAGCTCTTCTAAAATAATTTGGTTTTCTAGCTGTGTTGGGTTTCGGATGCAATAGAACCTTTAGTTTGCAAAATCATATTTTTTTTTTTGTAGTTTAAAAATCCACATGAAATCTCTTTTCCCTAAGCCATAGTTTTGTAGGTCTTTCACTTATGAAACCACAGTTTTTTTATATAATAGTTCTTGTAAAACCATGGCATCCAAACAAAGGCTAATATTTGCACTAAAATCAATTAATAATAACTGCAGTAGTTTAGACTTGTCGACCTCCCCACTAACCTTTCATGGCAATCGGTCCAAATTATCCAAGGAGCATGTCAGGTAAAGACAATCAGTTGGAACCAACATAATTGTTCGGGTGGAACAATTTTTGTATACAGGAGAAATATAGTCACATGGAACAAATAAAATATATCACGTGGAACGAACACTGCAAACTTACTGACCAAAAACTTTCTACAATTTAAGGAAATTTGTAAATTGGAAATAAATTGTTATAAATTGGTGGAGCAATAGCTGAGACTAAGGACGCGTTTGCGAGGGTGGCTCAACTCAGCCTCGCGCTCGTGGGATGCAGGTTCCCATGTTTGCGGCCTTGGCCGGCGAGCGAGCTCGGCTCCCGGGAGCCAAAACCGACGCCGCAGCCCGGCCCTGGAGAAACGCCGCTGGGTTCGTTTCTCCCGAGCTCGGCTGCACGCGGCTCCTTTCGGCTCTGCTCAGCGCACAGACAAGTTCGAGTCACCGCACAGAAGTTCGAGTCACCGCGCCACCCCCGGCTGCTGCACGTCGTGCGGCCGCGGCTTGGCGGGCGCCGGCGAGAGCGCCACGAAGCGCGGGCACAGGTGGACGCCACCCTCACCGCCGCCGCTGCCCGCGCCTCGCTCGCCGCGGCGTGCCGCTGCCGCGCGGCCGCCTGCTTCCGGCCATCTCCGACGGTGGACGAGCTGTCCATGGCCAGCGGCGAACGCGGCTCCATGGTCAGCCCAGCTCGCTCCATGGTCGCAACACGAGGCGCAAGTCCAGCGGGGAACGTGGCGGTGGTGTGGGCTCGCCCGCCGGCATTGGCAGAAGCTTGCGTCGCGAGGGAGCGCCCGCTGGTGCTGGTAGGAAGCCGCGAGGCGGTAGACGTGTTGGAGGCGAGCTCACCCGCCGGAGCTCCGGCCAGACCACGTGAACGGGCGATCTACGGCGTGGAGGTAGTGCGCTCGTGGCGGCCGCCGCCAATGGGGCACAGCGCGGCGGAGGCTAAGTCCAAGGCCGCCGACGGAGCCCAGCGCGGCGGAGGCCGAGGCCAAGGCCGCCGATGGGGCAGCATGCACGGCGCCAAGGAGCCTGGCAGCAGCCATGGCCGCGGCGAAGTGCGCCCCCTGGGTGCTCGATGAAATGCCCAGGTGGTGGTAAGCCTACCAAATGGCAGTGTAGAATAGCCATATCATTTTGGGCTGGATGGCAAACACTTGCTCGTTCGGGCCGGCCTCGTTTGGTACATGAACGCAAACACGAGCTACTGCACCACTGGAGGCTGGCTCTGCGAAGCCCGGTCCTATCGAACGGGCCGAGCTGGCCAGATCAGGTTCGCAAACGCGCCCTAAATCTCAAATGGACGTACCTTGCTCCACTTGGGCTGAAATATGCTACTGTCAAATATCTGGATATTTATCTGAAATGTAAATGAACTATATGAACCACTTCACAAAGTGTGTGGAAAATAAAATTACGTTGGCAAGGGGACACAAGAAAAAGGGCTGCGAGAATGTTTTGGCCTCAACACCACACACACAGTGTGGAGTGGTGGGTTTGTTACCTATTTAGCTAAAAAAAATAGAAACTATGGCTAAAAAAAAGGAACATATTTGGTGTAAACTACAACTTTATGAAAACTTATGCAAGCCATGGCAAAACGGTTATCTAAATTCATAAGAAAAAAACCACACATGTAGATGACATGATGATACATAACTTTGTAAAATATACCTTATCAAAATTCGACTTCGTTTGTATGATATAAAAATAATAAATTTCTAACAAATCATCTGGACAACTTTGTGGCTTAAAATTTGTTATTTTTATATCTCACAAACGAAGTCGATTTTAGACAAGATATTTTACGAGGTTACGTATCATTATATCATCTACCTGTGTGATTTTTTTGGTGAATTTAGACGACCTTTTTACTGTAGTTTGCACGGGTTTTCACGGAAGCTGAGGTTTGCATTTGATACGTCGCCAAAAAAAGAAAACGTTGAGCAAAATTGTCTCAAACAGGTAGTTATTGTCACGCCAGCCTTCGGCAATTTGATAGCATGGCCGACGTTTGCATCGGATGAATGAACATATGCATATGCTGGGACTCTATACACTACTACGTGTTCCACGTTGCCTTTTTGTTCAAGCGACGCGGCAGAAGCGAACAAACCCATATCACATCACTAGCTGTACTACCTTTAGACCCAGAACACATGACAGGCACGGGAGGACCAAAGAATCCCGTGCTCAAATCCTGTCCACAACAGGGCTTCAACTGCGGATAACATCAAAATTAAAAAAATTCGAACTGTAAAAGGTTCTCAATTCACAAGCAAACCACCAAACAAGAAAACGCCAGCATCAAATCGTATCGCTAGTTCAGAACAAACCGTGTCCATTTCCTAAATTCAAACCTAAAAAAATCATACGGAAAAGAAAAATGTGATCAGCCATCTATCTAAGCTTGTACAAATTTGCTACAGAACTGTTGAGGTTAGTAGACTAGAGACCAAGGAGATAACAAAATAGCTCCAAGGTCAATGCATCCATGTTGAACTTGCCAAACATTCTCACACATGTGAAGATCGCACATCGGCCACATGTAGATCTAAATGCCATAACAACCCGAAAATGAATAGGATACAGAGGGTATAGGTATCTTTACTGCAAAATCTGTAGTTTCCTCATTCTGTCCCATCAGGGAAATGACTCAGTGCATCTTGCTTGCCGTTGACATAGAACTCGATAACTGCTTTCATTCACGCTAACTTGTCAGGATGGTAGTTCAAATGCACAATCACTGGTTTTAGCTTCTTGAGCTGAGCGTCTTTCCTCACTGTCTTGAAGAGGACTTTGCTGTTCATGAAAAGATAAATACCATGGTTCTCCTGGATGCATGAAGGCCTTCATAACCAGGTTGAGACGGGAAGAACAGCTCCTCGTTCAAAACTGCCTGGTCCCATGACTTTGGTTCATGAGAAAGGCTGTCAGCCACACGATTAAGAAGTTCAATAGAAGGAATTATTGGTCTAATATAGAAAAAAAACAGAGTTGTAAACCCAAATCCGCATTGTGTGAGCATATCTGGCCCAACCCATAGAAGGTTCATCAAACACGTCACTGAAACCATAAGCTGTCATGTTGTTGTGGCCATCACTAATGGACTCCACATCAGAATCTCTTGTAATCAAATGGATTCCTCAAGAAAATAATATCAATGCCAGAGAGGAGAATACTATATCCAAGTTGCAAGAAATCCCTTAAAACACGAAACTTAAGTCCAGATACGGCGTGGTTTCCACCAGTTTTTGCAATGTTGTCAATGCCTTCATCAGGATCACGCCAGTAGACTGATCATCCAATGCCACAACCAGGTAGTTTGGAATACCAACTCGTTTGATATTGGTAAACCAAACTTCGAGCATCCCCCTCACGTTGGTGTTTGCCAATGCAACGATTAGTTCCTTTTTCACAGCAACCTCTTCCATTATCTTGGCCAACCTGGGATTAATAGATTCATCAGGGATTACTGTTGGATTGTTCTCAAAACCTTTACAGTTCCAAACAGGCCAGGCTTGTACAATGTCTCATCATTTCCTTGTCCAGCTATTTGAAGTTTCAAGGATAGTTCATTATTCTGCCTCCTAAGTTCAACATTCTCTCTCTCCAATGATGACAACTGGGACTTAAGGTTGGTAATTCGTCCTGATGATTCACAAGCAGTTGAGTCAACCTAATGAATGAACAGAATACACATTGCATTAGTATTAGAACTACATTTCAGGATATAGTATCTAAATGAATAAGAACAAAAAACTAAACGGACAAAGAAAAAAGAGAAAACAAATTAATTAATGACATAAGCATATTCAGCAGTTATTTGTATAGCTATTTTGCTAATGTAACATCATAGAAAAAGCAAATCAATTTAGCAAAATTAGTAACTATGAAGTGAAGTCACAATTGAGAATGTAGGTCCAGGAAGAATTTGTTCTGTTCATTTTTGTAGTTTCATAAATTCTGCTTTGATCTTCACTTGAAACTACATTTTAGACTGAGTGCACCATCTAGGATGACAAGAATATGCAAATCCAGACTACAAGAAACCACTTGTAAGTTACATCATATCATATGTAGCTGTGCAGTACAAACACAACTTCATAGCATTTCATCAGTAAACGAGTTCAGTTATCTAGTAACAGCGTATTTATTAAATACAGGTATCAACAATGCAGGTATAGGGAAACATTGTTTTCCACAACAGCTACTGAAACAACCAGCCCTTTAAAGAGCAGATTAGGTGGCCACTTAATCAAAATACCATCCCACAGCTTATGCAATGGATTAGTGTAGGAGGTGGGATGCAGCCAAGTCCCAATTAACTGCACAGGATGTTGCTCAAATGGCCCTGTGTCAATTAAGTTAGCGCTAGAAATCAATGACAAGGAGTAGAGCCTAGAGCAAAAGGGCCAGGCGTCAGGTTAGTTAAAGCAAGAAAGTCAATGCTGGTGCTCGCTCTTGTAGAACAACAGAGCAATAACATTCTTAAATTAGAAACAGTATTCTACTATACTTCTATTTAGCATACAAAAACAATCCCAGACTTGGCTAAACTCTGATCTAAGTTGAGCTCAACTTGGGTCCAGTCTGAAGTCTGAACCAGCTTAAGGCCATTCAGCTTAACCTTGAGGCCTGATGAGCAAAGTCTGAACAGGATTAACAATGAAACTGAAGAACCTCAGGATAAAAGTTTAATGTTAGGCTGATCACCATGCAGTCCTATTCCTCACCCAAGGTAAAAACACAAGCCGCAACAAAAACTGTTAGCTTTGCATACTTGAGAAAGAAGACTCATTTTGCAACCATTTTTACACTATGTCCTGCCATGGCTTGCTGATGCGTCCTTGACACCTAGAAAGACAACTTTCCCTATTCTAACAGCCATGTTGATCCAGTGTTCCTTACTATCCATTTGGTTTACCAAACGCTCTTACACCTAGTTTTGCAGAGGCATACTTAATGTGGTACTTGGGTTGGGGATGTGGTAGCAAGGGTTTGAATCAAGAATACTGCAAGAAATTTTGGTAACGTGCCAATGAGGAATGGTGATGTAAAGTGGTCCACATGCAGCTAAACATAAGAAAGATTGTCAGCCATGGACACAATTCCTGTGAACTTCAAATTTGAACAGAGGCCTGTGGAGATGTGTCTATGAGAATCATTGATCTGTGTTGACACTACTGGGTACCACCGCAGCAAGATCGCAGGAGTCAGGACGACAGCAGGAGCGGATGCAGCGGCAACGGGAGCAGATCCGGCGAAGGGGGCAGCGAGATGAGCGAATGCGACGGTGGCGACGGAGGCCGAGCACGACGGCTGCTGCTTGCCTCGCGGCGTAGGCGGACGCAGCGGCGACGGCAGAGGCGACGGGATCAGTTCCGGCGAAGGAGCGGCGAGCTGAGCGGATGCGATGGCGGCGACTTTGGTCGAGCACGAGCCACGAAGCGTGCTGCTTGGCTCGCTACGTAGGAGGCTAGAGCCGAGCCCTGAAGGCGAGCGTGATTTGAGCCTAACTAAGCCGAGCCGAGCAAAGGTACAGGAGGCGGGCTTCCTGGTCATCATGAAGCCAAGCCGAGCGCGTTGGCGCGCGCCGTCTGATCAGCAACCTAGCAATCCATCGCTATAGCTAATCAAGTTCTGTTTGCCGGACTCGTGGACGTATCTGTACTCTGTAGTCTGTACTCAGTACTTATTCTCTTATATGCCGTCGGATTCACATTAATTAATTTAATTATGTCCGAGGATTGAGATGGAATTTGGTTTTGGTTTCACTCCAATCCAGTCAAATACACATAAATTGAGATAAATTTGACAACATCCAAATCAAAGTTAAGTGCTGCCAATAAATGGTTGTGTACACACCGTGTACACAGCCTATAAGGACATGTACATCCTATAGACTGTTTCGCGGTCTGCAAGCCAGTTAATACAGTACACATACTAAAGATTAAACATGAATACCATTTTATAGACCGCCATGTTGCTATTTAATGGAATAGATCAAGCATAAATAAGATGATTATGATTACAGTATTTCTTAAAAAAGGTACTTGTTCACACTAACAGATACATATTCACACATTAACAAATACTTATTCACTAACGGATATGAGTTCATACCATGGTTATAACTTGCTCAGCCATGCGTATAATACATGCATAGGGATGGGATTCACACTTAAAAAATATGAAACAGTAACTGAGAGTTACAGGTCTGAAACCAAGCAACAGACTTGTAACAAAAGCAAATATATATAATATATGCATCACAACAAATTACAGATAGGTGAACAGAAATTGAGTGACCAACGCATTACTTCTCATGCAATCCGAGGGATCTCAATGGAAAAATACTTGATGGAATACCGTGCACTTTAAGGTCTAAATACTTGATTACATAATCTCACCATTTGTTTATGTGATCATACACGTGTAAAATTATAGAGCCTACATGAAAAGGGACAAAATGTTTTTACACAGCATGCAAATCGTGTAAGACTGATTTGGTAATGGGGCACTTAGTCATCCTTCTAATATCTCTTGTAAGTGAGGTTGAGGAGAGACAACCTACACAGCTATACATGGACATGCGTGTTTCAACAAGGATGTTTTATCCCTCTCGCCTACATCAATATCTTTGCGAGGCACATCAGAGATCAGCTGATAATACTGACCACCGGGAACACAAGCACTCTCTAACTTCGGGCAGCAATATATCCCAAGATACTGGAGCGACGAGAATACATCAATAGGCAAATTTTCCAGATCATAGCAGTTCCTCAGTATCAGTTCCTCAAGTGATTTTGGGAAGTCCAGGTAACTTCACTAATCTGGGACACAACAATATTGTAAGTGCTGATAGCTTAGGTGGAAACACCACATCATCAGATAGTGGCCCAACAAGTTGTACGCAGTTCGCAACTGTAAGTTTCTGCAAGGATGTTAATAACCTCAGTTCAACAGGCCAACACGTAATCTCATCAATTCTTATCACCAGCGTTTGGATATGATTAAAGCAACTCAGTACCCGAATGCCATGCTCATCCAAAGTATCTGATCCACTGAAGGACAAATTTGTTAATGACAAATACTTGAGATTTTTAAAGCAACTTCCGAGTTCCCACTCTGGCCTTTGCTCAGGCGCTATTTCCTCCTTGTAGTTTGGACGTTTTGAATCACTTTCATGCTTGAGATTACTCTTTATACTTTCCTTTGGAAGCAGCAGCAATTTCATATCCAACAAACTTAGATTCAGTTCAAACAGACCTGACAGCTCCAGTGTATGCAGTTCTGACCAACTGTTCAAGGGCATGACAAATGAAGGTCTACTTGGACAACAATAGGAAATTTCTTGCAATGAAGAGAAACGTCCCGATTCATCCAGACTGATGTGGACGCAATCAATTAACTTTATTGTCTTCAGGACAGGGCACTGTGGAATACTGTTCACTCGCTGAAAAGACACAATACGAAGCTCCTCGAGCCTTGGAAGTATCACAGGCCCATTGAACCTTCCAGCATAGTTTCCTGCCCAATTCTCCAACCTTGGCAATGTTCTCAAAATCATCCTTTTCAGCCCCGGGAAGATTACAAGGGGGGAATTACTGTCATTTATCAAGCAAAGAGTACTGAGGAATTCTATGGCATAAAGAGTCAGATATTCCCAAGTTGGCTGAGAAATATACTGCAGGAATCTCATCCAGCCATGGACAGTCCTTAAGTTCAAGTGCTTTAAGGCACTGAAAATAGCAAGGCTTACAAGCCCATTGTGCCAATGTGCAGCCTTTGTATCCAATGATTTCTAAGTGGCAAAGCTGTGAATGAGGTTTCAGCGCAGTCATTACATCTCTGTGGTTATTAGCCACACCTGCTCTCTCAGAGGGTAAGAACTTTTGAATCCAACTCTGACTATGACTCTGACTCCAACACAGAACCAGATGAGTCACCTTAGTTTTTCGATTAAGGTTTACCCTTTTTGCTCTTGAGCTGCACTCTATGTTCCCCAAATATCTAAGCTCAAGTTTGTTGCTCAAGTTATCCATATGCTCGAGCTCCTCAATTCCACTTCCATTTTCATCAGCAGCAGCAACAACAAACTCTGGAAGTATGTGGAGCTTCAGCAGACCCAGATTTGGTGGCATGCATCTCAACCTGTAGCATCCCATGTTGTTGACATATCTCAACTGCCTTAAATTCGATAATTCATGTGGTAAATATGTTAGCTGCACACACTTAACTATCCTCAATGTCTGCAGACTATACAGCCTACAAAGTGAATTAGGAAGTTCTAAGATTGGCAGATATGACAAGTTTAAATACCGCAAATGTACAGAACTGATGATATGCCTATGTATATGGACAGCAGAATCACACTGTAATGCTCTTAGTGACCTTAATCTGAGCTGCACAGAGTGTTGTTCCCAGAAAAGAGATTCTTTTGGTTCCTCGGCCGTTATTACTGATGTTCTAACTAGCTTCACTCCTCTCAAAAGTCTATCAACCTTTTCTAGCTCAAACATATTGACATTGTCACCAATCATGAGATGACGTACATTTTCAATTTTACTGTTACTGGCCAGCAGTTCTTCTAGAGTTGCACATCTATCTGTCATCAACTTGGCAAGATCATGCATGAAATCGTGCATTCTTACAGTTTGTTTGTGAGGAATACAGTCAATATACATCATTCCTGGGAGAACTCCGAGATGATCATGATGTGTCTTCAAGTCCTGTAGAAAACCTTTACCAAGAAAATTGGAGATCATCTCCCTGCCTTGGTCATCCACATCTGTGCATGGCTCTTCACCAATAAATGAGTTCGCTGCCCACAGCTGGATCAACATTTCCGTATCAATTTCAGAACCCTTAGGAAAGAGGGAGGCTAGAGCAAAGCATTGCTTTTCTGTAGATGACAATTGATTGTAGCTCAATCTTAGTATGGATAACACATTATCAGAAAATGCAGCATTGGCTCTGATGTCAGCTTTAGCAATTGCTTCCCAATCAGCTAGTCTCTCCTTTGTGCTCAGAAGGCCACTCATTACTCTTAGTGCTAGAGGCAGACCATTGCACATTTCAACAATTTTCTTACCAAGGAGCACAAATTCTTTCTGGCCTTGTATCTGGTGGGAAAATGCCCTCTTAGAGAAAACCTCCCATGACTCATGCTCTGTTAGACTCTGCAAATGATATGGCTGCAATGTACTCACTACAGAGGCTAAAGGCATACTCCTACTGGTGAGCAGTATACAGCTTCCAGGCCCACAAGTCAAGCACAGAGGTGGCTTTAAGTGTTCCTCAAGCAGAATGTCACCAGCAACAAAATCATCCAGAACTAAAAGCATCCTTCTCTGAGAGATAGCTTCATCAAGACCATTTCGCAAACTTTGGATGTCACAATCCAGTCTCCATTCTTTTTTGGTGATTGTCTGGATTATGTATTTCAGAACATAACAGACATCAAAACTGCCACTAACACAGCACCAAACCTTCAAGGGAAAATGGGCATTGACCTTAGGATCATTATATACTATCTTCGCAAGTGTGGTTTTACCCCGTCCACCCATGCCCACAATGGGAAGCACCTGTACCCTTTTATGGTCTTTCTGGGCAAGTAAAAGATCAACCATGGAAGCTGTATCATCATCTCTGCCAACAATATCCATGCCAATATCAAGTGACGATGTTGTCTGCCTAAAAGAGACTTGCAATGGCGCCTGATGCACCAAACCAGCTTCTTTCATGTCTGTGAGTAGACTTTTCATCTGTGTAAGAACACTATCCAATTTCCAGCTCAAAATAATGGAACCTACAAACGGCTTGCCCTGATTAACGGCCATCAGTGCCTTATGTGCCATAGATTTTCCAATCTGAGCATCCCTGTATTGTGCTTCATAAACAAACTCCTCGAGCACTAAATCAGCCTGATCAACAGCATCTTGAATTTTCTTGAATAATTTTGTCCGAGATGGTGCTGTCCAGCTGACATTGCTGGAACCCTCAATAGACTTCACCTCATAAAGCAACCATTCCAGGTGATTACGGTTGTCTTCCATGTTCCATAACTGAGTCAAACCTGTCACAAACTTCCCCGAGACCTTGCCCAGTACAGATTGCAAAACTGATGGAATAAATTCAGCCATCTAAATGTACCTATATGGAAAAAAATATAGGAAAAAATCTGTCATGAACCATAGCTTTGAAATTCAAATCTTTTACACAGGAATATATTATTTAAATCCAGTTATAAAAAATAATTCAAATTCACACAGGAAGACAGTATTTGTTTCAAGGTAATTTGATCTATGCAACAACCAATAATACATGCATCAGATAAAAAAAAATCACCAAACCTAGGGCAAGCTATTAGTTCCTTGTTTATTGATGCAATCTGGATAACCAAATTTATTATGAGTCAATTTGCTATCATTCTTGTTCAACTCATTCTGCAATAATGTTGAACTGCTCACAATATTAGATATAAAGCCTCTTATAGCAACAATAGAGGACACTAGAAACTGGAAACGAACTACATGATTAATAAGATCAGAAAATTACCAGGCTGAGATCAGGAAAAAAACACAAAGCTGAGAGAAGAGAATGTAGCCTGACCAATAGCTCTGAAAATAGAGGAAACTCTGAATTTAGCACTATGCAAGAACTTGGCTAGAACATTATGTGCAGAGCAAGAATCTAACAGACTGAAATAACTGAAGTGGTATGGAGTGCCGACATAGCAAACTCTGATCAATATTCTTTGAAATGCATTGAACCACATAAAAATGCAAATAACACTATTGGAATCCTCCTGTTTCCCTAGGGCCAAAAACCCTAGGGAAAGGCACGGATACCCTAGGGGAACAGGTTTCCCTAGGGAATCCTCTTTTATACAAATGCATACCCATGACGGCTCCTCCGTCTAATTCTATTGCCATAATCTGAACATGGACACACAACTCCAAAAAAAAAAAACAGAATCAGGAACATCGACGAAAGCACGGTCTAGAGAAGCATTAGTATTTCGCACCCATTCCTGGGAATGATAACCATTGTCATTGCAACCTTGGTACATCAAACTATGGGCTTCTACTTACATGGTTAATGTTGCAACAATATACTAAAAATTGGAAAGTATCATGTCAAAGTTCATATCATAAGAGCATATGTGTTAGGAGAGTGAGCTCAGCAAACATTTTGAAACTGAGTGCAAACATATAGTAACTACTAGTAACAAAAACAGGGAGGCTGATATATTTTGCACATTCAAAACATAAGCATATCAAAGTCACAGACTCACAGTGCACAAAATAAGTAAACTGATATATATAGCAATAGGATGGAACTAATAAAAGGCAAAACTAAATTCTAACCTGTGCTGTTTCATGCAGAAGCACAACATAGAGCGTCAAAAACTTCCTTTTGCAGAGACCTGGGGACAGCTATCCAACCTGCCTTGCACAACACCAGAGATCTCCCTTTCCCTTTTCACCTAGTGGCAAATCACACCTAAAATGTTAGCTGAGGTAAAATTTCAATCAATCAGTAAAAGAAGGTACCAATTGCCAAAAGTCCACATTGAAATGTGCTTGCCCAGATATGAAAACCTAAATTTAACTAAAACTATAGCAGTCCATTGTCAATTAAGCCATACATAATTCAGAAAATACGAAAGTAGTGCGCTGAACTGCAGTACAATTGGTTAAATAAAAAATAATGCTACTGCTTACGTAACAAAACCATGAAAGGTTATGCAGAGTAATAAAAACAACCATCTAATTATCTTTAATATTAATGAACAGTCCAAATACCTACCCAACAGCTAATAACCAACCTTATTAAGCCACAGCAAATATCCAATTTTCAGCCTGATAACTACACCAGCACCTAATAACCAACCTTCTTAAGCCACAGCAAATATTCAATTTCAGCCTGTTACGGTACCAAAATTACAATTAGCTTCAGGAACCAACCATGTGGGACACCAAATATGAGTACAACCTAATTGTGATGCACCAGAACATATCAATCCAAGGATTAACCATGACTCACTGAACTGAAACTAATAAGAAAATTTATACTAATAGGAACATTTAAACTGAAAAAACTCAAAAATGAAACACTGAAAATAATAAAAAAAACCTACTGAAAATGAACAAAAGAAGAAATAGTAAAACTTAACCACAGACAAAACAAAAAAAATGAAACAAAAAATTTGAACAATTACTAAAAGAGATACTGATGACTACTGAATGTTCAGATACTGATGACTACTGAGATACCGATGGCTATTGAATGTTACAGATAATGAAAAACATTGTTTGGGAAATATGCAAAACAATACTGAAAAGATAATGATGACTACTGAAAATGAAAAGACATACTAAAGACAACTGAAGCCAACAAAATCAACTACTGAGGTCTAACATCAAATACTGAATCCTATTGGATCAAGTACCACTGAAGCCTACTGGATCAAGTACTAAGTATTAATGAAACATACAAGATCGATAGCTAAAGACTACAGAAGCCTAGAAGCCCAATGAAAAAAAAGAAAGAATAGTGAAGGAAAAGTAAAGCCAGTAGTATCATTCTTCATTCAGTAGTATTAAGACATGGACAACAAAAAATACAAACAAATAATGAAATTACGACAAAAAACAAACACATATGAAGCAGAATATTTCTTTGAGATGGGAGCAGAACTGACGCTTAAAGTATTATCTACTGAATATCACGAAAACATATAGCATGATCTATTAAGTACTAATGACTTGGAATACTACATTAGTAAATGAAAAAGATTAACCACACTCTGATCTGCTATGCTATGCTCTCATCACTACTCCATCCATTCTCAACCACCCCATTCTTTGTTGATTTGCATTGTCTCAAAGTTACAAGCACACTGGACATCATGAACCTAATACATGTTATCAAAATCTAGCAAGAGAACTGTGCATCATTATATTAAGAAGTGAAAATGGGAAAGAACATGCCTTCAGATCTCAAGCTAGTGCAGGCGATAAACACAAAATAAAAGTCACACAAATTAGAGTGTTGCTCCCTGAACCTCTCGAACAACACGCACTCAAACTATATTCAGATAGCGTCCACGAGTGTGCTGACACGATCCTCCTCTCCTCACCAAATCCAACCCATCCACCTTCTGTCGGCACACCTTTGACCCTGTGCATCCAAACGTGCCCACAATGACAGGTCAAGGCATAGTCAATTAAGCCATACATATTTCAGAAAATAAGAAAGTATTCGGTTCATCAAGCAGACACCAAATTCAGACTTGCAAGCTAGGTGTGTTTTCATGGTGGATAATACTATGCTAGCCATTGTCTGGTACTGTGATTGCAATGACCAAACCAACTCTGAATACGAACCGTTTTGCTGCATCTATTATTAGCACTGAATTTATAAAGTAATTTGGAAATATTTTAAAGACGGTTACACTGAAAGCCAAAGCGCACAACGGCCACAAACTGGAGTCCTACCTACAATAGCAGGCTAAATAGGTCACCTGCCTCAGTTGAGCAAGCCTAATTTTAGCCACTTCTAAAGTGCCATACAGCCCCGTGCACTCCACTAGAGAGACAGCAGCCTACCCCGCACCGCACGGCGGAGCGTAGAGGGAGTGGCCGCGCGGCGCGAGGTCGGAGGGAGCTGCGGCGGCCGAGGGAGTGGCCGCGCGTCGCCGGACTCAGGTTCGGTGCCTTGCCTCTGCAAGTCACCACGTACCTTGCGGGAATCCATCCAGCGTCCAAATCACATCCGATGGCTGTCGCGAATTTGCAGCATATAATTTAGCTTTTCCCTGGGATTCTAGGCGGGAGAGGCCGCTCATTTGCGCGCGCCTGCGCATTCGCTGCCCGCCGGGTGTAAGGTTGTACAGTAGTAATTAGCTTTAGTATAAAAATGGCTTCGTGTACTGAATCTGGAAATGAAAATGTAGTTGGACTGCTATTGATTTTTGGTACTCAAGTTTATAACAAGCACTGGATTTATCACCGTTCAAGAAAGTATTATATCAGAGACTACCGCAATCTGAGTCCGGCGGCATTTGCTACCATTTGTGTTAACTGTCTTTTGCTACCATTTGTAGCATGTGTTAACTGAGTCCGGCACCCAATCTGAGTCTGGCGGCAACATAGCAGCATGTGTTAACTGTCTTTTGCTACCATTTGTAGTAGTCCTGATTGTAAAAATTCGACGATCCATCATCAGGCGCCTAGCTTTTAACTTGTGCATTGTGAAAATATGTTCAGAGTTCCTCCAGGTAACATGTGTTGACGTTCAAGTGCTTGCAGTACTCAATACTCAAACTCAAGAACAGGCTGACTATTGCTCCATCGAGCATGATGGTCTACAGTGTGCGCCTTGTCCCAAACAAGAAGGGAAGACCCACCACAACAGCGGCCCTCGCTTATCAAAAATCAAAAAGACCAACACAGAACACCTCAGCTCCCGTACGTTTCCAACACCAGACGAGACAGGGCACGCAGGCACTGGAGCCCTGGCACGAGCAAGAGACAACACGCACAGCGGAAGTGAATGCCAATGGAGCAGGCTATAGCTCGCAACCTTTTCCGACCCGGCCGTCACCTGCAGGCTGCAGAGAAAGTGAGGAAGCTAGAGAGTGTGTAGAGCAAGCAATCGATCCGTGTCCCGCTTTCCGTCGGAAAAGAGCCGAAAGGAGGTGAAGGCCACCTTGTTCCCCACGAGGTGAGGTGAGGACCCAAAAGGCCCCGCCACGCCTCGTGCCCCTCCTGCTCTTCCTTCCAACTCGAACGGGGGCGGGTCGATCATATCCCCAGCGTTTTGATGGCGCATGGGACCTTTATCTTCTCTTTTCTCTTGTCCACCTTTGCCCCCACGCACTCGCCGTTATCAATCATCATCATCATATACATCAATTCAAACAGTGCCAAACATTATCAGCCATTCAGCACCAAGAGGTAGACATCCCACGTATGTGCGGCTGCGAAAATACAGCCGATGTATCATGAATGGTCACATGTCAACTAGACCTAGCATAATCACAGGCGGAGCTACGTTATAGCCAAACAGGGCAAGGATTGTGCATCGTATTTTCTTGTGCTGCTGTTCAAGTCCGATGGCTAATTCAGTTCACAACCATAGACGATGGGCCACATGCAAGGTTGACCCATGCACCACCAGTCAACACGCAAAGCAAAAAGATAAACAGAGACCCATGTTTTATGGCCATATGATCCCTTAATTTGCATATTAGTTCATACGGTTTGGTACCCCCGCTGCTCGGCTTCATGCCCCGCCACTGAGCATAATTGAATGAAGGCCTAGAACCCAACTGAACTACTCCCTCTGTCCTAATATATAGTGTATTTTTTGCTATTTTAAGATAAAATAATAAAGAAAACAATAGACGTATGTATCCCTCACTTACCTTCCTAATATATTAAAATTTGATTCGATTTGTATAATTAAAGAATAAACTTTCAGTCTTCTTATACAAAATAGGCAAAAAAATGAATTGTTTTCTATTTAGAAAATAATCATGTATTTTTATTTAGTTAAACATTATCTTCTTGTTCTTCGAATAAACTATATTTTAGAAAGAGGCTGTCTATATGGAACTCGGGTGTTTTTGGCCTTTCTATTGCTCAAGCAATTTCCTTGGTCAAATCAACCAAAAAAGCTCAAAGCAAAATTCACGCAAAAAAAAGGACTGCATTACACAGGTAATTGGAAGGCCAAAATTACACAAAACACATAACATAAGAAATTCAGGTAAAAAATACTTGTCCATCACACGAATCCTACAAAAATAGAAAAATAAAAATCTGAATAAACTAGAAAAATTTTGTACTAGTTACATACAAATAATTGGAAACAACAGTAACAGTAGTTAAATACTACTGTAAGTAGATTTTTTTCTCCAAAAACAAAACCAAAATTTCAAAAGCCTGTTCTGTTCTGTTTATGTCCCTTTCTGTTGCTCCTCAAGACCTCAACAGAAAGAACTCTTTAATTTGGCATCCATATATATTGTTCTAAATAAACAGCAATGCATGCCTTGAAATTAAAAAAACTGAAAATTAGAGAAAATACAATTAAGAAAACTGAAAATTAGAGAAAATACTAGTAAATTCCATCTCAAAATTCAATAAATAGTAGAAAATGAGCAACATAATCCAGTTTTCATTCTGTAAAATTCGGAAAATAAATGTATGGCTAGGTGAGCCTTCTGTGGTCAGCAGCAACGTAAGAAGCAACATAAGTGACCGTGCTTTCATCTTTAGACACAAGATGAATCATATCAGGTTCATGATGACAGATTCAGCACAGAAAATTAATTACACGGTACATCTTCCATTTAACAAACCATTTGGACAAAGTTGGAAAGTAGTACTATAATGGCAAAAACAACTAGTCGGCATTCTGAGGCTTGAAATGAAATCAACCAGCTCTGTTTTTTATTCTCTGGTAAATGTTGCAGTACGTCTTTCATAACTCCACCTCCTCAGACCTATTGAAAGCAAACATCAAAGGCTAAATCATTAGTTGCCGAGAGCATAAACCATGAGAGCAACTAAAAAGAAGAGAAATGGGCCAAGAGTTAGCACTCGATAGTCGACACAGAAAAGATAGAAAGTTCAAGTAATTAGACTATTGCTGTGATATTTAGAACATGGAGCTGCATGGACATATTCCTATCGGATTCAAAACTAATATTTATATTTAATAATTAAAATTCTACTGCTACTAAACAAGAGGCTGCTAATTCATTTCTGCAGCACATTAAAATGTCAAAGAAGGCAGCTTAAGAACTCATCAAACATCATAGGCAACACAACAATCTTTCACATGTCCATTGAGTACTTCTTCAAGAGATGGTGATGATGTAACTAGATCCTAGAAAAAGTAGCTGTGCTAAGTTAATTATAATCTAACAATGTAGCAGCACTTTCCTGAAAAGAGTGTGACATGCAGATCTTAACAAACAATAAGATAACCTAATGTGCTGCACACAATTTTTGAAGTGCCAATCAGAAACTCCTATACAGTCCCATTTTGATAGCTAAGAAACAGTAAATAATAGTTGACAAACAAACACATTGTTTTTTTTCCCAACAAGTAGAGTTGCCTTACAATGAAACTGCCTGACAGTGACTGAACTGTAGAGTACAACTACAGAGAAAACTCGTCTGATTACAATAGGAAGATGTTTCATAAAATGATATGCAATACCTGTGCAAAGCTCGCTTGGCCACAATCATGCAGGTAAGCAAACTACAGATGAGTGTAGCATTACTTTTATAAACAATATAAGTAATGCATGAATGAGTGCATTTAGGAAGTGATGATGCCTTTATGTCCAGACGGCGTTAGCCCGTTTGCATTGTATTACTATGAGTATTGTGTTGATTGTCTTTACAAGGGGGACCCTTGTTGGCGGTCCTTATGGATCATTTCTAAGCCGCCAACTTAGACTAAAAAGAGGGAAGACAATCATATTCTAGCACATATGCCTTTACTACTAACAAAGTTCCACTTGTACCCCTAGTATTTATGTTTTACAGGTTTTATGGTGCAACAAGTGAAAATACGCAACATCATGAAGAAAGCGCAAAAGGCAAAAGACGAATTCAGAAAATGCGCAAACAAGAGAAATAGAGAAGCCCACCTTCGGTGCGTACCTGGGTCTGATCGTAACCATAGGAGAAATCCAGGCCCAGGGAGGAACCGACCACCCGAAGGCGGTGGCCAGATGGCCCCACCAGGGGGGCGGCCGGTCCCGAGGGTGGCCGGTCCCCAAGCGGGCCCTCCTGGCCCCATTCTTCGAAGGCGCTGCTCTAGGCGGTTCCCTCAAGGCGGTTTCACCTCCTTCCATATTTGTGGAGGCTGAACCGTCCTAGTTTAGCTATAAAAGAGAGGGAGCTCCTTCATTTCCAACACACACATTATTTTGGAGTCATTCACCTCACACCTCTAACTTGTATCTTTAGAGTAGTTCTAGTAGTTTGTGAGCAAGGCAAAATCTATCAAGGAGAGCTTGTCTCCTTGGAAGAAAGGATCTTCTTGGTATGAATACAACTCGGTCTTCTTTCATGAGCAAGTTCTTATCATACTTATATGATCATGCATATGAACTAGAGTATAGTTCTGATCATGTTATGAGTATAATATATGAACTAGTATATAGTTTATATATCATGTTCTTGACTTGTTCATCTTCGTTCTTCATCGTTCATTGAATTAGTATGAATAGAGGAAGAACTAGGGATGAGGTGATGGTTCATTGTGCCTTCTTGGTTGCTCTTAACCTAGCCTGTCAATCCGAAGGGTTGGGGTCTGCGGGGGTTAGGAGTTGTTTCCAAGTACGCGAACATGGTGTTTGGGTATGCGGAGATCGGCGGATATGTCGGTATCCCACAGGCAGAGGGGTAGCTGGGCAGGTGGTGACAGCCCTGTCCATCCCTTGCATTCCCCCACATTCGGATATTGAGTAGGAGTTCATAAAGTCTCTATCGGCTGGCAGATCAGCTGCGGGGATCTCCCTATCATCCCAGACTTTCCTGATGCTAGACATGCTAGTTAGATGTTTTGCTGACAGTTCTTTGCATAGTTATATATGACCCATGCCTGCTCTGTTTAGTTGTATTCTTTTATTTTTTATTTCTCTTTTATCCTTGAGGTTGACCCCAATGTGTGTCCACTATCTTGAATATCATGTCTTATTCCTATTTACCCTATGCCTACCATTGCACTTAATAAGTGATCATGTTTACACCATGCTTGATGCATATTGCCCTCCTACGAAAAATTATAAATACGACACCCTTGAATACTCACAGGTTGAAATGCTACAATAATAGTTCTATGCGCTTGCAGAGTTATTCTTATTTCTTGTTGCACCCCACGGCGCCGTGCTACAGTTTTGCATATCGTAAGTAATGACGGTTAGGATGTCCAATCTGGCACTTCTAGTTGTTATTACCAGACTGCATTACCTAGGACGGCGCCATTAAGGGCCAAGGGTTACCTTTCTGAAGTAATGGTAGTTAGGAATGTCAACACACGTTTCTAGTATTATTATTAAGGATGGATTTATAGTCTATCTTTAGTAGTGATGCTAAGAAACGCCAACAACCCTCAGTAGCCTCTTATAGCCCAAGGTCTGCGGATGGTTCTTTGATTCCTAGTGGATATAAAGACAGTGTCCTAAACTAAGTTTTAGGACACCTTTCCATGTACAATTCGTCTAGGAGTTCTAGTTGTGCAGGCAGCCTTGCTTCATGCCTTCTTGAGTTAGGATTATGGGTCCTTTAGGTAGGGCCTACTTGTCGGTAATGTCTCTGGTTGGGAACCCTATGGGTCCCCCATCGACACTCTCTCCTATCGCACATGCGCCGCCCTAGCCCTCACTCAATTCCACACGCTCACCACCATCGGGGCACAGATGAAGCCAGGATTGAGATGGAGATGGAGGACGACGAGGACACGAAGATGGAGATGGGGTTGGAGCTCAAAAATGTGATGTGGCCTAAGGTCGCCTGCCCCCACTACAATGAGGACCATGGCATCGTGCTCCTCTACCCCCACCTTGAGGAGGACTACCCCTACTAGCCCCACGTGATGGTGAGCCTGTCATCTTGCTTCTTCCTATAGAGGATGCGATGATCAAAATGGAGATGGAGGGTCGCTTCTTCCTAGAGGATGTGATGATCGAAATGGAGATGGAGGGCCTGAGACATGGTGAGTAGTGGCATTGCCATGGCATAGATGTGTAGTAGTGTTATAGTTAATGGCCCATGTGCTTTGGTTGAGAATGTTAGCACATAAAGCGTACCATCACAAATCGAGTTTGTGTTGTAGTAGAGCGCAGACGAAGTTACTCAATCATACTCTAGATTACAACTAGTTTCTCCATTGCCCTTAGAGCGTTGATCAGATATAGAGATGACAATTTATGACAAAATGATCTAATATATTATTTGAATGTGATCTTTGCCAGAGATGGAGACCGCATGATGCATTTGTAGGCTAAGAAATACCCAAATATTTTACCAAATATTCATCAATAACAAACCACAAAGACATGATGGACATATCCACAAAAGTCTTATCAGTTTCCTTAATGAGAATATAATGAAATACCATGCTATGTGCATGCCCATCACTACAACATCCACCCTGCTTTGTCGAGTGTCCAAGGCATTCGGCAAAGGCACTTTTGCACTCGGTAAAGCCTTTGTCGAGTGCCGCACTCGACGAAGGGTTGTCGGCAATGCAGCTCTCGGCAAAGGCTTCTTTGCCGAGTGCTAAATGTCGGATACTCCGCAAAGGCTTTGCCGAGTGCTAGGACGGCACTCGGCAAAGAAAAGCCACCGTGATGGCCCAAGCCACGGTAACAGCTGTCTTTGCCGAGTGTACACGTCTGGCACTCGGCAAAGACTTTATTTATTATTTTTTTATAAAATTGTTTGACGAGTTTTCACTATTGGCACTCAACAAAGAATGTTTTTATTTTTTTTAAAAAAACTTTGCCGAGCGCTGCTATGCCTAGCACTCGGCAAAGAATTTTTTTTAAAAAAATCTTTGTTCATAGTTTCATTCATCTAATTACAACCACTAAATCACTTTGAACAAATAAAATAAGAGGAAACAACTCCATTGATCCTTAGCACAAAAAATGAGTTAATAGCAGCAACACACACATGCCAGCAACTTTTTTTGAGAATCACATGCCAACAACTAAAAGTAGTGACCAATGCCAATGCTATTCTCCATTGCATCATTGGCCACTGGACAAGATAGGATGAAACAGGCAGAATGTGCCTCACCCGAGCAAGTCATGTTTCTAATATGATAACATGGCTGCATCAAAACACTTGCACAATTCATTCATTATAAAATAAAAAAAGAGTACTCCATTTTTGCTAGCAACAATAATTGACCATTAGTAGTTGCTAATGGATGCGAGAGGAAATATGTTTGATCCTTGACATGAAATAGCAAATAAACAATACAAAATGTGATTTATATGACAAAAAGGAATAGCAAATAGGTGGAGCAATGGTGTTTTAAGCATGGACTAACTATAAAACTCAGAGAACATGCCAATTTAAGGGAGCAGCAAGTCACACGCTATTAGTAGATGAAATGGGTGTTAAGCATAGTGAAATGGAGCATTCAATTTTGCTATTCTTATTGGAGTGATTAGTGAGTCTAGGAGCATGCATGGAGGAATATGCATGGTTATGTAATTAAATTAAATCAGTTGTGCAAATGACATCAACGTCAGTCTACATATATGCATGGTCTAACAAGTAAAAGACATTGTTGTAGTTCCATTCGACAAAAAGGCGCCAAGGTTGATTTGTTGATTACTAAAAACTAGGGAACCTAAATATGTTAGAGAGGAGGACAAGGTTGGTTAGAGAGGAGAGAAGGGAGCGAGAGTTTAGGATCAAGTGAGAATGAGAGTGTCCAAGTGAGAGCTCATGTGAGTGTGCTACGTTGCTGCCAGGCTCTTGGACACTTATAAAGACAATGTTTATTTACAAGTGACCTCTTGATGAGCTTCCATTTTACATGATACGAGCCTGATCTAGTTAATCAAAAACTATGAACGCATTCACTAAGTCTAGAAGTCAAATACAATTACTTTCAATATCCAAATGGGTTATACATGCATATACCATACTACTGCATTACCTGGATCTAAATCCAAATGGTATATTAAATTAATATTTTAATGGCATATCCTTAATTAGGGCTTGTTTCATGAATATAGCTGGTTGTTAGGCATCTAAAATTTAGTCCTAGCATATTTAACCATGGGGCTAATATGTGGGTTTATTTTTAGCCAGCCACAACCCCCCTCCCCCCCCCCCTCCTTTCGCTACATAGCCAACTATAGCCAACTTTATGTAATTTAGCCTAGTTTGTAGCACCAACTAGTTACAAATAACTCAAGCTGATCCAAATAGGCACTTAACATAGTCTGCCCTCGTCTCAACATCAACGAATCTAGGGACATAATTGGTTATTTGCATGTCCTAGCCTATCTCACATCAATGCAGTGAAGCTACACTAAGTTAGGCTGGACGATGCAATAACTAAGTGTTTAATAGGTCTGAAAAAAGATGATGTTTGATTAATATGTCGTATGAGATGAAAAAATACAAGAGGATGGTCCTAATTCTTATTTTGTACAATAATTAGAGAACCTGGCGTCCAAGTTTAGTCAAAAGTATCCATGAGTCAGGGACTCAGGGTCAACAAAATAGCTGTACTCCTACTAGTCAAAGTGTCAAACACTACTGTCGTTCTTGTTACTGCTGCAGCTCCCCAGCTCCTCCGATTCCGCCTCCGTCCCCCAAGTGCTCGACGGGATGCCGAAGAGAGCATTCAGATACGCCGTGGTCAGTCGCAAAGCTCTCTGTCACCACCAGCTAGCTCGCTCCATTTCTTTTGACATGTTGATCTGTCTCCCCAGGTTGATGCCTTCACGGATGAGCCGTTCAAGGGCAACTCCGCGGCCGTCTGCCTCTTGGAGGACGACGCTGGCGCCGCAGGAGAGCATCCGGACGAGCGGTGGATGCAGTCGGTGGCAGCAGAGTTCAACACCCCCATCACTGCGTTCCTGGTCCGTTCCGTTGCCGGTGCGGATGCTGCAGGGGATGGTGCTACGGCGTTGACTCCCCAGTTCCGTATCCGCTGGTTCACTCCAATTCGTGAGGTGATTGTTTCCGTCACAAATCTTCCATTTCTTTATCTTAGGGTGCTTGAGTGTACTGGCATTACGAGCTGATGTATGCCTGTATCACGAACCACATGGGCTAATACGGCAGGCTTTCGCATTGTTACAGAGCTCTATGACACCAGGTAGGTAGTGGGTAGTTACTCGCAAGCCACAACACGTCCTAGAGTAACACTATGCCATTTTTATGTTGTCCGGTTAGTTTAGGATGGTACTCATTGTGCAACACTGAATTACTGAAGGTTCACTTTGCTGTCGTGTGCCAAATTTCTATGTAGTATATTTAGGAAATGTGATCCATTCTTTCTGCAAAGGGCGGCCTTCATAAGATGTTATGGACGTGCATTTATATATGTTTATTTGAGATGCAAAGAAGAACGTTGTCTGATATACAGTATTGTATTTTAGTGTTATAAATAAGTAGTCTTGCAACTTTTATATACCATTATGTTTCTTTGCAGCTTCTGATATCCGTTTAGTTGCTTCTAACTACTTAAGAGATTTTCTCACTATGGTCATTTATTCCCTTGAGATAACAGGAAGTGAGGCTTTCTTTTCTTGGCACTTGATTAATTTAAAATTTGAGATGTCTTACACAATAGTGCTGCAGTTCCTTGCGCCATCTAAGTGCATCAAGCAACCACCACCTGTACTCCAGTGTTCTTTTCATGAAACAGAACTACCTTCTGGTACTTCTGTACAAGCAGTCCTTTTATTATTATACTCTTGATCTGACGCTATTAGAGAAATCGTATTTGACTTTATTAATTGTGCAGTGAACTTTGTGGACATGGGACGTTAGCTGCTGCACACTACCTATTCTCATCTGGCCTTGTGGAGTGCGACGCTATAGAGTTTGTGGCAAAATCTGGACGTCTAACAGCTAAGAAAGTTGTTGCATCGAAGGATGCAAACAACATATATTCTCCTGCACAGTATACCTTCTCAAAGTTCTTTGTAGAATTGGATTTTCCTGTTATCCCGGTGGTAAAATACAATTCTGCAGAGGTGGTTTCACTTCCTGATACTTTGAATGGTGCTTCTGTCATTAATGAGCTGGAGGCCGTCTCTGCTTTTTCTGACCTCATTGTAATTTCTTTCATCCTTCTCTCAACTAATCCAATATCCATTTCATTTCATAATCAAAACTCTTGTTTTACCTGAAAGCTCCCAAGTTTGTTTGTTTCATTCTAATAGTTGGTTGGACTTTTTAAAAACTTTTTGAACTCTTCAGGTGGAAGTTAGTTCATGTGATGAAGTTGAAAATGTTTGTCCTAACACTGCCGAACTAGTCCAGTGCCCTGGAAGAGGTGTTGCCATTACAGGTCCAGCTCGGGAAAGGATCTGGTTATGATTTTGTCACTCGTTTCTTCAGCCCAAAATATGGAATAAATGAGGTAATAATTCAATATAAGCATGTGTTTCATCATTGTAAGCTAGTCTCTCTTACAGTTGGGTAACAAATCTTTCATCTCTCAAAAGGAATGTTGGGATTAGGAATCTTATATCAACAGGTTCTGGTCAACTGATCCATTCCTAACCTATTATCATCTTGAGTTGAGACCTAAGTGTTTCATGAATAGCCACACCCATTTTCTGCATTGGCTGTGAGATATATGAACAAACTGTATCAGCATGAGATGTACTCTTGAGGAACGAATTCAGTTCCTAGTACCCACTTATTAAGTTACTATGGCATCAAAGAAATGATGTGATAAGAGATAACATCTTCCTGCACTGTGTATGCTTTGAAGATTATGTAAGGCACTGACAAAAAGGAAAGCTTTTTCACAACGTCTCATTTTCTCCCTTTTTCTATGTCAGGACCCGGTCTGTGCTAGTGTACACTGCTCCTTGGCACCTTACTGGGGTCAGAAACTGGGGAAACATAACATGAAAGCTTTCATGGTATATATTTAGTACAGGCTTTGGAAGTATTTGATCCATTGATAGCATCCTTCAGATTGCAACCTGTCATAATCATATACATCTTGTCTGTATGTTGCCACTTGTCAGGCCTCTCCAAGGAGTGGAACACTATATCTGCAGTGGGATGAGGAAACTCACAGGGTCCGAATCCGTGGAGAAGCTGTAACTGTCATGGTTGGCACCCTTCATGCCTAGAGTCAGTTACTTCGTGATCGTTGGCTAAAAGAATGTGTAACTGCGCCTAGGAATAATAGGTACTCTGTTTGGTGGGGAAATGTTTTGACTTCCCTGCCCAACAATGGAATCTAGATATTTCATGGTACATGGCCTATCCTATCCATGCAGGGATATACTATATTGAACGGAAGGTAATTTTCGTGGAGCTTTTTTTTTTTGGAAATAAATGGCAGGAGTGTTGCCTAATCCATTGGGATGATGGAGTATATAATCAATAGCACAGAAGGTTACATGTTTCACAACTTCACAGTAATACGTATATCTGTATGTGTGTGACTTGGATTTGCTATTTTAGTAACTTGTCCTAAATTGCACGGTTGCCTTGTTCATGTCCCTGTGTATGTATGAAGATGTTTTCCATTGGTAGAGTGACTCAGCAGTTTCTATCTCATGACACGTTGCCTTGCTCATGGATTGGCAGTTGGGCCATCATAATCTGCAATATTTGACAGTGTGAAAAAACTTCGACAGGAGCAGAACTACATATAATTCGGAAGCATCCATAGGGCTGTTTGCTTCGTGGTGGTCACCATCCTTGAGGTAAATGCCGGTGACACGCAATCGGCAGTGCATTCTCTAAAGAAGAATGGGGAGGAGAGAATAACACAAGGTTTGGAGGTATAGATTAGTTCATTTCATCATCTATGCTGTCTCCACTGCAGTCAAGACAGTCAAGAGTATATATGTGGACACATTCCTATACGTGCAAAGCCCAGCACAGTTAAAAGCATACAGGCCCAAACCAGGACCCATTCCCTAAAGCTATTACAGGCCCAAGGCCAGCTCGCGATAGTGGTCTGAGAATTTTTCTGGCCCAGGCAATTGATCTCACGCGTTCATTTTGCTCTGCCTGTGGCCGGCGTTGCTGGCAGTAATAACATCCAGTTATTACTTGCTTGCAATGCCTCTGCTCCCCAGGTATGCAATGCATACCAGAGAATGATGCAGACTCACTTGTAGATAGACAAGAGAAAAGAAAGCTAGTCAGCAGTTTCTCTCATTACATCTAGTATACAGAGCTTCCAGTATTATGGGGTTCTCCGTTCTCCTTATGACCCCATGCAATTAGCATGTGAAGAAAACTTGTGCTGCGCCTCATAGACTTGTAGTGCTTATGTGTCTATTCTAGTTTGCTTTGTCTGAACTAGTTTTTGTTGATAAATTTCAGTGTAACGCTGAGATGTTGTAACGCTTGCGCCATTGGAAGGTCATCGGAGACTAATCCCGTAATCCGATGATGCCTGATCCTCTCTGGCCACGCGGGCGTTTTTGTTGACGGTTGGACCGTCCAGGGCCCTGTTGGACCAGCCGGCTTCTGACTGACACATGGGTCCCTGGCAGGAGTCTGACCGAGACTGATTGTTGTGCGGAGCAAAACGACTAGTTTTTGTCCCGCCTTGGGTGTTCTCTTGGACCCACAATCTTTCATCTCCTTTCTTAACTTAGGCCTTTTAGTTCCACTCTAAAATTCAGAATTACCACTATATAAAATTTCTATTCCCCATTACATCAAAATACCGACGTATATATGGAGTATTAAATGTAGATGAAATAAAAAACTAATTGCACAGTTTTGTTGTACTTTGCGAGACGAACATTTTAAGCCTAATTAGTCAAAATTTGAACAATTTTTATCAAATACAAACGAAATGCTACAGAAATTTCGCTATAGGAATTCCAGCGCCAATTTTGGGATCTAAACAAGACATTAGTGATCACATTTGTGGGAGATGGAGATCCTCCGGTGCATTGCATTTGATGATCAGAAATTTCAACCTGGATAAAAAAATTTTGATCCAAGAAAAAGGGAGAATTAAGTATTTGACCCTAGAAAAAAGTGCTCGTAGTTATTAGGCTCTTTTTTTTCGAATTTCAATGTATGGCCTAGAAATAAAGTTTTTTCTAGCTACATGGCCTTCTGTCAGTTTTGGTGGGCATGTAACGGTGTTAAGTCAGAGGTATAAATACTATTTTACCCCTGGCCAAAAAATAAAAAAAATAAAGTTTTGTTGTTTATTGTAATAATATATGTGTATTCAAAATATATAATAAAAAACAAAACTCTATGTTTTATTTTTTTTTGCTTGGGCTAAAACAATATTTTTACTCCTGACTTAACACTGTTACATGCCTAAAACTGATGGAAGGCCATATACCTAAGAAAATTTTGTTTTGAGGCCACAAAAAAAAAGGTGGCCTAATAACTAAGAGCACTTTTTTCTAGGGCCAAATACCTAATTCTCTTGAAAATAAATCGATTTATATGATTGAAATTCATTTGCAGTTTCCAACCCAGAAGTTCTAGAAACCTGAAAATCCGACCAACATTTCTTATCAGGAAAATAAATTAAATTCTGTGAGGCTTGGTTGGAAATTCAATCAGAATTTCTAACTAAAATAGAAATAACTTTTTACTTTGAACTTTACTCTATGGAAAGCTTATATAGAGTATTGTCTATCCCGAATCCCCGACTAAACACAAGCTCCAAGGCCACATGTAAGTGTTCTGAAAAATGTTTCTCCTAAGTTAGCATTTAGGTTTAGTTAGTTTGAGAATGGAGACTTGTCAACACACTCAATGTTTCATCCCTCTTGATAGTATAGCATGCGTATAGTCGTGATCAAAGATAAAGTCTATTTCAATATTTTGAGCTTGCATGACTCTTCATATGTCATTTCTTCACAAGGGTTGCAACTATCTTTTTCTCATTCTTCTTGACCAAATCCACCTTGAGCATGTGACTTAATCATTTCCAACCAAATGAGTTCACTTTATGACATAAAGTCACTACTTCATATAATCCAAGAGTGATTTTATTCTCCTCACAATGCGACGTCCCATAGCTTGATTACTGCTAAGACTCAATGCAAGTACTTTTTGTTCACCACAACTTTGTTCCTTCAACACCCAAGTCATTGCTTGTCCTTAACCCTTGCTTAATCGTTCGAAGATTTTTTTTTCCTTACTATCATCACCCTCTCAATCCATCCCAAGACACATGGTGGTTTGCATCCACAATAAAAATCATTTTCACCTTTATTAATTTGCAAAGCAAGTTCTCAAAGTGAGACCATTCCATATGCATAACCTTTATGTCTCATTTATCATTCATAAATATGCTTGGCTTCATATGATGCAATGATATCCCACGACACTTAAGTCATCTCATCAATTCAATTTGCATGGCCGTCTTTACTTGAACTACATTGTTCCACGATCTTCCAACACAACAACACACACACACACAAGTTCACTTTCATTTCAACACACTTTATTCGAGTTGTCCGGCCAGTTGAGAGGCTATATATGTATTATATATATGCACGAAATAATATTGAATATAATAAACAATAGTTGTATACATATGAGCTTACACCTCCATTTCATTCTTCTCTGCCTCTTTAATTTGCAAAATATACACACAAATGCAATCAATATGTTAATTAATTAATTCACTCTCCGGCAGTTGACCCTGATCTCGCCGTCGGTGCCGGTGAGCGGGCTAATGCTGCCCATCTTGACCATCGCCGCGGCGAAGTCGCTCCCCCACTGGTCGGCGTTGGACGCGTAAGTGCTGACCAGGCCGTCCGTCGCGCCGCCGCCGCCGCCGTAGAGCGCCTGGTCGGAGTGGAGCAGGCCGCGCTGCGCGACCAGGTTGGCGAAGTAGGCGTTGTCGAAGGCGTCCGGCGTGGCGCCGTCGAGCGGCTCGAGCGCGCCGTCGCCGGCGCCGCCGGCCTGCGCGGGGCAGCTGGCCCGCAGCGACGCCGCGAACGAGGCGTCGATGTCGGTGTCGTTGTAGATCCGCGCCCGGCAGTTCTTGCACTGCGCCCGCCCGACGGTGTGGGCACCTGCATTGCATTGCATAATGGTGAGCGGTGACCGGTGAGGGCATGCGATGCAATCATGCATGGAGACGGAAATCTTGCTCTGCTGTCGCATGCATGGGCGCATGGTGGTAGCAGCTGGTAGTTGGGCTGTCGATCGCGTGATCGGTGATCACGTAGGAGCACTCGATCGTTAGGTGACGCCTACGCCGCGCGCTACGCGTCCAAAATGTTGCGTTGTCAGGTTGCGAGCAAAAAGGTGGTGACTAGAAGAGAGTCTCGTCCATCACCATGTTGAATTGATCCCAGCATGCCAAGCAGGATGCATCATGCATGTAGTAGCTAGCGTTTTCCTTGCACTGCACAATCATATGAAGTCATCGATCGAGATGATCGAAGCAGACAAAATACTGGCATCCATGCATGCGTACGTGTAGGGGTAGACGCACTTGAGATGTTGACAGTTGTTCTTAGATTAAGGAATGAAAGACTATATAACCGTTGAGCTGTTATTGAGAGAATATATATATATATATATATATGCATGCAGAGTATATATATACTACTACTAGTACTAGCTTGTCAATCTTGATGGCTGCAGTATAGTCATCTGGATCGCACTCCTGTCCTGGAATGAGGGCAAGATCTAGTTTGCCGCCCCGTCGATATCAGTTGCCTGTGCATTTTAGTTTATTTTTTACTTGGACATGCCATGTGCTCGATCGAGCTAGCTAGCTGTTGATGATCTGCTGCCATGCCGAATGCAGTGTGGTGAAGCAAAGATCTATGATGGGACGTGCCATCCACCATCTTAGCCTGCCTGCCTGCCTGCTGCTAATCTACTATGCATGCGTTGCATGAAGCAGGAAAAAGGAGATCGGCAGGATTACAATCTTCAGTAGTCATGTAACATGTGTCAATTATCGATGCATCCTCATGGATGCTGTTATGTATGTGTACTAGCTAGTAGTGCACCTGAGAGGGCAACCATGTCGGTGCTGCTGAGACCCTTGTTGGAGAAAGCGTTGAGGAGGCCGTTGAGGTTGCTGGTAGGTCCAGGCAGGTCACTGTTGGCCAGGGACGCGCTCGCCGTGGTGGCGTCCCTCCTGCCCAAGGAAACCGACCACGATGGTCCTCCCAGCTGCACCACACGTACCACACACATGTAAATCAACTTTTCTCTCTCTCTCTCTCTCTCTCTCTCTTTAGAGAATCACTTTTAAGTTTTAACGTATAGTTTCAAAAAAGAATCACTTTTAAGCTGTTCGACCGTACCTCTGCTATGATATATAAACAGAAACCATGCATTTCATTTCTACTTTTGACGTGTGGGAAAGTGCTAGATCGGAGAGCATACATCTGTGTCTGTTCAGTTCTGTTACATTTTTCGTACTCAATTGCTAGCCATGTGCAAGTAAAAAAGATAGTACGTATCTATTATCTAAAGCACTTCATCAGTGTAGTGTAATAAGACAGTTTAGGCGGCGATAGAAAGAACTTTGCCTTCATTTACAGTCGTTGATCGATGCATCATCGAGGTGTGGGTGTGGCTAGCTAGCTTACTTGTGCAACGGAGTCGCGGGCGGCGACGGCGAGGATGGCAGCGCAGGAGACGGTCTGCGGGCACAGCAGCTCCAGCAGCATCTTGATGTTGTCGATCACGTCGAAGCCCCGAAGCGACCCCGCGTTCGGCCCCGCCCCCTTCTCGCCGGTCAAGCTCGCCGTGTCGTCTAGCAGCACCGACGCATCGCAACCCTGACACAGCGTATTATAGATCCATGGTCACACACTGCTAGCTAGCGCTAGTACTAACATCTAGCTAGGCAAAGAGAGGCGATCACTTAATAAATTACCTGCACGAAGCAGTCGTGGAAGTGGAGGCGGAGAAGGGAGGCCCCCATGCGGCGGTCCAGCAGCACGGCCGTCGAAACGGCGGTCTGGATGGTGAGGAGGGCGGCGGGGCAGGAGGCGTCGTAGTAGTCCTCCGACGACAGCTGCGCGCTGGCCACCGCGGCTGCCGCCAGTGCAACGATCAAGATCAGCAAGCAATGAGCTGGGAGAGGCCGCGACCGCGAGAGGTGCTTCGTCTCGCGAGAAGCTGCAGGCATGTCGCAGTCGAGGGGTGTCATGGCCGGCATGCACCGTCCAATAACTCACTCTGGTTTGGGAATTGGGAGTAGACTGCAGAGCAGTGGCAGAGACCAGAGCTTCTATTTATAGATAGATATAGGCAACAAGGAATATCGGCATTAATTTAGCCTCCTTAATGATGCATGACAGTGTGACACTAGATGGCACCCCACCCCTTCTAGTCGACAAAACTCCGAGTATGAATTACGTACATCTGGTGTTCATATCTAACATTATAGTGCTGTTGCTTTCTACAGAATGTACTTTCTCACTTTTTCAAATATTTTGTATCTAGATATGCAAGTGCATAACAAAAAAAAAATATACTTCTAGAAAAGTCACAATATCTTGTAATTTGAAACAGAGAAGTAGTAAACTTAAAGAATGAACGAGGCAGCGTGATAAATAAGAGAACATTGAAGAATAGAGGGACTAAATCTGAGAAAAGAAAATTTAGGGAGGAGATGAACTGACAATTGGTTGGTTAGGTTCACTATGGTGCAATTTGTCTATCTAGAGTCCTCGACTTGCAATGAACATTGAACATTTCTATTAGATTGAGGAAACTCAATGTCCTTCTCTTATAACCAATGATAAATGTGATCTGGTTCCCTTAAAGCAATACGCACATATACGTGATTTCGAAAAAAAAAGATAAATAGGATCTGGTAGAAACAACTAGCTCTAACAAATTCTCTTTCTAAATCGCATTTCCCAATCCCTCGATCCCTCAAAAAGAAAGGTGAAGGAACCACAAACTTTTATCAACTCCCTTTCTTCTGTCAACTTGTGGCCACCATACGAATTGCATCGATCTACACCCGGGCTCAACCATTAGCAAAGGGCCACCACATGGAAGACGACATTAGCCAGCTGGGGAAAAGCAACATTATAAGTTAGGCACCCATAAAAATTTTAATAACCACTATTAGAAAAAACTTTCACCATAGTTGGGAATTAAATTATCACATCTATAAGAGAAAAGGCACTCCGTTTTATCTGCTCTAGCTTCGCCCCTGTTAGCCGGCCATGTCAGGAAGGCATCGTGCCAGGTGTTTGGGCTCCTCACAAGTGAGAGAGGAAGAAAAAAGAGCATGGGCGAGCGCTAGGTGCCGAGGCTCCACACACACGGGCGAGGGAGGAAGGAAGAGGAAAGACGACAGTCGAGCATTGGTACACCAATGCTCCACACGCACGGGTGAGGAAGGGAGGAGGTAAGAGAGAGGAGAGAAAAAATATATATCCGTGGCTGCTTCCACATGATGAAGGAGGACAAGACATTTTTAATACTACTGGATTCATGGTCTTTGCCGAGTGCCGAAAGCACTCGGCAAAGGTTTTGCCGAGTGCCACACTCTGTAAAGACCAGTCGGCAAAGAAAGAGTCGGCAAAAAACTCTTTGTCGAGTGCCACGCGTCGGGCACTCGGCAAAGATTTTACCGAGTGCCAGGTAAGCACTCGGCAAAGTTAATGACAACCGTCATCTGACGCCTTCTTTGCCGAGTGCTGACGTGGCTGGCTTCGCCGAGAGCCAGGCTCTCGGCAAAGCTTTCTTTGCCGAATGCTCTGGTTGGCACTCAGCAAAGAGATCCTTTGCCGAGTGCACATGCTTTGCCACTCGGCAAAGCCACTGGCACTCGGCAAAGTCCGCCTTTCCCGTAGTGTAACCTGCTGCAGTAGCACTCTCCTATGATCAACTTTGTTTTCTCAGTATCCTACAACAATTCTAAGGGAAAAGAAAAAATACATCCGGTTGAGCTTCTCTTATTAGGTTCTTAAGATTTTATTTAAACTACGGTGCACAACTGCATTTATACTGTGTTTCTAAAAAAGAAACATAAAAGGAGAAAGGAGACGCTCTCGTCGTCTGCACCAAGGAATGCTCACACACAGCCATCCAAGAAGTATGCGCTATTTTCTTTAAATCCTATAGCAGTTCTGGTCAGAAATTTCGTGTATATGTTAGAGGTACGTGCGCATTGGGAATGATTTATTCGCAGCCTTCAACTTCTGGGTTGAAATTTTGAAACGTCTCGGTCACAAGATCATTTTTTAAATCAATTTTAATATGTACATGATTTGACTATATCTCTTGTTTCTCCACACAGGACTCTATCATGAGATGATGCTTGACAACTAAAAAGAAAAAGAAAAGGAAAACAATCCTCCATTGTCCAGTTCGTCTTGCAAAAGTCTTCGCTCTCTTGCATCTTTGTGCTAACTGCGTGCATTACTGCCAGCCATGCTGGCTGGTTGTCTGGTTGAGATATATACAGCGCCCCTTAGGCCATAGCCTTTGCTCTCTTGCATCATTGGGCTAGCTAACTGCATGCACTAGTGTCCAACCTTGCAGGGTGGTTGTGTGTGTGTCTATATATATATATATATATATATATAGAGGGTACTTATGATGCACTAAGCTACAAGCATATGCGAGGAGCTACCGTGTTGGCGACTAACAGCTCCTTAGTAGCTAGAACGGCCGGCCATATGCTCATGCGTTGCAATCAAGCAAAGACGATCTAGCCAGTAACTGTATAAATATATATATACACTAGTCCATAAGAAATTGAAGATGACATGAAATGGACAGAAGGACACAAATGAAACAACTAAATCGATCATTGATGATTAAGATGCACGTATATAGAACATGAAGGAAGGAATGGGCACATTGTCTATCGATCGATTTTCACAGTAGCCCTGCTACACCGTTCATATACACTACTACAGATTGTTTCATCACTGCCGCCCTCATCACTGTCGGAAAATGGTGACCGGCGATGACGAGTCTTCACTGTCGGTTCAGCTCTCTGACAGACAAGACTTGCGCCAGGGAGTGCAGGAACCGGCAGTGATGATTCACGTTACTGACGGGTCGACACACGAGCCGACAGTGATGTCTCGGACCGACATCACTACCAGCGCGTGGCAAAAGCCGGTCGTGAATGTGCCTCAACACTGCCGGCTCTTGGTTTGGTCCGGCAGTGACAGTCTGACACCACAAAAAGGCTTGTACCGTCCTCTCCTTCCTCCTCACTCCTTTCCAGAGAACACAGGAGCTCGCGCGGGCCATTTTCTCCATTGTTGCGGCTGCTGAAATCCGTGAGCTAAAACCTGGATTTTGAAGAATGGCTTGATCCATTTGCTTCAAGGTTAGTCACAAGCATCCACTCCTTTGATTTTATTTCTTAATTACCATTGATTTGATGGCTACATTGCTTGATTGTCATTCTTTGTTCTTCCTCCATCCTAGAGAGCAATTTCGGTGGGGACTTTGTGCAAGGCTTTCAAGCACTTTGTGGGGAATCCATCATCCAAGAAGCTAGGTTGGTGTCTAAATATCATCACCTAGTTTGAAATCTTAGGCCAATTTATGGTTTGATCAAGATGATTCTTAGTACGTATGTGATGCTCGAATTAGTTCATGTTAGGAGTAGAGTAGATTATTTATAATATTATTTAGTGTTGACACATTGTTTGGACCTACAATGGTGTTCTTGATCAAGTCTCTAATTTAATTTTTGATATAAATAATTTTAGTATAATAGTGTCTCCAATTTTAGTAGAATAATGTTTTTATTAGTTACCAGTAATTTTATTTATATGGGGCTATTAGTGGACACAATCTTTGGAGCTACATTGATAAATATGGTTTTCAATTTATATATGGCTAAGCTAGCTACCCATTTTAATTTTTCCATCATTAATGCATAATATTTCAAATTAAGCTAATCCACTGCCTATTAATCCCTCTACAATTCTTTTGAGCAGAAATGGATCGAGAGTGGATGTATCGGTCTAGAATGGACATCCTATTCATGAAAGGCATCCAGACGTTTATCAATGCGGCAAAAAGTCATGTTGGGGTTGGCAACTGGATCTGCTGCCCATGCAAAGATTGCAACAATGATAGAAAGATTTTGAATCCCGCGACTATCCGAACACACTTGTTTCAGAGGGGGCTCATGCCAAACTACAGTGTGTGGGACCAGCATGAGGAGGTTGATGTGAATGTTGTGCAAAAAAAACAATGATGATGTGGACATGCCTAATGATGATGTGGACATTCCTGACGTGCACCACCACTATGATGACGAGGATCCGGTTGTCAACATGGAACCCGTGACTGTGGTTAATGATGTGTTTAGGAATACGCTAGCGGATGACACCGAGGGAGATGATGGCATTTCTTTGATGATACATAATGCAGATACCGGGTGTCTTAGTCATAGACAGGTGAAAAGCTAGAAAAAATAAGAGAAGATAGCAAGACACCATTGTTCAAGGATTGTCCTGTGAGCAAATTGGAAGCTGTCATCATGCTTTTAGAGTTCAAATCTACATACGGATTGAGCGACATAGGGTTCGATGATCTGTTAACCAAATTATCAAAAATTCTACCAAGACCAAGTGAGCTGCCAGAAAAGACATACCAGGCCAAGCAAATGATCTACCCCCTCGGCCTCGAGGTTGAAAAAATCTACGGGTGTATCAATGATTGCATATTGTACCATGGTGAAAAATACAAAGACCTAGATAAGTGCCCCCATTGTGGAGATCCTCGGTACAAGGAAGGGCTGTCAAATGATGGTACCAAGACGAGAGGAGGCCCCGTAAAGGTTTGTTGGTACTTCCCTATAGCTCCACGGGTGTGTAAGCTATTTGCATGTGCGAAGACAGCAAAGTTGTTGCGCTGGCATGGCGAAGAGCGTAAGAAAGACAACATGATGAGGCACCCTGCCGATGGTCATGACTGGAGGACTGTGTAAACCAAGTTTTATAAGAAGATCAGCGACGATGTAAGTCACCTTTGGGTTGGTTTGAGCATGGATGGGATGAATCCTTTTGACCAGGTTAGAAGCAATCATAGCACGTGGCCAGTGACACTCTGCATATACAACCTTCCACCCCACCTCGTTATGAAGTGTTCCTACATTCAGATGCCACTACTGATCCAAGGCCCAAGACAACCCGGGAATGACATTGACACATTCCTAGAACCAGTTATCGATGAACTGGTGAAGCTATTTGAAATAGGTGTAGAGAATGTTTGGGACGAGTACAAAAAGGAACAAATCACTGTCAAGGTGGTACTTATCGTTACAATCACCAACCTTCCAGGGCGAGGTTCATTGTCCGGAGAGAAGACAAAAGGATATCAGCAATGCGTGGAGTGCCTAGACGAAACCGATTCAGTACAGCTGCCCAATAACTCAAAAATTGTTGTTATGGGGCACCGTAAGTTCCTGCCCATGACATACAGATATCGTAAAAACAAAAAAAATTGATGGGAAAGTTGAAAAACGCAAGCCCCCTAAGTATCAAGACGGGAAAGAGAAACTTCGAGAACTTAACAAGCTGGACGTTGTCCTTGGCAAGGAGGCCGGGGCTAGAGCAGAGCCTGAAGGGAGCATCTGGAAGAAAAAGTCAGTATTTGGAAACTACCTTACTGGCCAGACTTGTCTGACGCCACAGTCTTGATCCCATGCGCATTACCAAAAACGTGTGCTTTAACACGCTTAACACCTTGATGAGCACCGGGGGGACAAAGGTGGATTCGTACGCCACATGCAAGGACATGTAGTTCTTAGGAATCAGGCTAGAGCTGCATCCTGTGAGCTAGAAAATGGCCAGTACGAACTTCCAGTTGCATCATGGACACTGAGCTAGAATGAGCAGGATATGCTTATTTCATCCTTCGATGAGCTCAAAGTCTCGACGGGCTACTGTGCAAACCCAAAGAGACTAGTGAACAAGAGAGAACACAAGTTTAACTATGGAACTATGAAGGCCCATGACTGCCATGTCATTATAACTCAGTTTCTCCCAGCTGTCCTGCGTGGTATCCTACCCCCAAATGTCCGCGCCGCAATCATAAAGCTGTGCTCATTCATGAACGTGATCTCGAAAAAGGTCATTGATACAGGAGGACATTGCTGAAGCTCTCTCTAGTTTAGAGATGCATTTCCCACCTACTTACTTTGATATATCATTCCATCTTCTCATTCATCTTGTTGACCAAATAAGAGCACTTGGCCCAATGTACCTGCATCAGATGTTCCCTTTCGAAAGGTTAATGAAAGTTTTTAGGAGGTATGTTAGGAACAGATTCAGACCAGAAGGAGGCATGGTTGAGGGATGGTCAACGGAGGAGGCAATTGAGTTCTGCAAATATTATATGGACATCAACAAGGTAGGAGTTCTGGAGTCCCGTCACTAGGGAAGACTAGGTGGCAAGGGAACACTCGAAAGGAATATTTGTAGAGTAAAAGACGGTGTGTCCTGAACACAAGCTCAGTTTGCTGTTCTACAACAAGCCGGGGAGGTGATGCCATACATTGAAGAACACCGTCAAGAGTTGCTAAATCAGCATCCACACAAGTTAGGGCCTTGGCATGAAAAAAAACATAAAGCAGAATTTGTCGACCGGTTGCGACGCCGCTTGGATGACAAAACTTTGGGTAATCAACTTGATAACTTAGCCAAGGGGCCTGCGACTACATTTTCTAAGTACCAAGGTTATGACATCAATGGATTCACATTTTTCACAAAAAGCAAGATGAAAAGAGTGCAAACCAGAACAGTGGTGTTCGTTTCAGTGCCAAAGACAAAGACGACAATGTTACTGAGACGTACTATGGTTTCATAGAGGAGATATGGGAGTTAACGTATGGCTACATGGCAGTAGCCCTTTTTCGCTGCCAGTTGGTCAAACTTGACGAAATCAATACCAACGACGAAGGGTTCACTACAGTTGACCTAAAAAAGACTGCATATAGAGATGACCCCTTCGTTCTAGCAAAAGATGTTATGCAGGTCTTGTACGCAAGTGACAACGTAACAATGCTAGAAGTGTAGTCTTTGAAGGCAAAAGAAAGATTGTCGGTGTCGATGGAGTGACGGATGAAGAGGACTATAGGGGATATCAGGAAATGCCTGCATTCAGGGCGAACATAGCCCTTCCTATCATTGAAGAGGGTGACGAACCAGCCTACATTAGGCGCGATCACAATGAGGCCCTCATTGTTGATAGGCCAAAGGATATTTAGAATATTGTTAACTATGTAATCAGTATTCGGACGTTGTTCACGAACTATGTACTCCAATTAATATTATTTGTGCACCTCTAAATTGTAATATGGTAGATAAAGTTTATCCTTTCTTTCTTCATTGATTGAATTTTATTTTTATTTAAAAACATATTAAAAGAATAATAACAAGAAAAAATAAATAATTACTTGTTTTCAATTAAGATAGTGATGAGGGGTCCAGATAGGGTTAAGTAAAATTACTTACCCAAATATGATGAACATCCCTCTTTATCCCAGCGGTTGAGAACGCCTGCTACGACCCCCAAGACCTGAGCTCCAGTCCTGGGCGCGCCAAATTTTTTAGTTTTTTCTAAAAAAAGGAAATATTCTAGATAGAAAAAACATATATTCTTACTTGGATTCAAAAATCCTTTCCCAAGCTAGTTTATTCTATTATTTATTTTTATTAAAAAACACTGCCCACCCACCTCGGTTCAAATCCAAGGCGGGCAGGAATCGGCAGGCCGGAAGCCATGGGAGCCGCAGTGGGCTCGGCTTTTTAAAAATACCATTGGAATGGGCCGACAGTGAAGACTAAATCACTGCCGATACGGTCCGGCAGTGAAGACACCATCACTGCTGGCTCGTTATATGATCCGGCAGTGAAGCTTCGAGATTCTCTTTTTTTATCTATTCTCCTTCCGTTGGAGGCGTGCTCCCTATCGCCACCACACCAGGAGCACTGCTCCCACCTACCACGACAGGGGGTCTATAAAATGGCCCTCCTAGAGCTTCTCAACACATAGCTGTGTTTGCATTATTTCTTGCTTATTTCTCGAGCAGATTCTCGATCTGTTAGTACATGGCTTCTCTGTGGGAGAAAGCCCTTCACATACAAATATCATTAGGCATCGTAGTATTCCACCAAAATGGTACACATATTGGGTGCTAGAAGAATTCTACTGAAGAAGAGTTGAGCCGGATGTTTGCGTCCCCTGCGAGGTTGACGGAGCCATCCGCCGAGCTGAATTCTCTGGGCCGATGAGAATCATGTGCGCTGGAGATAGTACATTTATACCCCGAATGTAATATCTTCTAGAGGCATCTGTTCATTTGAGGTGCTATGAATTTCAAGGTGTGCCCTGTGCGCTCAAGCATGAGTTCTTTGCAAAGCCTCCTCGATCATCTCAATTGGCATAGCTCATGACCACCTCGGTGCTTCTTCGACCGTAGATGCTAGAAGAAGTCTACTGATGTGGTCAAAATATTATGTGTTTGTACACTTTGATGTAACATTGACCTATTTTGAAAAAGGTCTTTGCTATCGTATATATATTTTCTATTCTATCTAAATAATAGAGTAATATATTATTTAGACACATATAAATCATAAAATTATTATATTTATTGAGACGTAGTACAAGATAAATATATAACAACAAAGACCTAAAAATAAAATTACATATATGATAACAAAGACCTTTTTTATATAGGTCAATGTTATAATCAAAGTGTACAAACACATTAAAATTTAACCACCTCAGTAGCGTTCTTCTAGCATCCCATGAACCTCAGAAACACCAGGTGGTAATGAGCTATGCCGATTCGAGATGGCACCGTGATGGCTAGAGTTCATGCCTAAGCACGCTCTGATGAACCAATGCCTCTCGGCTGTTGGGGATGGGACACTGCCCATGTTGCTCTTGGTGTGGTGGAAAGACTGCATGGTTTCTTCTGGCGAAGCATAATCCAGGGCGCACCGCTCCACTAAAGAGAGTGAATCTTATGATAATGATTAGTGTTTATTTTGTTTGGTTTGCAAGGTTGTAGTTTAATTTGGTTTAAATTATAATTTGTATGTGTTGTGTGTTTTATTATGTAACTCAAATTCTACATTCCGGTGTCGTATTGCTCTCAAGCTTTTCTCAGGCTTTCTCATTCCACATATGAAGCATTCACCAAATTTGAGATTTTTCTAAAATCGTTTGCTACTTTCAGCGGTTTAATTGAATTTTTGCACGACTTTACCAAGTAATTATAGGTTGAACTAAGCCTACCCCTAAAAAATCTGGAATGTTGAAAACTTATATATTGGGTCTCTTGTGCCATAGGAGACAAGATTCTATAGAGGTTGGCTTAAAATTTTGCTTTTTTAATTATGTAATTCATCATATTTTGTCTCACTATGCACAAAGAAAAATATAGTAATTCAAATAATTGTCAGAAAAATAAAATATCTTATGTGGGGACTTAATTATTATTATAAACGTTCTCCAAAAAAATTGAAATCAAAATACATTTTTTGATTTATACAAAATATGCAGTTTTTAAAATTATTATATATTTATCAGTGCCGGGTTGATAAGGCAGCCGACAGTGATAAAGGGAAGAAAAGAAGAAATAAAAAGCTAAAATTTAAGGTCAACCAGGAATTGAGTGCGGGTAGTGGGGGCCAGAGCAGGGGGCTTAACCGCTGCGCTATACTTAGGTTGGTTGCAGTAGTGGGGAATTTAGAGAATTTAACCCGTGGGCGGGAATGTTTTCTTGGAAATAAACAAAAAAACTAAAAATTTTGGGCCGCCCAGGAGTCGAGCGCGGGTTGAGGGGGCTAGAGCCAGCGGGCTTAACCGCTGCGCTATAGTTAGAAAGGATACTGGATGGGGGAACTTAGTTAACCCATTGCACACAACCCATTATCACTAGCAGGTCCAGTCCCTAGCCGACAGTGATGTATGTTATCACTCCCGGTTCTAGGATGGCCCCGGTAGTGATAAGGGGGTTTGTATATAAGAAATCTGGCACCGGGGCCAAAATTTTGGCTAAGTCTTTGAACCTGAGCACGCCATTCCCCCACCCTGCCGGAGCACCGTGCCGCGTCGACGCACCCGCGACGCCGTCCGCCGCCCCCTCGACGCCGGCGACGACCGCGTGACCCGCGGGCCCTTTCCCGAGCGGCGTAACAACCACCTCCGGCGCGCCGACGAGCAGCACCACCATGGCTCCACCGGCTTGCTCTAGTAAACGACGGCATCTTCTTCTTGAAGGTCATTGCCATTAGGAGCACACGGACGCAAGCGTTCACCGGCCATGCGGTAGGTACCCTTCTCCCTGCCCCTAAGGTGTTCGATGAAATGCCGCTGAACGTTCTCGCCGTCACAGCTACGTCCCCGCCGGCGCCTGACCCCAGCAGCACCTCCCAAGCACCAACGAGCACCGCCGTCATCACGCGGTAAGCTCCTCCCTTCACTGTTCTTGCCATTTTAAAGCTTTATAAAATTGATTGAGTATGTAGGTAATATCTTTGCACTAGTTTTTGCACAGTGGGATGCATTCACATATGTTGAATGATGTAAAATTGACTTGCTCTCGATAGTGTAAGACATATTCTGAAGTTTGAGCAATTACTTATAAAAAATTGTCTTGGGCAGAGATAGAGGTTGCACTATTGATGATGTTTTAGCTCTCTTCTTACTTGTTAATATGAGTTTGAGAATAGATATTGTTGGTGGTCAACTTAAAATACTTTTACATGTATATATCTAAAATGATGATTGTGAACATCTCACAAATAAAACATTGTTGTATGTAGTGCAACCATGGCATACTATGTTGTTCATGTTGGTCACAATCCCGGGGTCTATCGAACCTAGGAAGAGTACGAAGCTCAAACACATCGCTACCCTGGTAATGAGTACAAAAAGTACAACACACATGATGAAGCTTAGAGGGACTTCCATGACTGGAGGCGTGAGCATGAGCAGCCACTGGAGATGCCAGTGATTCCAGCCGTACCGGTGATTCCACCCGCACTGGTGATTCCACCCGCACCGGTGATTCCAGCAGCACCAGTGATTCCACCCGCCGTAGCTGCAAAGACTAGGATGGTTGCTGTTTGGTCTTGGAAAGATGCCATGCTTGTTCTTATGGCTATTGTCATTGCTTTTCTTATTGGGAAGTTGATGTAGGAGTGTGGCTGTAGAGCAGTTGGTGAACTTATTAGCTAGCATGTGTTCAATTTGAACTTATTATTACTCTTTGCACTAAGTCTTTGATATTTGTTTCATAATAATTGTACAATGTGAACATATGCCAACATAAATTGAGCACGATCATGTCACAGCCATGGTTCGTTGTCGCATTCCCCGCATCTGAAGAATGATGTAGGAAGCGCAGCAAGATGCGGGTAACCTAGCCGGTGCTGGTGAGAACATGCAGGGAGGTTTTAGCCCGAGTGATTTTCTGGTCCTAAACTATGACCAAGATAATGAAGCTAATCAGGCTGGGGAGAACATGTAGAGAGATGACCAAGCTAACCAGGTAACTTAGATCTGATTTGATGAAGTAGCCACATTCGCTAATCAACTTAGATGGTATTGACTTACACGTTTTCTCCAGGATCAAGAGGAACCTAGATCGGCCGATGCGCCGGAGGGCTTGGGTAATACTAGAGCCAGAACCCCGCGTGGCCCGTCAGTGCTTCGTCTCAATCAGGTTTATTAGATCAGATGCCCTGCCAACCGCCAAGTGTTGTGTCAAAATACTCTACAGCCATTGGCATCATTGTTAGGGACTTTGTGCCCTTGAAGTACTGGAGGTGGGCTGGCAATGCAGATAAGGACCCTGCAGTGGTTCCTGAAGTATACAAGAAGAAGGTTTGGGATGAGCTTGCAAAGTATTTCATTTTCCCTGATGAAGGCCTGCTGTATAACAAGACGCAAGCACAGAAGAAAACATACGAAAGAATGGCGGCTGCTCACAAGACTCATCGTTGTAACTGTTATAAGAAATATGTTGCCCAGAATACAGAACCAAATTTTGATGCAGGAGTGCTGACCTCACAAAGGGCCTACTGGCAGGAGTTCAAGGATCACTGCGCCACTCCGTAGTTCCAAGAACTTAGCATGAAGAATAAGGAGAACTCGGCGAAATCGGATAACCCTCATTGTCTCGGATCCCGTGGATATGCCAAAATGCTGGATGTTATTACTGCAGAATTAGATAAGCGGGACAACCTGACTGGGAGGACCTCTGACTGGGAGGACAGATCATTGCAGTTGAGACCTCTGACTGGGAGGACAGATCTTTATATTACTGTATCGGGAGGAAGTGCCGTCATGGTGATGATGGGAGCTTTAGCTTCTTAAATCATCCAAAGAATCAAAAGAATGCAAATGATCCGGACATAATTGAGGTCCGCAAGCTCGTCTCAAAGATCACCCAGATAACTAAGGAGATGACGCAAGGGGTTCGCACTTCTAACAGGGAGAACGACGTGCTAACCTAAGCACTTGGGAACAAGGAGCACGCTGGCCGCACCAGAGGAGTCGGTGTTGTTAATTGGTTTCAAGGATTCCCAGATGAGGTCAATACCTACAGGAGCCGCAAAAGGGATAAAGAGGCATGAGAGGAAGAGACGAGAAGGTTGATTAGGGAGACGGAAGATAGATGGAGCTCCAAATTGGATGCGATAGTCGAATCTAAAGTCAAGGAAGCTTTGGCGTCCCGGGAATCGAGGATGGCATTGGACGTTGTGCAGCAGAATTAGGATCGCAGCAGCTGTGGCTTGACCCCTTTTGGTGAAGAAGACGTGAATGCTCCTCACCCGCTGGACAACATCACTGAACCAATCAATGTCAAGTTGTACATCCAGTAGCAATGGACCAAAGACAAGGTAGCGTTCGGCCAGGCCTAGCCCGTTGGTGATGGGACCATTAATGGCGGCCCAATTCCACAGGGGTGTGCCAAAGTGACCATTGACACGATACTTGACAAGAAGTACAACAAGATATTGATCGAACATCCAGCATCGCAAGACAGGCAGAGACTTGTCTAGAACAAGGGAGCTCAGGTGGCCTGGCGCAAGCGCCTCATTAAGCTTGACCACGAGTTGTCCTTGGAAGAAGAGGACAAATGCGACTCCTCACCCCACCGCTCAGCATCTCCGAGCAGAGGACATGCCTCTCAGCTGCCATCACCCCCGAGGACGGCTCCTTCTCCTCCTCGTCAAGAGATTCCTCCTCCTCCTCCTCCTTCTCTTCAGCCGACTCCTACTCATCATCACACTACTCTGCCACCTCCACCTCCACCTCCTGCTGCTACTGCTTCTCGTCCCTCTGGATCAAGAGGGTCGAAACAGATCGCTTCCACTCCCCCTCCTCCTAAAGGCCCCTCTAAATTTGGGACGTCAAAAGGAAAGATTGCTACTCGCTCTGCATCAGGATCTAGAGGATAGAGTTCTCATATTCCTCCATCCAAAGTGACACAAAATGCACCATCGTAGGCGTGCAAAAGGTCCTCGGAGTCAGTTCCTCAGGCGGAGCCAGAGAACAAGAAAAGGCCATTCAGTGGCAGCATTACAAACATTATGCAGCAAAAATCGACTCCCAATTTGGCGCCGAAAAAATATATACCATTCTTCAATCTACTTAAATCACTTCCTCAGGCCTTGAAGAGGAACGAAGATGAAAGGCATACGCAAAACACGTACAATAATGATAGTAGAGACGCAGAGATGCTTGAACATCAACGGAAAATAAACAAGTTGGTCAAAGATGGACCAGAACATAGTAGAGAGTACTGGGAGGATCTCTATTGGATGTCAGTGGAGAGCGCACCATTGGCCCAGCAGTTTAAGGTTAGGGACATGTTGGTTTTCGACGAAGAATATGGAAATTTACCCTCAAGTCTTAAGGAATTGCATAATTATTACATTTGGGCTTCGTGGGAGGCCAATTCAGCCTGGTTTTCTTTCATTATCCCATCGTCGGATGTCTTCAACTATCAAGAAGAAGAGAAATACGATGTTGAATGGGAGTGCCTATTCCAGCTGTACCAGAAACGCAACCTCGATGTACAAACCTTGTGTTTGTGGACTATGTAAGTACCCTACACAGATTGTTTAATTCTATGCACTTTTGAGACACGGATTGTTTAATTCTATGCACTTCCCATGTTTTTAGGCAGGTTAGTTGCACAATATTGCAGCGTAAAGATCTCATTGCATCACATAGGCTTCTTAGACCCGTGCGAGTCAACGATCAGACCTGCCTCAGCAAAGTAGGATATACCGGTGTGGAGGCAACGGTAGATCTATTGGTACAAGTTTTCCAAGGGTTTGTGCAGAAAAAGAAAACCCACATACTTTTACCCTACAACTTCAAGTATGTGTTCTCGACCAATGGTTTTTATGCTTCTTTTTTTGTCCATGTTATTCGTTACTTACACTTTTTTTGATTGTAGCGAGCACTACGCCCTCGTTTGTGTCAATCTTCCAAAGAATGAGATTCAGGTGTGGGACTCGAAGAAGCGGCCACTCGAGGAACTATAGCCACTGGTGCGACTGCTCAATAAGTAAGTGATGCTAACAACACCGTATTCCTATGATCACATATATCTTTTTTCTAGTGATTCCGCTTTTAACTATTTATTATAATTTTTCACAGGGTTCGGAGCAAGCATAGAGGTGGGACGCAAATACCATTCAACATTGTTGAAATGACTGACATCCCGTACCTACGACAGCCGAATAGCAACAATGAGTGTGGGTTCTATGTCATGTGGGCCATGTTACGTTTTGTTGGGTTTAATACAAAAGAGCCAGATCAACTTGTGAGTATAATCCTCATTTCATTTATTTCTACTATCAAATATAAAATGTGGTATACTAATTCAATTTTTGCCTCTTTTTTTTGGAATGATAGCGCAAGAAAAATAATCACCAAAGGCTGAGTCAATTTGAGATCGAGGGACTTTCATGTGAGCTCGCAGAGTTCCTCCTGTCATGTGTCTTTTCAAAATGAGGCTGTTTTTCAATTGCAAGAGCTCGGCGGTGGAAGGACCAGGTTAACGAAGCGGACCTCAAACGTCTGTTGCAATAATTTCTTTTCGTATGTTGTCGGCGATCTTGTATTGAACATTTGAATGTAAGCGTACGGATATTTGTAGGCATTGTATTTATATCGTTGATGGAGAACTTTAATTATAATTAGTAGCATTATGACATATACACTAAGTTGAAATATTATAAAGTATTATAATATACAAACTATAATTAAAATAAAAGAAAAAAATCACGAAAAATACAAATACTGGCGGTTGAATCAAAAAGCCGGCAGTGTTGACTTTGTCAACACGTCGGCTTTGACAACAAGCCGGCAGTATTGACTAAGTCAATACTGTCGGCTCCGACGACAAGCCGGCAGTATTGACTGTGTCAATACTGGCGGCTTGAGTAAAAGCCCGGCAGTGTTGTTCGAATATGCCACTGTCGGTTGGTGCTACGAGCCGGCAGTATTGATTCAACATCACTACCGGTCGCATATTTCCGGCAATGATGTGGGGGGCACATCACTGCCACTTAGCCACTGCCGGAACAGATTCCGGCAGTGATAATAGTTGAGCACCGGTAGCGATGGACCCGACTGGGGTAGTGATATATTCAGAGAAAATAAACCACCAGCCACCGTATAGTAGTAGTGTTGAGTCGTTGTACTAGCGTGCAAGGCTATGCATATAAGCCATGCGCCTCAATAAATACACCCAGCAAATGCACATGCACGAACTGCCATCCAGCCACCAAGAGGGAAGATAGATGAGGATCACATTCTCTATACTGTACATGCTGCGGTGCTGCATGGTCGAGCGAGCTGTTCGTTGTTAGTTGAAATTGAATGCAAGTCTCGCTTCGGCGAGAAGCTATGGAGTACTATGCTCCATGGCTTGATCCTCTTGGGAGATCGGTCGATTTGACTACAATCCCAAAGGTTGCCCAATGAGTGCACTATGTTCATTACTAACGCTCATTTTTTTCGTTGTAGGCACATGGTTATTGCTTCTGCTTAGACATCAACCTCAGAACGTGCTAGTTCGTCGTCGTGGTCCAAGTTGTTGATCGCAGTAAAACTGGCTGCGATAAGACCCATACACGCAAGCTGGAGTGTTAAGATCTGTTGACTCGGTGGTACGCACAGCGACGACGACGCTGCAGGGCAACATCAGAGGGAGAAATCCCAAACCGCAGCTACGTGTGTAAATCCACACAAAACGTACGGGGACCTTGCGCAAAAGTTGAGATGGGGGCACACCTCAAGAACAACTAAACTTTTGAAGTAAGCATGGTAAACACTCCTGAAGAGCTACAAATTTTGATTTTAGAAGGCAACCTAATTCATTCATTTATTTATTTATCCATATATGAGACGATCTGCCTTTAAAAATACGACCTACTTTTAGAAGTGTAAAATAGACTCAAAGCGTAGCTAGCCCAACGCGCCGACATCATATGTGTGTGTGTGTCTATATATATATATAAAAGCAATGATAGGGTTTTAGTCCACTGTTCTCTCGCCTCTCTTATCTTTCTTCCCTCCTCTCTCTTTGTTCTCTCAACTCCCTTCTCTCAAAATACCTAGGGGTGGGGTAACGACAGTAGACCGAACAAAGACGCAACAATGGGGGCAACGTCAGTCAAACCAAGGTTGTGAAGCAGTAGACCGGATGGATGGTGGCTAGAGAGGAGGGATAAATAGCCCATAAACACACATTCAAGGCACAAAAATATTAGTAACAAAAGTGTACGTGCCGAGCCTAGAAGCACTAATTCTGAAATTATCAGTTATTTTTAATTCTCTCGTCAACAACTATTTTTTTCTACTTGCTTCCTAGATTCAAATGGAAAACAGGCCATCTACAACAACAAAAGGTGAAGGAACTCAAATATGCGGCTCATGTTGTTGGTGATGTGTCCTTGGCGAGAACACAAGGAAGAATCAGTTCACGCAGAGGGACGATCAGAGTGCACGACCTCGATCTAGAGAGCGGAACACTATGGCCAAACTGGAATATAGGGTAAATGCTAAGCTTCATGTACAAGTGGTTGATTTGTCAAAGGTCTGAGAAACTGAGTAGACAAGGATTATAGATTGAGAGGGGATGAAGAAGACTCAATCTGACATGAGCAAAACTTGATCTTTGCTAAAGCCATGTTTGACCAAGTTAAGATATACATGGTGCTATAACCTTTGCTAGTGAAACTTGTATTCTTCTGCTGAAATTTGATGCATTCTACTGCTGAAACTTGATGCATTTTGTTGTTGCAACTTGATGCTTAATGATGTTCCAACTGCATGTAATTTTTTGAACTTCTCTATTTTGTTGTTGCCTTATGTGCATGGTGGACTGCAAGTTATTACACGCACTGTATGTGATCTGATGTTATAAACATAAAATTTTGCATTTGATATTATGCTAGATCGAGTTTTTTTGACAATGAATCAATATATATTGATTAACAGCAGGAAGCTGTTAGAACCATTACATCGTTAATGGTTACATTATTGAGTGCCATAAGAAGGGGACACTCATGATCATGGGTTGCGTGAATGCAAACACCATCAAAACTAGTTTGATTACTCTGAATAGCACTAAAGGCTTGCCTAGCAAGACAATCAGCCATCTGATTAAGATTTCTATCTACTCTGTGAACTGCAAAGGAGCTGGAGTCCATGGAATTGGCAATGAGCTGAGTAAGAGGTTTGATCCTCCAGTCCGGCGGACTGTCAAGGTCCCTTCCGTTGAGGAATTGGACAATCTGTTGATTGTCACTGAGTAAGGTTCCTTGTTGTAGTTGCAAAGATGTCAGCACCTGCATTGCAAACGCCATGGCTGCAGCCTCCGGCATCAGGACAGAGAAGGTTGTCCTCATTGCCGCCTTGATAAAGACACTATGAGGTGGATTAACTTGCATATTAACAAAGAAAACTCCAAGGCCAGCAACTCTAGTTCCATGCGCCAAGTGGTCAGGGGTAGTGGAAGCATCGGTATAGCAGCGCCATCCTTCCAAAAGTGTAGGTGCTTGAACTAGGAATCGATCCATCAAGTGTAGAGGAGAAGTGTCTGCATATGAATCTGGTTACGTGAATTAAAAATGTGTTGTTTGTTAATATAGGTTGTATGTTTATTGTTTGTGCTATAATAATGAGTTGTGTTTATGTGCTATAATAATGGGCTAAAAGTAAACTAAAAAATAGGATAAAAATAGAATATAAATATGTTGAAAGAAATAGATTGAAACAAGCTAACAATGGTCCATCTTTAATTTTAGCTTGATAGTAAATAGGTTGTACTGTGACGCTATCATCCATGTAAGCATCCATAATGATGTAACAATTCATCTATGACAGTTGCCCATTACAAACAATAGACTTAGGTAGGACTAACTAGGCCTCGGCGCTTTTGTGCTAGTCAAGGACGGTCACAGATTCCATTAGTCTATGATGGTTTTAGAAAAAGGAAATATTACGCAGGTTTTTCGTGTGATGGAAATTTTTCATAATGGATTTTAGCATAAACATGATTGTAGTGGATAGAATAGATATATAGATATAGACTTGGGGGCTGTAACTATAAGGTTTCGGTGCTTGTAATCTCAAGTGTTGAAATTTGGACTTGCGAGCAAATAGAATGAGTTTCTTGGCAAGCCCGTTGCAGGCTTGCAGCGAGGGCGAGTGGCATCAACCACGATTTGCACGCTGCTGGACCGCTGGTTGTGGCGGGTGGGGGCGTCTATTCCTGTGGCTGGACGGACGACTCCACCACCTCTCGTTGACGCCGACAAGGAAAGGAAAACGAGGGGGAAAGAGAGAGAAACAAAGCCAGAAAAGGTCTCCTCTCCCCTGCTCCGTTCGTCCGCCCGCCCTCACCGTCTCCCAATCTCACATGGCTCGGCGTCTCCACGGACAGTACGATTCCAATCTCACCGACGGCGCGCGCCTCCGTTTCTCCACCTCCAACTCCAGCTCCAGCTCTTCCGCCCGGTTCCTCCTCGCTGCCCCCGCCGACGACGCCTCCCTCTGTCGGACCCACCGCCGCTGACCGCGCGCCGCTACGTCCGCGCCGGCCTGATCACCGGCTGGTTCTTGGACTCTTCACTTCCTGGACCGCCGCCCAGGCGTCGCCGCCATGGGCAATAGTACGCATCGCCCCGTCCATTTCTTGATCAGTTGATTGTGATTTGTGTGTGATTTGCCTTGGTGTCCTTTGTTTTAGGTAAGAGGAACAAGGGCGGTCGAGGTGGTGGTGGTGGTGGTGGTGCCGATGACCAGCTTGACGGCGGCAGCGACGCCGATAGCGTGACCTCCATGTCCACTGCGCTGTCTGACCTTCAGCTCGCGCATTCCACCGAGCATGTTACCTCGCAGGAATTCGTTCTTGACAAGTACATCGACGCTCTCTACGAGAAGAGGTGGGTGGTCCTATTCCTTATCTAGCACCTTGGTGGATGCTATGGCTGTCTGTTAGTCAGTTAGTACTGTACCTTCGTTTTGGGCCAGTAGTTGGTTGCTTGGGTACAAATTGCATAGCCGCCTTAACCATCTCAGGCCTCAGGGTTTGCAGAGCTGTTAATGTTCATGGTTGCTTAGCTACCAACTTGTTCATGTTGTTGCCAAAATGCCAAACAAATGCATGACTTGTTTTATGACCACATCATATATATTGACAACGCAACTGATGGCCTCTACAATGCATTTTCTCCTGACACTAACTCCATACACTGCCTAGTTTTTCAATCGATACTGTAAAAATGTGTGTTAAGGGGAGAGAACAGCTTTTACTACTCCCACTGTTCAGTCTTGATAAGCGTATTTGAGAGTTTCACAGAGACCAGGGAACAGGTTAAAGTCTCTCTGTGATCCATTACTCCCTCTGTAATCCATACTTTTGAAACACCTGATGATGCATTTATGCCTGACAAAGCATTAAACAAGGTGTGGCATTGTATGACACATATGGACCAATCAAATAACGGTGGACAATGTATTAGCACCGCATGCAGGATTGGAACCAATGCCTGTGTCAGCCCCAAGGATTCCCAAGCACTCGTCCATTATATGTAGATCATTCCTGAATACTTTTCTAGCCCAAATACGTAGAAGATAGATCATCGGAGGGAGTACCTTTCTGCCGTTAATTGTATAGTGTCAGGTTTTCTCTTGCGCGAAAATCGGTAGTGTGGCAAGGTTAGGAGTCAGCTGAGTATTGCATTTCTACATGCTTGAATAGGCTGCAACTATCTGTACCTTATCTTTATGCTTTCACAGTTACGGAAATTACTTTTATTTGTTATAGGTGTTGATGTGTGGATGTGACCACATATCTAGTACATCTAGGAATATCTCACATTTGATGTAACTTTTAAGTTATGTATTTTCTTGCCTATTACATTTGATCATTGATGCTGGTTCAAGAATAGTGCAAGTTGCAGTTCTCCTTACCTTTAAACTTGATCCCTGATGCTGGTTCACAAATGGTGGAAATGCATATGCATGTTTTTCTATTTAGTATATATGTTCTGCTTAAAATATTTTGACGGGTAACCATGCTACAACTCCTTTGTCCTTTCCCTTGTAGCCAACTGCAAATGCAACAATTCATGACACATTTACTTCAGTTGTCAAATAGTTATCACATCTACTCAACTTGTTGGCTGTCATCTGCTGTTTATCTTGATACAGAGTATATCCTTGAAAGTTGATAGTGCAGAGTATCTTGCCATCTGTAGCAAGCACTATGAAAGCAAACTGTTGAGGCGTATTGCTATTCTTTATCATTCATGTTTCAAACACACTTGATACTGCATATCTCTACAGTTTGCTTACATGCTCACAGATGTTGAACCTGACCTAGTCCTTGCCATATTTATTTAAGATTGATAAACCAATATCCTTGACCATTGCATCAATGATCCCTAGAGTAAATCAGTAGATGCATCAAGAGTAGTAAGGAATCGTCCAATGGAAACTTTCCAAAGTTCTATTTGTTGCTTAGTATACTTAAAGTTTCATTTGATCTCATCTCTCTAGTGCTTTTTCTTCCAATTCTCCACAACCTACATTCACTTAGCGAGGCACTTTTTCTTGACAAGAACTCCTTTCAATTTTGCTACAATCATAAAGAATTGCTTATGGACTTTCCTTTTGCAATATCCATCTGATGTTGACGAGAATTTGCCAATTGGTAATATGACTACCAAAAAACATTACTAACTGTTTTTTACTGAAACATACATGGTGCAGGGGATCCACAAGAGAGAATGCACTGGGCTCTCTTATCGATGCTTTTGAAAGTTTTGTGCTTCTTGGTTTAGTGGAAAACAAGTAAGTTAATATGATTCTTTAATGATACCTTCTTAGTAGTGTATATAAATAGACCTGTGAACAGATGGGATACATTATGTCTGTGCACTCACAGGTGTGTAAGTTGTAACCTCAGCAATGCAGTTATGGTCTGTTTTTTTTAAAAAAAAAAATAGTGAGCTTACATATGCATGCATGAGAGGACAGGATCATAGTTTGCCGGGGAAATGGGATCCTTCTTTGTGTTAACTTTAACTGATGGGTTCTTTTCCTCTTTACAGATATGTCACACTATTGAGCCAGTTCACCAATTCAATTAAAAAAGGATCTACAAAGGAGGTGTGTCTGGCTTGTCGCTGCATTGGTTAGTATTCTTCTCCAAAAAATAGTCATATTAGCTGCAGCAGAATATGTGATGCTCATATTGTTCCTTTCCCCCTCATTTTGTGCCTGCAAGGCTTACTGGCAATTACACTAGGTGCTGGAAGTAGTTCGCACGAAATAATGGATGAGTCGCATCCACAGCTCTTGAGAGTTTTACAAACTTGGCCTGATGCATCAAAGATGACCTCTGTATGTTGAAAATTTCTCTTTATTGTGTGGTTCTATCAGATTTATTTGCATTTCAGTCTAGTGAAGTTAAACTGAATTATTGTAGGCACTTGATTGCTTAGCAGTTGTCACATTTGTTGGTGCAACTGATCTTGCTGAAACCCAGCTAGCTCTGAAAGCCATCTGGGATGTGATCCATCCAAAATCAGGATCAAATGTAAGACTAACTGACCCTTTTTTTTGTTGTATAGTAATAAAAAGAAAGTATGGCATCCAGTTTATTCTAAGCTTAATTATTTTAGGTGTGATTTACAGGTTGGCATTGTCAGAAAACCGAAGCCTCCTTTGTTAACAGCTGCTGTATCTGCATGGGCATTTCTATTAACAACTGTTGGTTCATCTAGAAGAAATACTGATTCTTGGAAAGAGTTAGTGAATGCTCTCTTAGTCACTGTTCTCTGTTATATGTCAAATTGCTCATGAAACTATATGTTCTTCTGTATGTAGGCCAATTATATTTCTCTGTAGCCTTCTTGAAGCAGAAGATCGTGCTGTGCGGATTGCTGCAGGCGAAGCATTAGCTCTGTGTTTTGAGCTAAAACTGCTTGATGTTTCCTCTAGTGATGAAGCTGAGGCTGACAATGACACTAGAGAGGCCGGTGGTTCTAAACATCAACTTTTCTTGAATATGCAAGCACTGAAAGCCAAGATATCTGGTCTAGTCTATAGTCTCTCTATGGAGGCAGGGGGCAGAGGTGCTGACAAGAAAAGTCTTAATGATCAGAGAGACTTGTTCCAACGAATATCAGATTTTATTAAGGTCTAGGTTTATTTCATTTTCTGTTCTGGAATTCTTTTCTCTCAGAATAGACCAGATCTGAGTTCTCTTTCCCCAGAATGGTGAGTGCCCTGAAGAATCACTTAGGATTTCAGGCAAGAAAGGCATTTTAAAAGTTACATCATGGCGTGAATCAATACAGGTGCCAGTTTCTTGCGTTGATTTCATAAACTGTTGTGCTACAAATTTGTAAATTCTCTAACATTTGCACATTGCTTAGTTGAACTATATGAGACGGTTTCTTGGGCGAGGATTCCTGAAGCATTCACAGGTATAAGCAGAACCATGCATACACTGATTTATCTGTGAAATGAAATATTGTATTTTGGCATAATAGAGTTGAAGTTTCTCTTTGTCTGTGCAGGACAATGATTTGCTGCATGATATCTTTGACATCAAAATTGATCGTACTGAAAACATGTCAACCACTAAAAAGGTTAGCTTTTCGCAGCTTGGATGACCTTGTCTTCTGCATATAATTTTGTTGTATACTCAGAAGTTAGGTTTTTTTTTTTACAGAAAGGTTAGTTTGTTATGGTAGTGTTATTTCCACACCTTGAATATTATTGAACCAGAAGACCAGGCTTACTGTCACTTCAGAAATAATTGTCAGTAACGATCATCAATAATGATTAGTTATGACATTATAAGTGATTTTCAGTTTTCTGTTTGGTAATCTTGCAGTTCTAGCTGCACCCTAGTTGTAGAATAGTATATTTGATAATTATTGCTGAAATATAATATTGAAGTATTATGGAGATGAAGTAGGTGTTGGATTTTATTATCTTTTTCTTTTTTTTTTTTTGATAAATTGTGCTGCCATGAACACTAATCACCAGTATTGAACATATTATGTTGTATTATTTTTAATTTGATTGAAAAAGAAACAATCACCAGTAACATAGGCATCAAGACATGGTCATAACTCTAATTTTCTTAAAACAATCTGTTTGCGTTCAGAAAATGTTTAGATCTGAAGAAGAGAAAGGAAGAGCTCTGAAGTTGAATAAAGAACGCCGTCTTGCTCAGGTAAGGGGGACTTTAAAGAGCACCCCCCTTGCATTTTGGTTGACCTAACCCAGCAAATGCTAAATGTGGATGTTCTCCATCGTTTTTTCCTTTGATTTGCTTTGGGTCTTTTAGCTGGACTGTCGTAGTTTGACAAGGATTTCAAATTTTTGTTAAGTCCAAAATCTTTATTCACAATTATAGTTAGCAAATCTTTGATTATTCACTTGTGTCGTAGTGTGAGAATGTGAGCATATGCTTCTTCCACTAACTCAATTGTATCTTTCTGCACACTGCGCAGGAGAGGAAACAGAATCTCTTGAACGAGCAATATGGATAGAACCTACCCAGAAAACTCGAGTTTTGTATGGTCGAAATTTTACCAGACAGTGAGTGCTGTGTATATGACGGTATTGATTGGGTGTCTTGACCGGTTTCACACCGAGGAACATGTACAGCGTGATGTTTGAAATTGCTCCTTCGAAATATTGAGTCTTATAGAAAGAATCAAAGAAAGGATCAATGTGCCCTATCCTGTGTAGTATTTCCTTTGCATGAGCATGCAAAGGAGATCGTGAGTTTAGTCTCGTGCATGTTCTTATAGCGTAGATATGTTGTTTGTTAGAGATTTTTTCCATTCTCAAGAAGAGTTGTTTGTGACAATTGAGCCTTTTTTTGTATCAACATGAATCCATTTCTCGTTCCTCTTCAGCAACGCTTGACGGGCTGGGCTATACTTACGGCGGCCGAAGCGCTGCAGCTCTGGGCGCTGGCCCAGAAAGAAAAAGAAGACTCCGGCATCGAAATAACAGACCAAAATGGCCGCCGTACTGTTGAACCGCCTCGATTAGTTGAGCGCGTGGTTCCCTTGTCAAAGGAGACGAGAGCCACATGGGAGGCGTGTCAAATGACACACGCAGCGCACGAGTAAGCGGGAGTGCCCCCCTAGCGGGGGGTGAGCAATTACAATCTCTTTAATGTTGAAAAAAAAGAAGCGTGCCATTGCTAAGTTGAGCGCATGTGACATACGTGCTTAGCAATAAATATTTTTATCTTTTTGAAACCATGTATATACACAGTCTAAATCCACTCGTGTGAGTGCCCTTATATCCTCCATATGGACTCCCGATCGTGTCCCGGCAGGACTGTCTATTTGGTTCACATCGGGGCACAACAGCCATGTAATAATTGGCGAATTCTTGCTCCTCTAGCCCCATGTTAAGGTCAAATGAGTAAGCTGAGCAAGCATATGTGATTTATGTGCTCAGCAATAAATATTTTTTTATCGTTTCAAAACCATGTATACACAATCTACTTAAGTCTCTTTGCGTATGCCTGGGTGCGAGATTTGAACATTCTTCACATTAACTCTGCCATCCAAATTTCCCAATTTGTGAGGCTCTGGGAGAAGGTCCGTTATATTCATCTCAACCCGAACCTACAGGATCAAATCTCATGGCGGTTCAGTGCCTCCGGTAAGTACTCAGCACGCTCAGCGTAATTGACCCAATTCCTGGGCTCCATCCCCACCGACCATGACAAACTCACATGGCGCACTTGGGCTCCCCCTCGATGCAAATTCTTTGCATGGCTTGCTTTCCAGAATCGCCTTTGGACTGCAGATCGCCTCCAAAAACGTGGCTGTCCCAATCAGCGGGTTTGTCTCATTGCCGCTATAGCCTCCGGGTCTGGAATGCCGTGCGTGCTTGGACAGGTGAAAACTTGCCATCCACCTCTCAGTGGGGAAATCTTTGTTCGTCAGATCAATGGTGGCGAGCAGTCGGCACATCACCGGGAATGCCGGCAAAGGCGGTGCGTTCTCTAACCATTTTAGTAGCATGGGAGATTTCGAAAGAGAGAAATGCGAGAATCTTCGATCGCCGTCGTAGCATAGCACATCGGAAGCACTCATCGCCAAGATTAAGGATGACGCTAGACTATGGTGTGCAGCAGGAGCCAAAAAAAACTTTGTGAAATCATCCCTACCTCCCATGGTCGAGGCTTCGCTTTTAGTTTCCTCGGTTGTCGGCTCATTGCTCGTAAAGTTTAGTCTGTACGGTTTTATTGTTCCCCTTGTTTATCAATACAAGTTCGGCAGAGCTCTTGCCAACCGTTTCAAAAAAAGAAGCCTCTTTGCGTGAGTCTGCATACATTTGGCAAGGAGGTTAGGAGAGCGCTAAATCCTCCATATGGACTATGGAATCCCGGCCGGCCTGTTTGGCTCTGATCGGGGCACAACAGTCAACAGCCACTCAATAATTGGCGAACTGTTGCTCCTCTAGCCGCATGATTCCTTCCTCCAGTTCCGCCAGCCTCAACTTGCACCGATCGGCTCGATGCAGGCGTGTACAGATGGCAGTAGGGGTAGAGGACGCCATCACTGGAGTGGGCGACAGTCAGCTAGCTGCCGGTCTACACCTAGCTTGATCGGTAGGTGTTAGTGCTTGATTGGCTTAGAGAGAATCGAAGGACAGGCCGTCAGACAGTTTGAGGTGCTCCTGATCAGGGTCAGCACATGGGCGTTAGCCGTTAGGCCTTTCTGACTCGATCCTTTTGACATCTGCACGCTGCGCAGGAGAGAAAACAGAATATCTTGAACGAGCAGTATGGATCTGAATATCTGATAGAACCTAGCCAGATGAGTGGAGTTTTGTATAGTCGAACTGTTACCACATAATGAGTGCTGTCATGCTGTGTATATTATGAAATTGATGCATTGCCACATTGGTGAGGTGTGTTGCCCGGTTTTTTTGGGTAATATAGGAACAACATGTACATCATCGATCGTGTTTAAAATTGCTTGCTCCAAAATCGAAATATTGAGTTTTATAGGAAGTGGTACATGTGCCCTGTACTGTCTAGAATTTTCCTCTGCATGCACAGCAAAGGAGATCTCGAGCTTATAGTGAATCACACGATTGTAAAGTTCCATTCAGCTCATGGATGCATAGCGTGTGGAATGTGTTGTTTGTGAATAATTCAGCCATTTTTCATGAACGTGAATCCTCCCGCCTTGGATAGTTAAGTGCGCGGTTCCTTTGTCAAAAGAGACGGGAGCCACATGGGAGGCGTGTCAAACGACGCACAACACACAAGGAGCGGGAGCGCCTCTTAGTAGGGGGGGGGGCGTCTCGTGTCGCCGTGGCACGGTGTGCGCGGCATGTGCATGGAGCTATTACAACCTCCTTTACGATGAAAAGAATGAGTGTGCCATTGCTAAGTTGGATCAAGCACGTGACATACGTGCTTTCCAATTTTTTTTTTAAATCCACCCCTCTTTTTTCGAAATTAAGTTCCATTGCACGAATTTGCATTCAGCAAAATATGCACTCAGGGACTAGTAGGCCGGACTGTTTTGTTCTGATTTGGGGGGGGAAAAAAATCCACGCAATAATTGGCGAACTCTTGTTCCTCTACACATGATACCTTTGTTCAGTCCAGACTCCAACTTCACCACCGGACGGCTGTCCCCTCGCCGATCTATCTATCCATCTCTACTAGCAAGTGCTCATCGAGTGCTCTCGCTCGCGGTGCCCAGTCTAGTCTCCTAGCTCCCCTCGCAACCAAAAGTGCGTGGCACCCAATGATCCAATCCAAGGCTAAAAAGACGCTGCTTTCGTTCTCGTATACGTCAAGAGCTTTTTATCTTCTCCATCTGTAATTTCTATCTCCTCCGTTTCTTTGGACCAATTAACGACGGATTAGTCAGATGATGAAACCAGCATAAAATTATGCATTTATTTCGCAAATAGACGTATATGTCTATATTTTATTAAGAGATAAAGATGGTAGCAGATGTTTGAGAGGGGTGAGCGGCGAACCTATCGCGATCGCAATGATGCCGGCCGGCGTCCGGCGACCGCGGTGGCTCGGCAATAATGCCTCGTGCCACGCCCCCACACCACACTGCTTTGTGGTAGTGGAGGAGAGTGTGCAGTGTGGCCGGAGGACAGGTCGTACGCTTGTGTACGTCCGTCCGTCCGTGCGCAGAGCTTCTGCTTGGTCATGTCGTACTCGTACGGTGCAGCATTCGTGTGCCTTCCATTCCATCCATCTGGTAGGTGCTGCATGCTGCCCCACGGTGGCTGTTCAGGTGTCAACTGAGTACCCTAGCTCGTCGCTAGCTAGCACTAGCTAATTCCTTCCGTTGCCTTTTTCATAGGCAAATCAGGAGAGATATGCTAACCACGCTATATATGCCTCCTGCAAGATTTCTCTACTACCTCTTTTAGAAGCCAGATTTCATCATCCCTTCTTGTCAGGCGTCATTTGTTATGCTGTGGAGGGGGGGGAGGGGGGGGGGGGGGTGGGGTGGGGGGGAGGAGGGTTGAGGATACGTCAGATATTGGTTATTTCGCCGCACGTGTATTACGGGGTTAATTTTAGATTTTCAGTATGCACCGAGCCGACTCATCAACAACACCCATACACGCAGTAGCTAGCATATAGTAATTCGATCGTTTACCACCGCTACAACTGCGAACTACACCGTGGTTCTCTCTTCCACCTCTTATCAGACGTAACATACATCGTCGGGCCCTACATCCACTACGGGAAACTGGATCTTTGCCGAGTGCCAGGCGATTAACCGAGTGCCAAATCACAGGCACTCGGCAAATCCTCTCTTTGCCGAGTGCCTGATTTACCGAGTGCCACGAACTACCAGGCAATCGGTAAATTTTTGACACTCGGCAAATCAGTTTTTGAAAATACATTTTGAGACACGTGCCGGCGCTGGGAAGCCGGGGCCGCGCTGCCGCCCCCGCCGAGCTGGTGGCGAGAGAGAGAGGGGGGCGGCTGGTGGCGAGAGAGGGGGGGAAAGAGGAGGGCGGCTGGAGCCGAGAGAGAGGGGGCGGCGGGGCCGCTGGGGGCGCGCGACAGAGCGGGCGGCGGGAGGCACGCGAGCGGGCGTGGGAGCGGCGCGGCGGGGAGGGGGACTGCGGGGGGGGGGGGGTTAGGGTTATTTATCTATGGGATGGGGAGCGGGCTGCTATGCCTATTGGGCGGAAAACTTTGCCGAGTGGCTCTGGAAGGGCAGTCGGCAAACCTTTTTTTTTATTTTTTGTTTTAAAAATTTTAAATTCAAAAGCATGAGAAAATGAACTCAAATAAAAAAATTTTAACTACAAAGTTTCTTAACTTTTCGAGATCTACAAAGTATAGTTTGGATGTTTTTCCATCCGAGGCCGTTTGAAGAAAATCAAATTTTAAAATTTGAACAAGTTTTGCATGACAAGAACATCAATGAAAAAAATTTCAACTACAACATTCTATAACTTCTCAAGATCTACAAAATTTATTTTAGTTGTTTGGTCATTTATTTATCCGAAATGGTAGTTCTTATATTTTTCATAAATCTTATATCTCTCTCAGTCTCTCTTGTTGTTTCATGAAACTTAAGAGATATAGATTTTATGAACAACTTTACTATTGATTTGTTAAATGAAGAAACAACCAAAATAAACTTTGTAGGTCTTAAGAAGTTATATAACTTTGTAGTACAATTGTTTTCATTTGAGTTAATTTAGTTTCTCAAAATATATTTTCAAAAACTGATTTACAAAGTGCCAAGAATTTACCGAGTGTCTCGCACTCCGTGGCACTCGGCAAATCAGCCTTTATCGAGTGTAATTCTTTTCCGAGTGCCTGGCACTCGGCAAAGAGGGGATTGTCGAGTGCCCGTGATTTGACACTCGACAAAGATCCAGTTTCCCGTATTGTTTATGTGAACCTTATGTGCGCATGTCGTACCTGTATAAGCATGAGAGAGACTAAACCTAGAGAGGTCGATATTAACTAAGTCACCACTTACAACTCATGCACCAATGACGGAAGCTTATGCTTTGAAGGAAGGGTTGATGCTCGCACAACACATTGGGGGTAATCGTTTGATCATCCAATCAGATTGTATGGAGGTGGTACAAACAATGAAGGATACAGGATTCTCAGCGAATTCGACAGGTGCACTCTGATGAATGCAATATTATACAGTGGCTTCCTGGATATATGTATTGAGCATTGTGGTAGACGTAAATCAGGTGGCTCATACTCTAGCAAAAACAGCTAAGTTATATAAGTAAACTTGTACTTGGGTCGATGAACCCCAAGCTTTATTCTTGATCTCATGTCCAATGATGTAACAATCCTGAATGAATAAAATCTGCCATCTTGTTTTTAAAAAAATACGTGCACATTGACTATCACTCAAAGAATAGCGTCATTCAAGCTAGAAATAAATTTTAAAAACTACAAGCGTCCATATCAAGTCAAGAATTTAATTAAACTCATACAAACATGTTCCATCACCAGCAATATAATGATTCTTAGTTAATTATACTAGGTAAGTGCCTGTGCGTTGCAACGGGTAAAATTAATATCATAATACTTTCACGCAATGCCTCAGCCCATCAAGAGGTAGAGTCAGCCATCATACTCAGCAGATATCAAAGAGTAAGGAAAATGTTGACGGTAATGATTGAGAGAACACTGCAGATATCCAAATGCCTAATAATGGCCTATAGTTGCAGTAGTGGCACAAGCAAAAACTATGCAGTAACACATTATCTTGGAACTTGTGTACTCACTGATTTGCAGGATAAAAAAAATTGACAACAACCAAGTAAGCATTCTGTGCCCTTTTCCATTTTTCCTTAAGAATGCCATTTAAACATGTAATGCACGGGCTGGTAGGGACAGATGGCTAATTAAAACACGCCATAAACATGCACTGACTGTACAAAACAAAACTCGGTTGTTTTTTTACTAAACTACAGCATAAATAGTAAATACATTGGGCGTACCCAGTACCGTAGGCTCCCGCACTGCGGGATCTTAGGAAGAGAAAATAGCCAGCAGTCTTTCCCGCACAAATGTGCAGAGGCAAATGCATTAAGCGATATTAATTTAATTTATTAAATACACAGGTCATCCAATTCTAGGAGCAAGTCCTTTCTATTTTCTTGTATACAAAGTGTAGTAACTGAACCATTAGGCACCAGATCAACTAAGGGAAAAATCCCTGTATAGGTGAAGAGAGATCAATTGTTAAGTACTTAATGAAAATACAAAGCACTGTGTATTTGTGATTATCATTTACCAATTCAATAGACAACTGCAGTTTAGTAAAATCAATCATAAAGGTTACTATAATCAACCACTACTCAGAGTGACTCCTAGTTCACAAAAAATGCAGGAATACCAATTGGGGCTGCACAAATGAGAGGCTGAAGTGAGGAATTCAGTTTGATTGAGCAAGATGGAGTAAGAGCATGGAGAAATAAAGGGAAATAGAGAAATCACTTGCCTGTGTGCACAACTTTGCCAACAAATCACTACACAGCGTCACCAAGAAATCAGTGCTGCAAAAAGAATCTGAGTCAGAGAGGAGACTTTGGTGTTGCAGGGAACTGAGGAGCACCAGATCTGAAGACCCACTCTTGTGTCTGTACCTGATACACAAGAGGCACCTTAGGCACCAAGGAAACAACGAGAATCTTCTTGTTCTCCTTGATCATTTTGTCACAGCTATGAGAATCTTCCCCGCACCAGTTTCAACGAAAGAAATTGTGTTCCTGTTGTTTGCTTGCTCAAGCACCTTGAGCTGGTACTGCCTCGCCCTCTCTTTCAACATCAGTCAATAGCCGTCACTCTTTTCCTTGCCTGCCTGCACAGATAGTTCAAAAAATAAATAAAAGATTTCTCTCATAGACATTTTGCAATGCAGAGATAACCTTCTAATCAAGAGAAATTATCTTATTTTGCAGCAGCTCACAAACACATACAACTCAAATGCAAATGTGCAGAGACAAATAAAAGGGATATATGTGCAGAATCGACAATCTCCAGCACCAATCATACCTTCTCTTTTCTTTACTTTTGATACGCCTTGATTGCGCATAAATTCCAGTGTAATTTCAAAATACAATATGATATATGATGGATCTTCCATGTAGCAAAAACAAATTCAGAGAACAAGCTAACCTTGCATCTACTGCAGCTTGGCCTACTTGAAGCTGATCATGTATTCAAGGAGAATCCTCATGTTCATGTCCTTGTTCCACACATCATACCACTGGATTCTTCAGCCTCTGGTCGGTCCATCAGCACACATGGCACAACACTGACATGAGCCTTGGCACTCCCATCTTTCTTGGCCAGCATGGCACGGAAATAAAGATGATTTCAAAAGGATCATTAAGCTTATATGAGGTGCTGCTTAACCGAGCAACATATTGTTCAGATGAAATTAACTGGGATATCAGGTATCATTCTAAAGTAAGCTGTTGAGCCAGCTCTTTTCCACTGAAGCTACTTCTAACCTCACAACTATACTTGCAAATATTATTAAGTTTATTTTGATATACAAATCCAAAAATGTTCATATTAGAAACAAATTCATTTTAAAGCGAAGCGACCATCAGTATCTACTGTCTTCGTGATTAAGCAAAATGATAAGAAATGTAATTTATTTTATTGGAAAGGGCAGAGAAACAGGGAATTGGTTCTGGCTTTGGCAAGATACGTTGATTGCTTACTGTTACTAAGGTACTGGAAATCTAGAATTTATGGACAAAGGAATATGAACTTTGTTCTAGTTTGATATGGTAAGCCAAACTGGGCCGCACGGTGTCTATGTTCATCTGTTGAGAGATTAAAAAGAGCAGCATATATGGCACTCACATTCATCCTCATCCGTTCAACCAGCAACGAGTTGCCACTTCCTCGCCCCCCTCCTCCTCCGCGTCACCGAGATACGCATCCATACGGCGTTCTCCAAGCCTCCAAGTACTTGCTCCTCAGATCTGAAGAGAAGGGTGGCATACCTGTTGGGTGCACCTCGCTGGTGAGCGGCCGGTGAAGCAGCGACGACGGAGACATGGCCGCCTGGGTTGACTGGGCAGGTCATTCGTCCAGCGGCAGCGGCAGCAGGGCACGTTGTGGGGGTGGTGGTGCGCGGCGCGTGCCGCGGCGTCGAGGCGGCGACGCGTTCCTCGCGTGCCAGCGGCGGCGTGTGGCGTTCGTGGGAGGGGGGGGTGGCCGCTTCGTCGCGGGGGGGTGGTCTCGTGGATTCCGGCGGCGGTGGTTTTTTATCGGGAGAGAGGACGGGAGCGCCGGGCGGACTTACGACGGAGGCGAGGTGAAAATGCCGGGGTGAACGATTCTCTTCCATAATTTTTAAGTGGTAGAGATAGAGATATTTTTCGTTACATTACTTTTGCTCTCTTCTCTTCAAAAAAGGAAAGAAAGGAAGAAAAAACTTTTTTGCTCTTATATATATATACACACTAGCTAAGTTGTTTCGAAGTACTCATAGATATATGGTTTACGTAAATATGTTTATAGGGCAGCTATAGCCTTATGTGGTAACTTCGTGATCTCATTACGTATCGTTCAGTCCTTCGAAGATGCATATGTGATAGCGTTTGTACATACATGTTTACATATAGGAGGTGAGGATGTATGTTGTGGGTATCTAGCTGTCTACATTTGTAACGTGTAATTAAAAGAAATCGCTCAATGATACACGATGGATGGACGATGTCTCCACGATACTGAGACCTTTTCAAGTCTCGATCGATTAATAAATTAAAGTGCACCATGGTCCATGGCGGCCTAGCTATATAGAGAATGGTGTGCATAGGATTTTCCCTAGATTTAGCCCACTTTCTTGGGCTGAAAGAAAGAAGCCCCGATCCTCCCTAGAATTAGCCGGTAGAGCTTAGTCTTAGCCATTGAAAAATCCCCATCGAGAAAAAGATGGGCACCACACTAGCCGAGCAAAGAACCTCTCCAGAATTCGATAACTTTTACGATTCCACCAAGGTATACTGTATACGCACGATCTAGCCACGCCCTCTGCCGTACGCACGTATACGAACATCTGGCGGTGTTCCTCCAAAGTTTTCTTATATGACTAATGGAGTATATAAATAAATAAAAATGTGCTTTACTAGTACTAAATAGCTCATCAATCCTAGCTATATATGAGTATAGATTAATAATATTAATATAAAAGCAAGCTAGAACATCATCCTATATATCTGTATCTGTATCGAGGATGGATGATTGCAGGATTGATCGATCATCAGGTGCAACAAATAAAATTCGTAGTCCAGCGAAAGATAAGGTTCGGCGGGCGGACGTCAGTGCGCGCACCGGCGCACCGCACCACGGCACCACACCAGCAGCCACCGCCCAGCAGCTGATTAGAAGATCGCCGTCACATCCGCCGATCCGCGCGGTAGCGCGAAGCCGATCCGATCGAGCCTTGCGATTGCGATGCGACCCAGGCGGAATTCAGAATGCATCGTATCAGGAACAAGGCGCGCAGGCAGGGGAAATGGCAGCGGCAGAAAAGGACGAGATGCCCTCGCAAGTTGCGGACGGGCTCAAAATATTCCTAAGGGGCAAAAGGCTGCACCAGACCTTGAAAATTCACGGAAAATCCAATCGGGTCGAGTCATCGAGAGGGTTTACGTGCAAGAAACAACCACCGCCGGCGTGGGGCAAGAGGGCATAGATATATGGCACCAGATGTAAAAGAAAGCCGCAAAAGTTGGAGGAGGGTTTTGCTCTAGTTACATTGCATGCTTTAGATTCAATGCATCCAGGAGCTGGGCATGATGAGACTACCTGTTGGGAACAACTATTATAACTAAAGCCTGATTGTTCCAACTTTTCCTTTAAGCGTGTGCTTCTCTGGGGCACACAATTTCATTTTCATCTATAGGAGTATAATATCAGATGTGCTGCTACGTTGCAACGAAACCTAACACGAATTGAACTTCGTATTATTGTTATATGTGACTTATTCTAACTCGTTTGCCCGATACGTAGTGAAATCAGACTCCATATCCATCATCACTAAACGAGATTTGTTCTAATTTGTAAGAATATGGGGTCAAAAGTTCCGACCATGTACGAGACATTGATGTTGTTAGTATAGTTTGAGAACTAAAAAATGCATAGCGAAACAAACTCTCCATTATCCCGTAGTTAGAGACAGGTGAGACGAAAAAAAATTGGAGGACATAAATTTTACAATATCCAATATTATTTAATCTAATTATATGAAACACATAGGGTATAGATATAGATATAGTTATTTATTTAGATTTAAATACAAATACAGATACTAATATAGATATTGATATATATAAATACAGATATAGATACATGACTTTACTGGAGAGTGGAGCCCAAGCACAGATTCTAAACTGTATGTAGCCGTATTAGTTGGTACAGTTCATCTTTGAAACTTTGTTTGGTGGTAGCCATAGATAAAATGAAAAAAAAAAGAAGTGACTATAGTGAAAATTTGTTAATGAATTCTCAATAAAAGAAACGTGTCAGTGAATTAAGAAAGTACCAGAAGATCATCTTAAAGTTTCCAAGAGATGGTTAAGATTTTGATCATTATCAAAATAGCATTAGATGGATTTCATAAACTCACGTGAAAAATATATACTTTTTTCTCAAACACGTAAAATGTTTGTGCTTCTTTGTATTAATACTACCCACGCCGTTGAACATCGGTGCCCACATAAAAAGTAAGTTGTGCATGTCAATCCATAGATGTTGCAATGTGTGAGCATCAATGCGGGTCTAGTGAACAAACAAATAATCCGACAATTCAGGCTTTTCTTCCATCTGTCCCTCTCCTCCTCTGTGCATTTCAGACTTGGCATCGAGGCATGGACATGACTTGATGCTAGGATATTTCTTTCAAGCATCGGCAATTGTAACGTTGAAGCTCGGTCCTTGGACTTCGTTTTTCGCAATCAGGCATCTCCTTCATACAACATTGTAGGTAGTCTAAGATAGAGAAATATGTTCAATATTGCATCGCCTTAGCGGCGTCCTAAGGGGTCAATAAATTGTAGCCCTTGTACTACAAGCTATCCTATTACATTAGATAGAGATCAACCTAAATTGCGGCACCATCTAGGAGGCATATAGTCGGGCTTGCGTGCACCTCGTCGTCCGATGGAGAACAACCCATGCAGCACCTGCATATGAGTGGGTTCACCGCTGAACATTTCTTCGTATGCCATCAGGGCCGATGTCGACGGAAATGACATCATGCATTCTAGTAAGTTCTAGATGTTTCATGACAAGGTACTCACCTCGCTTGGATGTTGGGATAAAATATTTATGTACCCACAACCTTACCACCATAATAATAATAATAATAATAATAATAATAATAATAATAATAATAATAATAATAATAATAATAATAATAATAATAATAATAATAATAATATACTAAGAGTAAACCAAAAACAAACCCGTCATTGTTCTTCTAGAATGCTAGACATCCTCTCTTTTTTTTGGCGGAAGAAGACATGTCTATGCTTGAGTTACAGGCTAACGGTGACTAGGAAATGTAAATCTATATATGTTATCTTCTTACTTCTTAGGCAAGCTGTGAAAAAAACAAGCTTCGTCAATGGAGTGAAGTTATATTAGTTTTTCCTTTACCTTCCTGAACGAAACCCACTGTTAGAGTAGCTAGCATCCAAGTCTTATAATTGCGATGGCCAATGCGCCCGGTGGAAGCACTGATGAATGGGGTTTGATATAATTTAGATTGTGCTCCAGCTTACAGGGTCGATAACATTGAGCCAGAGCCATCCGGCCAGGTGGCGAGTACCAAAGCCTCAGCGTGTTTGGATAACAACATAGCACAACAAGATAGCCACCGTGTATGCTGCTGTCGTAAAAATTGAAAAAGGAGCTGGTGTCCGTCCCTTAGGTAGCGCCGGAGGAATGATATTTACCATGCAGGGCTGCAGGCACGCAGATAAGATTTACAGCTAATTCACCTCGCAACAAAGAGGTAGAGGCACAAAGATTACAGCTGCTTGCCATGTGTCGAACGCCAATTTGGACGACAGGCATCTCTGTGACACTGATGATGAGAGGAGAGGAGGGGAAAAAACAAATAAACACGATGCGAAGTTTCCTTGTAATAATAAACTCCGTCCGCACCAGAAGAGAACGCGTCGCAATCAGGGGGCACTTGGGGGCGAGCACGAATCCGCAAGGGTCCACGGCACGCTGAGTCAGCCGCACCGGGGCTGGCCCGACACGCGAATCCACACCACCACCCGTCTCTGTTCGTCCGCACCCCCAAAAAGCGGGCAGGGCAGAGGCGGCAAACCGCCCACCACCACGCGACGTGACGAGGCGAACGCGCGGCGCGGCGCCCCGGAACGCCCCAGGGCCAGCCAGGAGGACGCCATCCGACGGCCCGCGGGTGCCCGACCGGCCGCGGAGACACGGAGCCGCCCCCGCGCACCCCAGGACTTTGGAACTTCCTCGCATCGCACGACACCACCTCCCCCGCAGACCCCGGTCCACCACCACCACCACCACCTGGCGGGTCCTATCACTCTCTGACCCTGGTCCAAGCCTCTGGTTACCTAACCAACCATGGTTGCCCTCGTTCGTTCCAGCCTCTCCGAAGGCCTTTGCCTACGTGGGCTTTGTTTGGTTGACGTTTAATTTTTACCAAACTAAAATTACAACCAACCAAGTGTCATACTAAAATTATTATTGCTAAAGTTTCGACGACCATGATTTCATCGGATAGATCCCAGCCAAGCAACCCCTATATCTCCTTCCCCGGCAGCGATACCAGCCGTTCCCTTCGTTCCGGTTTCGCAGTGGCCGCGGCGAGAGAGATCTTCTTCTAGTCTAGTCTAGTCTAGTCTAGTCTAGCCTACTATAGTTACTAGTAGGAGTACTAGCTGGTAGCGAGTGTATGAGCTTGGTAGTGCCAAGCAGCAGAGCAGGAGGAGGCGCCGGCGGGACGACGGTAGTAGTAGTAGTAGTATGAGCTGCAACGGGTGCCGGGTGCTGCGCAAGGGCTGCAGCGAGGCCTGCGTGCTGCGCCCCTGCCTCCAGTGGATCGACGCCGCCGAGGCGCAGGGCCACGCCACCGTCTTCGTCGCCAAGTTCTTCGGCCGCGCGGGGCTCCTCTCCTTCATCTCCGCCGTCCCGGACGCGCAGCGCCCAGGTATGCATCTGTTTCCGCCGTCATCCTCTCCCCATGCATGAACCATCATCAACCATGAGCTACCTCCTTACCAGTCGCTTGTTAACAGCCTTGTTCCAGTCGCTGCTGTACGAGGCGGCGGGGTGGACCATCAACCCGGTGCACGGCGCGGTGGGGCTGCTGGGCACGGGGAACTGGCACCTGTGCCAGGCCGCCGTCGACACCGTGCTGCGGGGCGGCGCCATCGGCCCGCTTCCGGAGCTCGGCATCACCGGGAGCGCCGCCGGCGACCTCTACGGTCCCGCTCCCGCCAGCGGCGGCAAGCGCGCCGGCGGATGGTCCACCTTCTCCACGGCGAAACGGGTGCGGAAGGCCGCCGCCGGTTGCGGCGGGGGTACTGCTGGTTGGGCGCCGCCGCCGCCGCCCGCGGAGGCGGAGGCAGAGGCGTCGTGCGACCTAGGGCTGTGCCTGCTCGGTCCCGGGTCCCCGCCGGCGGCGGGGGACAGGAGGGCTCCCCTCCTGCGGCCCGGCACGCCGTCCATCAGCTCGGACGACGACTCCGTCACCACCACCACGACCGGCGGCGACAGGGAGCCCGTGCTGCTCAACCTTTTTGCCTGATCGAGGCCGCGGATCGATCGACGTGCGTGCGCGTGTGATGATGTCAGCATGGCGGTTTCTTTCTTGACCACCGTCTGTTGTTTGTCAGGACGATCGATCTCTTCTGGCGGCCAGGTGTTCTCTCTTGCCGTCGCCGGCGACGGCAACGGCAAAGCCATTTTTTTTTTCTTGGTTTAATTTCTGGCTGCTGCGGCCTTAGATTTTTGTTGTGTAGTAGCAGCGGTAGAAAAGAAACTACTAGTAGCAACCGGCCTGCTGGAAGCCCCCGTTTGCGTGTGGGCGAGATGAGAGCGCCGGTGGCCACCCCCACCACCCAGTAACTATCTTTTTCTCTTTCCTTGATTGAACAACTTTATAAATAAATATTGCCCTATAACTAAAGTGAGCTCCATTTTTCGTGCTCTCCATCTCATCTGAGCTTCGGTGGGGACTGTGCGCGTATAATTAGTTTGTGCCGTCCGCGCCTGCATGGGTGTGTGGTTAGGTTTACTGTTGTGATCGACATGATAATTGGTGATGACGCCGTTACGACAAACGAACAGTGACGTAACGAACGTTTGGCCTGCATGTGTGTGTGTGCGCAGCAGATGGTGATTGGCGACGACGGACCGATCGACCCAACAACCGTGTTTTCGATGCGTTTTGCGCCGAGGCAAAAGGGTACGGAGTCTAGGAGCGAGCACGGTACCCCGAGTCTCGCGGGTACGGAGTTGACGAGGGATCAACGCGGTCGCGGCGGGCAGGGCGCGCCTCGGCACTGGAGCGCCTGCCGCTGTCGTGCGCCCGTGCCCCTGACGAGGAAAGAGAGACGACGGGCGGGCAGTGGCCGACATGCATAGATGCTCCAAAGTCCATCGGGGGTTTTGTACCGCTCGTACAAGGACAAAAGCGGGGACGTCACACGATGCACCATCATCTGTGTGTCACCATGGCATGTGGCATTGACGGACGGGACTCGGGAGGCACTGGCGTGGGGAGAACGGCGCGACCGGATTATTCCTGTTATTTAGCATGGGCCTGTATGCAATTGCAGCGTGTGTAGTACTAGTTCTCGTATTTTTTGTTTGATAAAATATAGAGTTTGTCAGCTCTTAAATTAATATGGTAAGGAGAAAGAAAGATTATCTTCAACGGTTTGGTAAAATTGACTTACCAAAATCCAAAAAAAAATCCGGAGCGACGCGGGAGAGAAGAGCGCGTGCGGAAGTAGTACGCGAGACGGAATGCCAAGCCAATCGTAGTTTGTATATATGTCAATCCATCCCAAAATTTTGCCAAGTTAACAAAAATGTAAAGCTCATTTACAAAACTATTGAATAAGAGTTTTGTAGACTTTTTTAAAAAATAAAAATGCAAAGCCCATTTTCAAAACTATTAGAGTTACTCCATACATTAGAGTAACTCAAAAGGTTTTGCATTTTTTAAAGAGTCGATCTCAAACGGTTCCCTATTATTCACTTGTCAAAAACAAAAATTAATGGTCCCACAATATATGTGTATACGATCATGGTTTATGAAATACGGAAAAAAATAAAAAAAACAATGATCTCTGCCCTCTCTCCCAGCCAGCCATGTACAGGATCAGTGATTGGAAACATGGATCAGTCAATGGAAAAATATATACAGGACCGATCATGGAACGATGATTGGAAAAATATAAACAGCATCAGAATACATATTTAGGGCATCATACAGGATCATGGATCATACTGCCCTGCACAATTTCTGTACTATGTCGGTTCAGACTCCTAATTTCCACAAATCCTCCATCCTTTTCAGTAAGAATGTGCCTAGCTCTATCAAAGCTCGGATTAAGGAGGTTCTCCCGATTCCTGATCTTCTCCCCAATACATTACATTTAGGTCACCCTATCATTTTTAATCACAAGGACATGAACAAAGCTTATGATTTTATTTTTCGTAAGTTCTTAGCTAAATTGACTACGGTTAAAGCTAATAAGCTCAATCATGCAGGTAGACTTACCTACATCAAATTAGTTTTGGCTTCTATTCCTGTTTATTACATGTCTACTGTTTCTTTTCTCCAAGGCTTTTGTAGAAAAAATTGCAGCAATCATAAGGAGATTCTGGTGGGCTGGTGTTCAGGAAGACGATCCTACCTCCCCCATTGCGTACATATTTTGGGACGACATTTGCCAGCCAAAAGAGAATGGAGGCTTAGGAATCAGAGATTTACAAACAATTAACAAGAGCTTACTCATTCATGCAGCCTGGAATGTTGCTACTCAGAAAAATCCTATGCTTTCAGCTGTTCTTAAAACTAAATATTATCCTAACTCCTCCTTTTGGACTGCTAACAACTCTGGTACAAAGTCCATCTCCTGGTCTTCCATTTTGCAGGTTAAAAAGGAGCTCATCAACAATTCCACACTACAAATTCACTCAGGTAATACCTCAATATGGTCCACAGCTTGGTGCCCAGTTTGGGAGAACATATATGACCATATGAATAATCCTGTCACTCAATTGCCACTACCAGCTACCGTTTCTGAATTGTGGCACCCTGATTCTCAGGCCTGGAATGTGAATTATATTTATATTGCTAACATCTTTGACATGCAAGCTGTGCAGGCAATCACTGTTGTACCTACGGTACCGAGTGAACAAAATGATATCCTCAGGTGGGTGCCTGCCAGAGATGGAAAATGCTCAACAAAAAATGTCTACAGGCACCTAAGCCGCCAATCACTAATCCAGCTACCACAACAGGGATCTAGAAGCATCACACATCATGCTAAATTTGTTTTGCAGAAAGTTTGGAAGACCAAGGAACTGCCACCACTAATTAAAACATTCGCTTGGAGGTTGATTAGAAGAGCACTGGCAACTGGAGATAGGGCATCCAGGTATAGCGTTCATATTGATAAGCATTGTACTGCATGTGGGGCAATAGAAGATGACGCACATCTATTCTTCCAATGTCATCTATCTTGGGCGGTTTGGTTTTCAGCAAGCCCTCCCCTCCGAGTTGATCTTCTTCCCCATGAGCAGGATGGAGTGCAGCTTATTCTTCAGGATATACTTCCTATCTTCATCTCTAATCACTCGTTTATTAAAATACTAATAACTTTGTGGTATCTATGGAAGGCCAGAAATGATAATAGATTCAACAGGAACACATGAACTCCATAGCAGGTGCACCACGCGGTGGAGGCACACATATCCAGCCACTTTCTAGCATTACAGAACCAGTCTCCTTCGCTTCATGATCAAGTACCCTCTATCAACAGAGGTATGTTTATTACCAATGCAGGTACTCAACTCCAACATGCCACTACGGAGCCTCCCACTTCTGAAATATCAATGCATGGTTCCACTCCATCTCAGCAGGAAACATATCTTGTTACCTGTCCAGCAGCTTTGCAGGGAATTAGATGCTACACAGATGCATCAACAGCTCCAGACAACCTCTCCACTAACATAAGAAATGCAGGACTAGGTGTCTTCATTGTTAACACACATTGCCAACCTCTGCAGACGATCTACATCAAGGCATCCTTGATTGCAACAACTTCGGTGCTCATGGCCCGAAGCAGCTGCCCTGGCTCTGGCAGCAATTATCACTAACGCTCTTGGTTTCCAGAAGGTCACATTCCTCTCGGACAACCAACTGTTGGTGCAATTCCTAAATGACCAGGACCAAACCAATCCACCCGATTAGAGAATCATATACTACACACAGATCTTCTCCAATCTTACAGGTCAGCGAGGCTCCACAATCCGCAGGATTCAAAGGTCTCAAAATACAACTGCAGATGCTCTTGCCAGGCAGGCCTCAGTAGAGTTCCTTTTCTCCTGAATGTTCGGGATTAATATGTACCTGTACTAGGGCAGCTCATGATCAGTGCACTCTATCGGAAGCACTTCAGTATGTAATCTTAAACTCTGTAAGGTACTAACAGCATCCTGCTATTAATAATATAATCGTTTGTTGTGAAAAAAAAAGTACGTGATTGGAAAAACATGATGACCCCGGCAAACCACCGTGCAGCGATATGATCGCGATGGGCCGCCGCAAATTTCCCATGGTGCTCTCGGTGCTCTGCGGCGTCGACGTGGTGCTCGTCATGGCCCCGGCGGAAAACACCGATGCCAATTGCCAAGTCTCCAGACGCGCGCATAAATGCCAAGGCTGACCCTCTATTTGCCAACTCGTAAAATATGCCAAATCTAATTGCCAAACCATTGGAGAGTGATTTTTTTAGCTTTTTCTCAAAATACAAAAATGTCAAACTCAATTACAAAACTGTTAGATTTGCTCTTACGAAAAAAATCTGCTTTATACTCGTATATGGGAGTAACTGGAATAATCCATGATTCATTGGTTCAACTACACATCTACATAGTAAGACTACAGCCATCAACGTTATGTAGTAGTAGTTGAGTATTTTGTATTATTACCCAAAGCACCTACGAGTACACTTGAAGATAAATAGAATGTGGATATCTTTTTTAAGTCAACATGAAGGTAAATAGAGTGTGCATATCTTTTCTAAGTCAATGCAATCATCGTATATTCGTATGGAAAGGCAATGGCAACGCGGTTTCAAGCAAGCTCAAGTAAACTTCAGATGAGGCTTAAAATTTGCAAAACTATTCCTAGCGCGGTCAAAGCCACAAATTCTAGTTGTTGCTTGTTAGACTAGTGTTTGTGGAAGTTATACCTGCATTCTAGACAAAAAAAAAGGAATTTTAGATAGATTTAAATTGGCCCAAACTTTGCTTAAGTTTATTTGAGGATATTAATATATTTGACTTTAAATACATATACTTAAAAACATATTGCATTAATAATATTTATTCAGAATCACAAATGTTAACTTTTTCTGCATAGATTTAGTTACATCTAAAGATATTTATTTTCTTGAAAAAAGTATCTTTTGGAAGAAGGGATTATTGCTACCATTGAGCAATGGCGAAGCCAACGTCCGCGCAACCCAGCCGATCACTAGACTTGTTGGCGTCTTGACCAAATGTGAAAATAATTTTTTATATCACTAATTAATTTTAGTCAAATAATTTAAAATTTAAATAAAATTATATAACAATACTGATATTCATAATACAAAACAAGTATCATTCGATTAATTATTGAATATATTTTAGTAAGTTTATTGAAGGTGCAAATATTAATACTATTTATTACAAACTTTTTTTTGACCGAAGTCAGCATGGGAACTTCATACCTATTTTTTTATTTTTTTAATAATACAGACCTGTTTAAATTCGCTTCCACAGGAGTCGAACCCATCTCTGCTGGATGTAACCAAACTGAAACTAGTTTGATTGATAAAAATCTAATAGTTGCATTATTTTGCATATGGAGTTGACCAAATTTATACTAAAATATACTAATATGAATAACGTATATTAATGAGTATCATTAGAATGAGCATAAAGTGTACTCTCACAACGACGTACAAATTTTGATATTTAGTAAAACTTAAAAAAATTTGACTCTCGGAAACAAGACATGGATTTTTTTTATAATATTTAGATAAGGAAAACATACATACCAGCGTACAAACATAGATACGCATCAGTCAGATACGGATACGTTTGACCCTACCAAACTACACGAAGAACCCTAGAAAAGAAAGAAATTACAACAAAGTCCTCGGAATCTTCGTGAGCCCTCCTCCGTCGTCCACCTCGTCGCCGATGACCGCCGCCAAAGAAGAAGATGGCCGGCACCGTGAGCTGGAGAAGTCCCTTTGCATGGTTGCTTTGAATGGAGTCGAAGTAGATACCCGACATCAAAGACGAGATGAAGCCAACGGCGATCGAACGTCGACCGGGGCCGCGCCCCGACGCCTCCAGCTCCTAGATCTGCGCTCGCCGACGACGACCACCGCCGCCACGGGAAAATCGAGCCAGATCCGGCATGCCACCAACCACAGCACCCACAAACATCACCATATCCAAACAAAAGAGAACCAGCAACCCCATCACCTGAAAAAGACGGCGGAGCTCCGGCGCCAAGCTCCAACAAACTCCCAAACCCCACCGCCGGCGTTGGAGGAGGACGCCGTCAGGACGGAGAAGGGGTGGAGAAAGATTATTCCACAGCAGAGACGACGCATCCGCCTCGCCGTCACCGCTCGGACAAACAAGCCGCGGAGGATGAAGCTCCCGCTAACCCTAGCACCGCCATCACTCGATGACGAGCTAAACCTAGAGCTAGGGATACTACTACCTACTCTATATACATCCGCACGGCAATTCGCCGGCCAATCTTCCTCACCGACGCCTCGCCGGCCGCCGGAGAAGAAGAAAACCGACGAAATCACCGTCGGAATCGAGATTCGCCCTCTTTTCTCCCTTGGCTACTGTAGCAGGGGAGGAAAGTAGGAGAAAGACCTTGTTGAAACCTGTCTTGGGAGAGGAGGGAGTCGGAACAAGACATGGATTTGAGACGGCGGAGTAGTGGATTACACAGATGAGAGTACGTGAGCCCCATTTGCAAGTTGCAAGGCGACGCCGCGGCACGCAGCAGCCGGCGGGCCCGCGCCCGTGGCCGGAAAGGGAAAAAGGCTCTGGTGTGGGTGTGGCGCGGCGCACGGCCGGACAAAGGACGTCGAGAGTGAGGGACCCGTCCCGTCGTCGTCAGTGGCGCACCGCAACTTGTGCCCGGGTGCCGCACTCGGCGGTCGGCGCCAGCAGGCCACCACGAATCCCCCTCCGCGCGGCGATCACCGGCTGCGCTGCGCGTCCGGCCTCCCACCCCCACATCCAAAGCCACCGGGTCGTGTCGCGCGTACCCGGGGTGCGCCTAGAGTTTTTCTGGCACCACCGCGCAAGTTGCCTCGACGAGGGCGCACGCGCCCACGCGCCCCGGGTCCTCCACGGCTTTGGTGCGGGCTGGGGTCGGTGAACCCGGGTGGGGTCGGCAAGGGATTGGTGATGGTGGAGCGAGGAAGTTTCGTCGATTCTCCCCGAGGTCCGGGAGGTGGGTCCCGCCATGCGGCGCGGCCCTCCGCCGCAGCCAAGGGATGGGATGGGATGGTATGGGACGCCATCGCGGCCGCGCGTGGTTGAGTAGAACTGTGCTATTGCACGAAGCAAACAATGAAACAAGTGGACGTTCCATCTACAGCTGTTCCGCTGTTCCCTGATACGACTGACGCCCGTCTACCTCCACATCTACTACATGTACAACGACGGGCATCATCAGAGACTACAAAGAAAGACTACCACCCGACAAAGATTCTCTTAAGCGGCTTATAAGCCCCATAGCGGTATCACCAATTTTTATGGTGTTCTCCTACGCACTGGACGCGGATAAAAAGCGGCATGTTTTTAGAGTGCATCGCCTGACCTGGTGAGGTCTCATGCCCCGAAACGAAAACCAGTCGCCCACTCCATTATTCACTCCAGTGCCGTGTGCCATCGGCCCACCACAATCTAGGCCTTTCTTAGCTGGCTTTCAATTTCAGCATTTAGTATCATATAAAAAGAAAATTTTTTATCACATCAAAATACTTACACATATATGGAGTACTAACTGTATATAAAATAAAAAATTAATTATATAATTTAGTTATATTTAACAAGACAAACGTGTTTTAAGCCTACTCAATTAATATTTAGATAATTATTCACAAATACAAACAAAATATTACAGTGCCCTCCTAGATTCAGAAAGTAAACAAGGCTCTAGATGAGCATGCGGCGAGTGACCTAGCGATTCACGACAGTGCGGGCCCTTGCGACCTGGCGATTCCCGTGTGCCTGCCTGCTGATCGATCAAGTGCCCGAGGCCGCCGACCGACCGGCGGCTGGCGCCGCGATTCGGCGCCGAAGGTGCTGACCAGTGGCCGCTCGCGCTCGCGATGGGTCGTCGACCTCGGCCCTCGGCCAGTCCGCGGCACGAGGCGGCCGCTGTCACCACCGTACGGCTGGGCAACGACGTGGTCTCGTCCCATTCGGCCCATGGACGTTGGAGGCCCCCTGCCCCGCGCTCGGTGCATGCACCGGTCGACTGCGAGCCTCGGGCCCAGGCTGTCTGTCCCTGTCGGCCCGTCACGTTTCACGTGGGCGGGCGAGAATCGCCGCTGCGGCGGTGTCTGCCTGAACCTGAACCTGGAGCGTGCACAAGTCGGCGTCTCGGGTCATGTGCCAGCACGTGAAGAGGGTGCCGACGCAGCGCGCGTGGGTCGGGCTTCCTCCGCGCTTCCTGTTTCTGTTCCAGGGAACGTTGCTGGGTGCTGTTTGGTTGGATGTGGACGGAGGCGTCGCACGCAAACTTTGGGTTAGTGTCAATCTACGGGTAGGTCAGTGTTGTTGCAGGTACGGTATATGGTTTTCGTTGGTGTTTCCTAAACAAACGTACCTGTTCCTATTAGGGAGTGAGTGTGTCTACTCCGTACGTGACTATTTAAAGCTAGCTTTCTTTTACAGTACGTACGTGACCTATAGTCTTAGGTACGTCCGGTAACGGGGTTGACCCCGCCCAAACCGGTACCTACGCTTCAAGAGTCTTAATTACCATCTGACCCAATCCACCTTATTGGTCCAAAGGTCCTAATCCGTCTTAACTCGTAGTCATCACGCAAGTTGATTTGTGACATACACCTCGATCTGTGACCACAGCGCCCAAACCCGTCCCAACCCGCCTCGACCCGTTTCACAATGTCATCCGTTTTCACCAATCTAATAGTACCCGTTTCAAAATCCGTTTTCACCCGTCCCGCTAGCAGGGCTAGTCGCAAGGTTCAATAAAAAAACTATAGCCGCAGGGGTAACCTATAGTTGCAGGCTTGCTACAGCTGCTGGTTTCCTTGGTACAACAACAGATGGCGAAATAAGGCCTCGTTGCACTAAAATTTTAAGTTTTTTCACTCTCTTTTCATCATATCAATCTTTAGCCGCTTGCATGAAGTATTAAATGTAAGTAAAAAGAATAACTAATTGTACAATTTGATTATAAATCATGAGATGAATTTTTAAACCTAGTTACTCCATGATTAGACAATAATTATCAAATACAAAAAATGCTACAGTGTCAAAATTAAAAAAGTTGCAATCTAAACAAGGTCTAGCAATCACTCTAAACAGGCTATCTACTGTTGGAATCACACACGCACACACACATCGTAAAAAAAAGACCGCTCCACCGGTTTAGTGAGCCACGTTTTTTCTTCTACAAAGTTAGTAGTTTGGACCCTACTTGCTCAGAGTACAGTGGTAAGCCATAATAAAAAAACATTTCTGTACTATTTTGGCCCAAGCTGTGCTGCTGAGCCCATACATTATCCTATCTCAAGCTGCTTCAGTTTTCTAGCCCAGTACACCACGACTTCTGGACCCCCAACACCACAAGTCCATCGGTCCTGTACAGTGAACTAAGGGCCCCTTGAACGAGTCGAGCATAACATCAAGCTCGAACATTGTGGTCAAGGCTCAAGCAGTTTCTCCATCCTGATTATTGCCACACGTTACCCTCCAAGTTTTTTAGATAACTTTCGACCAAGCATAGTAAATTGGTATTACACTGCTGAACATACAGTCATTAGTTCTTAATTTTTTTAAGCATGCTAAAAAAAAAAACTTTTTTTAAGCCAACAGCTTACTTCTTTTTCAATCAGTTTTTTTTTCAGAGTAAAACACGTTGGTGTTCCCTATTTCCATAAATTTACGAGAAGGTGCTATTTAGGTCCAAACTTCTATTAAACTTTTAAATTGCATATTTAGGTACCTAAACTAGCTAAAGAGGCTGCACGATGTACCAAGGAAGTGCTATTTAGATCAAAACTGTACATCTAGTCCCCAAACTTGCTAATCAAGTCACACAAAATTCAAATTACCGTTGTTTACTATGAATCGTCTGTGTGGATATGCTAGCTATGCAGATGGCATGTGGAGCCCACGTTTCATCCCCCTCTTGCCTTTTCTAGAGCCAACAACTTGTTTTTTAGTCAGTTTTTTCAAAGACATGAAAGAGTTGTTTTATTTGTTACAGATACAGAAGAAGAAAAGATAAGCAATGAGACCAAGAAACTAAGACTACTTTGCACTAAGAGACTTTACACATTACAAATGAAAGGGCCTTGAAAACCCTAAATGATGGCAAAAACAAAGAGTTTTGATCCAAACTTTGGAAAATTGGACTGCAACATATTTGACATTTCTCAATCGTGTTTTTATGTCAAATGACCAACAGACCTGTGTTCCTGTTCATAATTTTTTTTGCAAGTGGTATTAATTTTTTTTGCAAGTGGCATCCAATAATAGGAAAACCCCAAGGGCTAAACCCAGTTGGCAACTAAGAATCCCCAACCATTCTTTAAAAAGATCGTCTGCTAGGAAAATACCTCTCGGGAAGTGTTGCACTTAGGGTAAAAAACTTAGCTATTATGTATTTAAGTAAATTCTAAAGGAAACCATTTAACCATCAACCATTAAAAACATTCAGAAAATGCTGGCGATCTAGTTGTGATGGAGATTAGAAAGAGTTTTATGTCAAAATTTATTTACCCCCAAGCTTCGATCAACTTTTTTTTCAAACATAGTATGATGTTGCTAACGTACACATAGGCGTCTTATTAGTACAACAAACATGTCATCTATATAATTGAAAAAGAACTATCGAATCCTAAAATAAATTTAGAAAAATTCTACGCACCTAATAGTTGGTGATGAACAAGTTTCACCACAAGTAGTGGCAGAGCCAAAAGTTTTAAACCCAGGCAATCCTCGTTGTGCAAATATATTTACCTAGCAAATTATAAGATATTTCTTTGATATGTAGAACTTTTTTCCTTGAAGTTCGACGAGCACCCCGGCCGGCCACTCGGGGTGGCCGGACGGTGGCTTCGCCAGCGACCACAAGTAATCTAACCAGCTAAGCTAGATTTAGTTTAGTTCGCAGCTTGGACTGAATATGATATTGATAAGTAGTACTTGTAGATCTCTAACCCCAGAATCGGCTCAAACTCTCGTGCTAGGCACAACTGCACACAAATTCAGCTCGTTAGCAGCGTGCTTCGGATTAGTAGGCTTTCATCCAAATAAGGAAAAGATCGAACTGAAGAAATAGCACAGAGAAGAGAAGACAGTATCTGTGGTGGCATAAGAATCCAGTGGTTGGTACCACGAATACAGTGAGAGACCCGGGACTACCCTACCGTGCCAAATTCAGGCACTTGTGTGGAGCCACGGAGGAGGCTGCGGCAGCCCTTCTTGCTCCAGACGCTGCCCAGCACTAGTAGGCTGCTGGCCCGGCACCGACCCGACCAGAGACGGAGGAGGCCGCAGCCGGCGGACGCCGCAGTCGTCGGGGCTGCCGGACTCCGTCGACGACGACGAGTTGCTCGTCCTCGAGTCCACGCTGGATGACGCTTCCTTCTTGGCTGCCACCGCCTTCTTGGTCCCGGCCGCCGTCCCGAAACACCCGAGAGACAGCGTCAACTCCAGCTCGCTCTCTTGCAGAACGAGCGGAGGAGGGGCCTTGTTATTCCCCTGCTGCTGTCGCGAGTAGGCGTCGTCCGGCCACGACCTGCTCGAGCCGGCGTCGTTCTCCGCGGCGCGGCGCCTCTCGTCGTCGTCCTCGAGGTTGCATCGTCGGGTGGCGGCCACGGGTGGCATTGCCATTGTTTCCTCGTTCGACGCGTCGGCCATCAGTAGCTGCTGGACTCGGTACAGCCGGTGCAGCTCTTGAACCTGAAGAGATATGGATGGACGCATCAGCAATTCAGCATAGCTTGTTTTAGGAAACTTTGAGAAACATGATTTAGGAGGCTGATTTTGTGTTCTTGTCTTCTTGATTAATTTGGTGCTCCAAACTGCTTCTTAATTACCTGTTGCCTGAACGTCTCTTCTTGCTTCAGCATGGCCATCTTCATATGCTCCTTCTCGTACTGCTTCAGATGATATCTTGACATCTTCTCGCCTGCCAAATTAAAGAGCGTAGCTTGGTCGTCGTAGCCACAGAATCTGCAAAATTCAGTAGGGGACATAAATAAACAGGGTCTTCATTCCATCATACTCCACATCTTGTAGTCATGAAAACTACCATGACTTGCAAAAAAAACCACGGGAAGTGCAGTGCAGTCTCTCTTTTGAGAATTGAGATGGAAAGACAAAATGGAAACCATGAGGATTTGAGATCAGGCTCTACTTACGAGAAGTGGAGAAGGATAGACAACCACTTGGATGCTAGCTTATCGGGATCGAGGCCTCAAAGAACCTTGGGGTGCTTTTCTGTGTAGTAGGAGGGCAGGGTTAGGGAGCACTTAGCTTTCTCAACACTCTACGACCTGCTATTTTAAAGGCACGGCACAGAGGGGGATGCAGTTTGGATTGGTCACTGCGTTTTGAAGCATCTTCGAACTGCTAGCTAGCGGGGATCGATCGGAGGAAGGAATGATATGCCCGTGCCCCCACGGCCCACCACACACAAAAATTTGCGATCGAGCGAAGGACGACGACAGACAGACTTAGAAAAGGCAGGGAACATAGCAACCCCCACTTGCTATAAATATGTGCATCCATGTATCTATCCACAAATAGATTTATGGGGGGGGCACTAGCAAGCACTAGTTCTAAAAAAGAATCAGCTAGCGGAGAGACAGGCACAGCTAAAGTGGCCAGGGCAGTTTCACATGTGAGCATGCCTGCCTGCCCCGCCCGGCCTGGAATCATGCTCCTAGCTTGTTGACATCACACACCTCCACTCAGGAATATATAAATGGTACGGACGCCCTTTTGATTTCCCAATCTTGTTGAATTGTCGTCCCCAGATCAGATCAGTTCAGTTCAGTTATATCCTCTTCTGGATGGATCTTGTGGGCATCAGTGTCATCCTCTGGAAAATGACCATGATGTTCAGGCCAAAAGAAGTAACTCATCATATCCATTGGGCTTAGACATACAAGTTCATTAACTGGGGTACGGTGTTTATGTATAGGTAAGAATCTTATACCACCTCCATCCCGGAATGAATAAATTCCTAGAGTTATCTTAAAATCAAACCTTTTTAAATGTGACTAAACTTACAGAAAAGAAACATCAAAGTTTATGACACCAAATTAGTATCGTTAGATAAACCATAAACTATACTTTCATAATGTATTCATTTTTCTCACAGATATTTGTAAATTTTTCTCTACATATTCAATTAAACATAAAAGAATCGACTTAGAGAGTGAACTAGGAATTGATTCATCCAAGGTTGTAGGGGGTGGAACATATAAGCATTAGAAATCCATGTACAAATAACCAAAAATTTCTTATATTTGCTTTCATTTCGTTTGTTTTCTAATTCCTAACAATAGCCACATATATAAGAAGTAAATTGTATATGGTTGTGATAAACTTCAATTACCTCTCCTAGTTTGTCTCTTTGCATGGTACCCCCTTTGTCTTCATGTCTTCAATTGAAACATTGGGTTGTTACTGAAGCCTATGTGTTGTGGCTTCATGGATCTTGATTTTGGACTTCCAGTTTGATCTATTAGTTTTGTAATTTGTTTCTACACACATTGAGTTCAAACTTTGGTGCATGTTTTACCTCATATTTATGATTCTTCTTTGTAAAATACAAATCCTAAGTCTTAAACTGTACTGTGACTACTAGAATAGCATCAACATGTATTTTAGCCTACACATGGCACTGAAGATGTTGAATTCTCTATCAATTTATTATGAATTGTAATAATGTTCTTCAGGAAAAAGGATTGTTGCGGCTATTTTTCCTTCCCGAGACCCCGCAGTGCGGGAGCCTACGGCACTGGGTACGCCCAGGAAAAAGGATTGCTTACAATTAGAATATCAATGCATTGTTAATTAATGAGTCTATTGGAGTGATAGCTGAAAGTTCTGATTATTTTTAGAATCTTTTAAAGTTTATATACTGTCTCCATCCTAAAAAGAACACAACTATATATAGGATAATGGTCAACTTGGCTAAAGTGTGACTAAGTTTATAGTACTTAGTATTAATATTGATGTCTCGAACAAGATTTATTATAAAAATCTATTCCATCATTAATCTATTTATATATTTCTTGTATAATAAATGTTCATACTTTTCTGTATAATTTGGTCAAAGTTGAAATCCTTTGATTTCTCGGGAAGAGAGAATTGCATTCTTTTTAGGACAGATAGTGTATTTTCTAGAAGGTCTCGGAATTTAAGTGGGTTCTTTAGATAGCAGTTTCAGTTTTCCATTATTATAGTATAATAAGTTTAAAGATTGAAATGTGTTATCATGTCAACCTATAGTATTTTTGGATTAGTTTATGAGATGTTTTAGTTACTAGCAGTACACCTAACTGGATATTAAAAGAGGCGCTCGGTTCACATGACTAGCTATTATACTACGATGAGAATACAATACCGCCGCTAGCTTCCTAAAGGCTTTGCTGCATCACCTTTCCTTGCATTGTTCGCTTTTAATTTAACTTTGTGCATCCAGCCAGCTCCTTTCTCATCAGCCTATCTAGCCAGCCGAATTATTTGTGACCTGACTGACACCGACATCGCTCCCACAACTCCCCATGAAACCCGATCACCGATCGCCACCACGTGAGACAAGCAGCAGCCCCCCTAATTAGAAAACAAGCAAAACGAGGGAACCACAAGCAAAATGAGGGAACCACTACTAGTGTCGCTGCTGCCATGGATGTGAGGAAAGGCCCTTTGCATCCATTGGCAGATGAGATGAGATGATGAGAGAGTGAATAATTATAGGGATCGAGATTTGGACCCCACCCACACCATGCATGATGAAGGGATGGATTAACATTAGCAACAATTAATGGGGCCTGTGTGGCTTGGAGGGATGTGGGTTTGCGCGGACAACTCATGCATTAACATCCAAGCCGGGGAATCTGGAGACAAGCAATGGCATGATTTGGGGGTGGGCGGATGTGGACGCATGTGCCCCATGATCTGATACTCTCCCCTCGTTGTCATTGAGCACCCACGCACACACACACACATGATCGAGCAGATGAGCTGGAGCTGTCCCTCCTCTCCTCTCCTCTCCTCCGTGTTTCTCAGTGACGGTGATGTATTGCAGAGTATTCGGTGTGTGCTGGAGCAGGTGATGGATAGGAAATGGTTATATTCGTCTCCTCTCTAGTATTTCATTTGTAGAGGGTGGGATGTTTGCATCAGCTAAAGCTAGTAGCTTGTTTGGACTAAAAACTTGCCAGCGTAAATTAACTGGTGGTGTTGACTTAGTTGAGGCCAAGAGAATCAATTTAAATCAGTTAAGATTGGCTAGCAACTAATTGGAGGCTTGTCATTGCATCCAAACAAGTTCTTGCCCTGTTTTTGGATGCATACGGCTAATTGTTAGCCATCTATAATATTCTTAGCCCAAATTAGCTCGATATTGAGCACGACGACGGTGCTTGGCAACGTGTTTGGCGCGGTTAATATGTGTTGGTGTGGTGCTAGTTGTGTGCAGGATGTGGTGACTTGGTAGCTTTGACTGAGGTCCGCCATATGAAGTCGGAGCTGCTTGGGTGCTATTGTGATGAAGCTTGGCAATACATAATGACATATGGGAGTATCAGTGTCATACAATGTTGTCTCCTTGCTTTGGCTCGAACGAAGAACATGACTGATAACCATGGGCACCAATAATGTAATGATCAGAAGCAGGGTAGCTCAAAGGTCCCCATGCTTTCTCCACCACTGGCACTGTTTACTCCAGAGTTCGAGCTGGCAGTGAAAAGAATCTAACAGCATCGCAGATCGAGCCGACCGTCAAGAAACACAAAATAACGTCATGCCGATTTGCAGGGGCAACATGACAAATTAAATGCGCTGCATGCATGTACATTACACTATATATATATAGAGACGTGCCATGCACCGATGCACTTAACTTTGAGTACGTACAGCTGGAGTGTGAACAAGAATCCAAGTCCAATAATTCTCCAGGCAGCAGGCATATATGGGTACACACTGACACGGCCCCAACGGCCGATCGAGGTACAAACATGGATCCCTGACTGATCAGCAGGGAGGGAGGCTCATGCATGTTTGGTACATTCTTTCTGGTGGATCGGATCCAACTACCTAAGTTGGACAACGTGCAATTAAACTGAACCCGGCAGGAGCAGGACAAACACATCACACATGCATGGATCCAGGGCTCTGCTGCTCGGCCGTGACAATTTTAATCCCTAGGATACGCATCTTGATTGATGAAGGCCACCAAAATTGAAGTACCGGATAGGCGACCAGGGTGGGTAAATGGGAGTCTCAAAATTTTTTTCAAAACTTTCAGGTCCTTAACTCAACAAACACCCTAAGAAGCAAACACAAAACCCGGTGATGACTATGACCCTATTGAAAGGGTGGATGTTCCATAGGAACACAGCGAATCATCACAAGAACCAAGAAAACAACTTGAGGAACAATCAAAGAACGAACGAGCACGAACCGAAAGAAATCAGCTTCACTACGCAGGGGCGGACTGTCCGCGGGTCCTGGCCTGGACTGTTCGAGGTGTACGGACAGTTTAAGGACTGTTTGCAGTGCTAGCAACTGCGGACTGTCCGAGGTTCCGGCTATAGACTGTCCGTTGGCAAAGTGCCAGAAAACAAACCGATCGAGAAAAGTTCTGGACACCACGAAGTTCTGAGCCTTGGACTATCCGGCTCCTCAGGTGCGGACTGTCTGCAGGTATGGACAGTGCCCTGAGTTTGAACGGCGGACTGTTCACGATGACAGGCCAGACTGTCCAGAGGCAAACACCAAAAATTCAAACTTCAGGAACAGGTTCTGGATAGGAAAAATCCATTGACCGGCGGACTGTTCGCGACTTATAGCCGGACTGTCCGCGGGTATAAAATTCCGAATAAAAATGAAAGTCGAGAGCTCGGTTCTGAACTAGACAGAGTCCGGACTGTCCGCGGTAGGGACTCCGGACTGTCCGCGAATACGGATAAAAGTCAGTTCAGGCCGAAAGCCACTGGCTCGACCCCGATGCCCGGACTGTCAGCGCCTACAAGGCCGGACTGTCCGCGCCTCCCAGAAAATTTTGTCCGCGCCTACAAGGCCGGACTATCCGCGCCTCGCAGAAAATTGCCCGAAAATCGCTTTCCACCAAGAATCAACCCGATCTCTCTCGAATTAAAACCAACTACAACAAAATTTGGAGAGATTGTTTCTCATGTAGTGGAGAGGCTATCCTCAAAGGATCATTGCCCAATTCGAAGAAAGTAGCGAGAAATCGAAAGAGGGGTGAAGAACGACCTAGAAATAGTCAAGAACACAAAACCGCCCCGATCTATGAGCTCGTGAGGAATCAAATGATTTTCTTTGGTGGAAACACTCTACTCATGTCATAGCTCGATCCAAGGCAAGAAAAACGACCTCAAACGGTGCAAAATCGAAGAATTTTGACCACGAAAATAGAGAGGGGAAAGGAACTCGGGATGAACAACTCAAGAACAATAAGAACACAAATTCATCACGAGATTCACACAAAGATAAACGCCCAGAGGGCACGAGCACACTAGGAGGTACTCTTCCCACAAACTAATCACTATAATATTTTGCAGTGGACCTCACACACTCTGAAAGACTAGAGACTGGGAAACCCTAACACTGGAATGGGAGATGTGAGACTGAGTGAAGGCAGTCCCTCTTATTTATAGTCTTATTACATAGTTCCACCTCTACCCCTAGATATTCTAAGAGAGAACCACCTAGCCAGGGGTATTATGGTCCAACTCGAGTTTTCCTGATCCGACGACACCGCACCTCCTCACCGGTAGCCTCGCTCCGAAGCGATCTCCCCGATGCCGCCACGTGCTGTCCGTCCGCATCGGGACCTCCGCCCGGGTTTTGAGGCCCAAACCCGCGAAACCTGCCGTCGATGGTTTTGAGGACAAGCATGCAAACTGGGTTTGGTCGAGGGGTTTGGTGAAGATGTCGGCTTTCTGGTTCTCGGTGTTGATGTGAATCAAGTCTACAGTGCCCTTCTCATAGTTGTCTCTCAGGAAGTGGCATCTCACCTCTATGTGCTTGGTTTTGGAATGAAGCACTAGGTTTTTGGCTACACTTATGGCATTGGTGCTGTCACAGAAAAGAGGCACTCGAGTGAACTCTAAGCCAAAGTCTCTCAAGGTAGCAACTATCCAAAGCAGCTGTGAACAGCAAGCAGGAGCAGCAACATACTTAGCCTCACATGTGGATTGGGCAATAGAAGATTGCTTGCGAGAGGACCAAGAGACTATAGAAGAACCCAAAAACTGACAAGTACCAGAAGTAGATTTTTGCTCAGTATGACAACCAGCATAATCAGCATATGAATAACCCGAGAGAGAAAGAGTGGAAGCAGTCGAGTACCAAAGACCGAACTCAGGAGTGAAGCGGAGGTACCTCATGATCCGCTTGACAGCTTGACGATGAGAGGTGCGCGGCGAACCATGAACTGAATGTCCAGTCTTGTCGCCGTCAGGTACAGCAGCGACCCGATCATGCTGCGGTACTCCTTCTAGTCCACGGCTTCTCCCTCAACATCTTCATCCAAGGCAATGGTAGTCGCCATGGGCGTCGAAAGAGGCTTGGCCGCGCTCATGTCAAACTTCTTCAGCAGGTCCTTGGTGTACTTGCCTTGGTGCACAAACGTCCATTCTCGAGTTTGCTTGATTTGCAACCTGAGGAAGAAGGTCAACTTGCCCATCATGCTCATCTCGAACTCCCTGCTCATCAAATTAGAAAACCTTGCCACAAGGGCATGTGAAGAGACACCAAAGATTATATCATCCATGTATATCTGCACGATGAGAATGTCTTTGCCTTGCTTGAGGAGAAACAAAGTCTTATCAACAGAGCCCATGGTAAAACCCTTCTCAAGTAAAAAGGACTTCAACCTAGCATACCATGCTCTCGGGGCTTGTTTGAGACCATACAAGGCTTTATGGAGTTTGTAGACATAGTTTGGGTGGTTGGGATTTTCAAAGCCAAGGGGTTGTCTCACATACACTTCCTCCTCTATGTACCCATTGAGAAAAGAACTATTGACATCCATCTAATACAGCTTGAACCCTTTCGAAGCTGCAAAGGCTAAAAGGATTTTAATGGCTTCTAAACAGGAAACAGGAGCAAAGGTTTCCTCAAAGTCTATCCCCTCTTTTCTGGCAAAACCCCTGAACAACCAACCTAGCCTTGTTCCTAACTATCACCCCATCCTCACTCTGCTTGTTCTTAAACGCCCACTTGATACCTATGGGATGACATTATGGAGGTGGAGGAACTAGGACCCAAACTTGGTTTCTCTCAAAGTTCTCTAACTCCTCATGCATGGCATTAACCCAATCAGCGTTAGATAAAGCGTGTCCAATATCTTTGGGCTCAAAATTGGCAATAAAAGCAAAATGTGCAAAATGAGAGATTTCATAGGACTTGTTGTGAGTGACACGCTGGTTGAGGTTACCGATCATGGTCTCAGGAGGATGGCGATGCTGAATGTGTACAGGTGCCGTCCTTGATGAAGTAGCCTCTTCCTCAACTGCAGCTGGAACTCCCTCAGGTGCAAGAGAGGGATACTGGTCGTTCGGCCCCCATGAAGTCAAAGAAGAAGGATCGGGGCCACAAACAGACGTAGTTGTCGTAGGGTCGACAGGGGCAGCCGGTGGAGTCGGCTCGGGAGCACCCTAGTCGGCATCGTCCTGCTCCTCCACAAAGATTCTTTCACCCATCTCCTGGTCACCTGCACGCTCAAAGACAGGAGAGGAACAAGGTGTGGTTTCATCGAAGGTAACTTCACAAGTCTCCATGATGCGGTTAGTCTCAAGATTAAGTACTCTATATGCACAAGAGTGAGTAGCATAACTAAGAAAAATGCCATCAAAAGACTGAGATTCAAACTTATCGAGATTACCTTGCTTGAGAATGAAGCACCGACACCCAAAGACTCTAAAGTTGCTCACCTTAGGAAGATGCCCAAACCGCAGCTCATAGGAAGTTTTCTTTGTAAAAGCTCGAAGGAAGATGCGATTTGAAACATAACATGCTGTGTTGATTGCTTCGGTCCAAAAGCGCCTAGGAGTCCTATGCTCATCGAGCATCGTCCTGGCCATTTCCACAAGGATCTAATTCTTGCGTTCAAGAATCTCATTCTGCTGAGGCACATAAGGTGAAGAAAACTGATGTTCAATACCCAAAGACATGCAAAAGGCTTCAAAATGAGAGTTCTTGAATTCAGTGCCATTGTCACTGCGTATAGCTCTTATAGCATTCTTGGGAAGTTCATTTTGTAGCCTAAGAACCAAATCCCGCACATGGAAAAATGCCTCATCCTTGGACTCCATGAAAAAGACCCAAGAATAGCGAGAAAAGTCATCCACGATCACAAGAACGTACCACTTCCCACCATCCGATTGAACCCGAGCTGGACCTATAGTGTCCATATGAAGAAGCTCGCCGGGTTGTTTGGTCATCACTTGGTTCACAGGGGAATGAGAAGAGGCTACCATCTTCCCGTGATGACACGGGTAAGACCAAGTCCTTCTCGAACTTTAGCTTAGGCAATCCTCAGATTAGATCAAGAGAGCTCAACCTTGCAAGCAAGTCAAAGCTCAAATGACCAAGCCTCCTATGCCACATCCAAAGCTTAGAAGAAGTGCCTGCCACCAAACACCGAAAGATGCCGAAAGAGCGAGAAAAATCAGCACAAAAGACAAGCCCAAAAGGTACAACCGAACACACAAGATCACCACGCGAATCAAGTATGCGAGAAAGACCCAGCTTAAAACGCACTTTGAAACCATCTCTAAGGAGTTGCGAAACTGAAAGGAGATTGAAATGCAAACTTGAAACTAAAACAACATCCTTGAGCACAAAGTTCTCATTTAGCCTTACCGACCCACGAGAAAGGACCTTACCCTTACCATTGTCCCCAAATGTGATGTACTCCTAAGTCATGGGACTGAGGCTGGAGAACCAATTTGAATTTCCGGTCATGTGACGTGAACACCCGAAATCAACAAGCCATATGTTCTCCAAGCCTCCATGCTGCATCAATAGAAAGACATGGGATGAGCAAACGATATAACACTGGGGTTAGTAAACTGAGGAGAAAACCAGTGTTGGGTCATTTGCCCTAGAAAAGTGTTAGGAAGAACACCATACATGCCATGTCCCATGGGAGAGTAGCGATCACCACGAGAGAGAAAACGTGGTCCGCTAGAAGTGTAGGACTGAGAGCCACTGCCACGGGACTGAGAGTCGTATTGAGAATGACTTGGACCCCACCGGGAACGACCATCACGTGGTCTCATAAACTGAGGCCTAGTACCCTGAGGTCTTGCACCTCTAGGTCTAGCATTGGTCCTCTGAGCAGGTGAGGCATGCATGTCATGAAATGGGCGATGCATGTTCTGGTGTGAAAGCTAAAACTTACACCTCTCATCTCTCTTCCTCCTAAAGCAAAACTCAAACAAGTGACCATCCCTCTTGCAATACTCACAGTTGTACACTTCTCTCTTGGGTTATGGGTGACTCACTCTGTTGTGGACATGGTTCACTCTTGGAGGTGGTTTAGCCTTAGGAAGGGGCTTATCAGAGATGTTTGGCAAAGTGTCAAGTGGGTTCATGAGGTGATTAGGTTTTGGAATTCACACTTGTTTCTGAGGTGCAGCTTTGGGATTCTCATCAATCACTCCATCCCTCACAATGGGCTTGGTAGGCTCAGAGGGCTTAGGTGGGTTTATCTTGATAAGCTTGGGAGGGTTGGTGGGTTTCTCACTCATGCTCAAACCACTATGTTCACCAACCTTGCCAAATACATTGTCACCCTTCCCACCTGAAGCAAAGCCTAAACCCGTTGTGTTAGTACCCCTCTTGTAGTGACTCATCATCATGCCGAACTGTGGTTCACTGCAAGAAAGCCAACTCAACATGTGCCGAAGGAATGTGTTTTCTTCTTTGGTCTTTTTCTTGTCATGCCTATAGTTAGCTAGCTCTAGCTCCAAAGTCTCACAGCAAGCACACTTAGCTCTAGCACCACCACTTGTACTAGACTGCTCAAGCAAAGCGATAACAATAACCTTATCAGAGAGCTCATTGCGCAACTCAACACAAGACTTGCAAGCCCCAAAATGACTGGTTTGGATCTAACCTCATCAAACTCATCGAGCAAAGCAGAGTACTTGGACTGCAAAGAAACAAGACTAGACATGTGAACAACGCATTCATCGCATTCAGTCTCATCGGATACAACAACCCTATCCTTCTTAGCATGCTCAAGCTCATCTAGCACTGCAAGATACTTAGCCTTGAAACCATTGCGTTCTTGAGCAGCATGAATAAGCAAAGCATCTTGCTTGAGCATGGTGTCAGTCACAGAATCAAGCTCAGCGAGAAGGGATTAGACTGTGTGTTCTACCTCAGGGTTAGTGTCGACCTCTTCTTTGTCGCCGGTGGTGGTGTTGTTGTCGAACACCATGGTGCAGTAACTTCCTCGGCGCTCGTTGGCGTAGAAGCTCAAGCCGTTGAACTTGTTCTCCACTTTCTTCTTAGCCTCATCATCACTTGGTGGAGAATCACTGTCGGAGTCGACGTCGCTGAAGTTGACGACCAGAGCGCGCTGCTTTGCTTGCAAGGCCTCAAAGTACTTCTTATTCATGCGCTTGGGGTCGAAGTCCTTCTTGGACTTGTACTTGCGGGAGGATGACTCATGCTTGTCCTTGTGCTTGATGTAGTCGTTCTTGCCGGAGTAGCTCTTGTTTGGGCAGCTGGCGGCGTAGTGGTCAAGCTTTCCACATTCAAAGCAACCTTGCTTGTTGCCACCACGTCTACGGTTCAAGCGGTTGTTGTGGAACCACGAAAACTTGCTGATGACGAGCGCCAGCTCATCATCCCCAAGAGCTTCCATCTGCTCCTCTATTGCAGACACAAGAGAAGACAAGGCAAGCGACAACTGTGATGGGTTAGCCAAAGAAGAACTTGAACTTGAGTTACTTGACACCAAAGCCATGGTAGGAGCAGACTGATTCTTGATCCTCGCCTACGTCTAGAGGCCAATCTTGGTGCACTTGAGCTTGCTGAACAGCTCATCTACAGTGAGAGTTTCGTAGTTGGCCGACTCAATGATCGCCTGCACCTTGACCTCCCAGACCCTCCAATCTAGGGCATACAGAAGTTTGAGTGCCCTCTGATGATCGTCATAGGGCATAGCTGCATTTTTAGCTCGCATGTTGTTCACAATGGTGGTAAAACGAGAAAACATCGAGTCAACAGTTTCTCCATCCACTTGAGTGAAGTTCTCATACTCTCGCTTGTATGTCTCGTAGAGTCTGGTTTTGACATGGGCTGTACCCTCATGGAAGCTTTGAAGCCTCCTCCAGATCTCTCGAGCCGTCACACAATCGGAGACACGATCGAACTCAGAAATCGACAAAGCAGCAAAAAGTTCAGCACGGGCAATATTGTTCGCATTGTGTTGGTTGATCTGCTCTTGATTGATACAGGTAGCAAGTACCACGTAATCAGCATTCTCAATGATCTCCCAAACACGCGAATCAATCCCCTGAAGATGGGCCTGCATACGAATCTTCCAATATGAGTAGTTCTCTCCATTGAATTGGTGTGGCTTGCCCGGACGGTGACTCAAATCCATGCCTTCTTTAGACTGTCCAATACGAGTAGTTCTCCCCATTGAAGGACCGGATAGGCGACCAGGGGGGTGAATGGGAGCCTCAAAATTTCTTTTGAAACTTTTGGGTCCTTGACTCAACAAACACCCCAAGAAACAAACACAAAATCCGGTGATGACTATGACCCTATTGAGAGGGTGGATGTTCCCTAGGAACACAGCGAGTCACCACAAGAACCAAGAAAACAACTTGAGAAACGATCAAAGAACGAACAAGCATGAACCGGAAGAAATCAGCTTCACTGCGCAGGGGCGGACTGTCCACGGGTCCTGACCTGGACTGTTCGAGGTGTACGGACAGGTTGAGGACTGTCTGCAGTGCTAGCAACTATGGACTGTCCGAGGTTCCGGCTGTAGACTGTCCGCGGGCAAAATGCCAGAAAACAAACCGATCGGGAAAAGTTCTGGACACCATGAAGTTCTGAGCCTCGGACTGTCCGGCTCCTCAGGTGCGGACTGTCCGCAGGTATGGACAGTGCCCTAAGTTTGAACGGCGGACTGTTCGCGATGACAGGCCAGACTGTCTGGAGGCAAACACCGAAAACTCAAACTTCAGGAACAGGTTCTGGACAGGAAAAATCGACTGACCGGTGGACTGTCCGCGACTTGTAGCCGGACTGTCCACGGGTATAAAATTTTGAATAAAAACGGAAGTCGAGAGCTCAGTTTTGAACTGGACATAGTCCGGACTGTCCGCAGTAAAGATTTCGGACTGTCCACGAATACGGACAAAAGTCAGTTCAGGCTGGAAGCCACTGGCTCGACCCTGACGCCCGGACTGTCCGCGCCTACAAGATCGGACTGTCTGCGCCTCCCAGAAAATCGCCCGAAAATCGCCTTTCACCAACAATTAACCCAATCTCTCTCGAATCAAAACCAACTGCAACAAAATTTGGAGAGATTGTTTCTCATGCAGTGGAGAGGCTATCCTCAAAGGATCATTGCCCAATTCGAAGAAAGTAGGGAGAAATCGAAAGAGGGGTGAAGAACGAACTAGAAATCATCATGAACACAAAACCGCACCGATTTATGAGCTTGTGAGGAATCAAACGATTTTCTTTAGTGGAAACACTCTACTCATGTCATAGCTCGATCCAAGGCAAGAAAAACAACCTTAAACGGTGCAAAATCGAAAAATTTCGACCACAAAAATAGAGGGAGGAAAGGAACTCGGGATGAACAACTCAAGAACAACAAGAACACAAATTCATCACGAGATTCACACAAAGATAAACGCCCAGAGGGCACGAGCACATTAGGGGGTGCTATTCTCATAAATAAATCACTACAATATTTTGCAGTGGACCTCACACACTCTGAAAGACTAGAGACTGGGAAACCCTAACACTGGAATGGGAGAGGTGAGACTGAGTGGAGGCAGTCCCTCTTATTTATAGTCTTATTACACAATTCTACTTCTACCCCTAGATATTCTAAGAGAGAACCACCTAGTCAGGGGCATTATGGTCTAACTCGAGTTTTCTTGATCCGACGGCCACCGCGCCTCCTCACCGGTAGCCTCGCTCCGAAGCGATCTCCCTGATGCCGCCACGTGCCGTCCGTCCGCATCGGGACCTCCGCCCGGGTTTTGAGGCCCAAAAACTGTAAACCTGCCATCGATGGTTTTGAGGACAAACCACCAAACCGCCCGTGAGTATCGTACCGCGTACGCATCCCCCGCCGATGGTTTTGAGGCCAAACCACCAAACCGTCGCCGATGGTTTTTAGGGCAAACCACCAAACCTTCCGCGAGTAGCGTAGCCCGTACGCGTCCCCCGCCATGTACACTTGCGCTTGTCGATGTCCCAAGTGTCAGCCACCGCGGCTGGCCACCTGGCCGTCTGGTCCGTCAATCCAAGCCTTGCGTCCGTCTTTCACCGCAATCGGTCCGTCAGCACGGCACGTCCTACTTGACCTTCTCCCGACCGCTGCCACCGTATCCGGACTCTACACCTGCATATCACGAGCCAAGAGACACCGTTTCGACACATAACCCTGTGCCAGGGGATCAGTAAAACCACTGAACCAACCACACACCAAAGTATTGGCATGTTAATAATCGCTCATCACAACCACAAAAGTGCTTCACAATGGTTATGTAAAAACCATGTGTTCACAAAATAATACAGCAGGAGTAGATGGTGGGAGGAGGAGCTCTTCCTTTTGGGGACACTGTCCTTGCTGTACCACTGGAATCTGCCTCGGAAAGGGGCCGGCGGTGCTTACCCAACAATTCAGACAATGCGAACCACCGGAGTTGTACAATATGTACTCATGGGCTTTTGGATGATTGGGCAGTTGCTGCTGCTAATCATCTACTAGCTTTTCTGTAGCAAGGTACATACTCCGTAATACGCAACCTAGACTAGACCAACCTGCACAGCGATTATCTTAGTAAGTTCAAGGCTTCAGGCACCATGTGCCACATGCTCCCCTTCCTCCTTTTTTTTTCTTCTTCTGTGTTTAGGGTGATCTGTTGCCTCCAGCTCCGAACTGAAGATCACTAGTAGTACTGCATTCTTGATCTGATCGAGATCGGACGAGCAGCGAGTAAGAGCATCTCCTACAGACTAGCTATCACACTCTTTTGGTAAAACTAAGAGAATAATATGCTCTAACAGACTCGCCAACTGGATCTCTAAAATAGAAAACTCATCATCCCGGTTTTGTTGCTCGGTAGAAGAAGCGAGCGACCTTCGCTCTCCATCCCATCCATCGCGGCATGCATGAGTCTCGGCAGTCCTCTCCATCCCATCCTTCGCGGCATGCATGAGTCTCGGCAGTCCTGACAAGTTTAAAAATTGAAAGCAAGTTTGATGATGTGGCAGCGAATGAGACGACAAGTTTGAAAATAGAAAGCCAGTTTAGAGAAGCTGTTGTAGGACTTTTTGATCTAGACAGGCTAAATTATTTTAGAGAGTCAATTTAACTATCCTGATTTACCACTCTTGGAGTTGTTCTAAGAAGAGCTATACCATTCGCGATGAGAATCTTGATCTTGGTAGTGCTGCAAGATGGCAGGGTTATCATAAACCTTGGTACTCCGTACTAATAGTAGCTTCTGTTCTGAGAAGTGAGGACCCAGCATCAGCGACCACTGCGTGCACACTGCTGTCTGTTGAGCACTGGATAGTGGGGCACCGGCAATCTTTCTTGCCGTCCACCAAGAGTGCAAGAAGACCATCGTCGTCAACATGGATTGGATAACCATACGCAAGGAAGGGCAGGGCAGCTTTATTACCGAGAACAGAGAGACATTGATCCTTCCAATCCACGCTCGAGTCTGAAACGCCTCTAGTCCAGAGCTTTCGGTAGGCATCATTGCTGCTGCAGCAGCAGAGTGGTCGAGTGGAGTTTGTGGTGGAGCTTTTTTCTTTTTGAACGAAATTTGTGGTGGAGCCTTTTCAGATCAGATTCAGATAGGAGGCATCCCCAAGCTCCAAGCGGGAGGCCGGAGGGGACGGGAGCATCACGCAGAGGCAGAGGCAGACACACGGCATCGGCAGCGCGCTGCAGTCAGGGCGGCAGTGCTTTCCGACATCAGTGCACGCGTTGCCGGCCGGTCCGGCTCCGGTTCTGGCGAGCCCGCCGAAAGCGGGGAGCACGGGCACACACCGGACAGTAGCTTCTCCTGTGCGCACGCCTTCTCTTCCATTCTTGTGCATGTCCACTTTCGGCACGCACAGGTGGAGGTGGCCGGGCACTGCAGGCTGCAGCTATGCTCAGCAGGCAGGCTCAAGCCAACCCCGCCAGCAAGCTTGCGACTGGGAATGCGACCGCGACGACGACGGCGTCGGCGATTCCTGTTCTGGTCATGTCATGTTGCTGCGGCCCACGCCCACCGCCACGGATAGAGCGTGATGGGCACCGTGGCAGGACGTGCAAGCAGTCGCCCTGACGACGAGACCATGGTTTTTTTTATCCGCCGAAATTCATCGAAATTTCCGTTCTATCCGCAGGATCCAACAAAATTTGATATCGGCCAATTTTCCCCCCTTTTTCCTTGCTCCCACCGAGACGGTCAAAATTCAGTCACCCGACGGTACACGGTTATAAAAGGTTTATTCTTGTTTTTATCTGTAGATAAGCGATGCTTAATAGCTTATGAATAGTTTTAGTCTAATTCTATGATTTTTTTAAAATAACTTGAGTTTTTTTTAATTTAGTCTGATAATTCCGATATATCCCATTTATCCATGATATTCGATAAGATTTTATTCCCCAATATATGTCTTAATAGTTTTTCAATGGCTTTAGTATATAATTAGTATTCATTGCGAATAACACAATATTATCATAAAAGTAGATAAAATGGTATTTTTGTGATGTATAATTGAGATATTCATAGGGCACTAAACACTTTTCAATGTGTTAGTTAAGGGGGGGGGGGGGGGGGGGGGTGGCGCACCGTCCCTCATGGCTACACCCAACTGGTCATGGCCCATGGCGGCAGAGGGCGAGGAGGTCACTTTCTGCGTGCTACGGCGTGTGCAAGGGCGGTGTTGCTGACCAGCAGCGGTGCCACACTACTTGTTTCAACAGCCGTCCATGCAAGTTCGATTGCCACTACGGTGAGTATTTCAGTTATTCTACGTGCTTCACCATCGTAATACAATAGCTTATTTAATTAATTTCTGTGTTTTTCAGACGACGTTGTTGGCAGCGGAGCGGGGGGGGCACAGTTGTTGGCGGTACCACCGGTGGCGACGAGTCCAACTACTCTCCACGATGCAACATGCTGTGAGACTCCAAGGCATCATTCTATGTATTTAGGCCAGTCTTGGTGGATAATTTCATTGTGTTATTTCCAAGACAATAAAACTTTGATGAAACTCTCACTCTCAATGCAAAGTTTCGTTATGAAGTTCCAAACAATTTCATAACTCATAGATAATAGTTGGTAATCGTGCTAAGAGAGTTTCTTCAAATGAAACTTATTTCTTCTCTCTGGACTAGCTGTTTTAGCAGCACTGGTTTATGCATAATAGCTAGCTAAGAAAACACGGTATGATAGGGTTATATGGATACCTACCTGCGAAGGAATTAGCTCTATCGTTGAATCGAAAATAAGATACTACCGAAGTCCCTCTATTTTATCTTAGCATGCCGATTCTATTGCACCGGCAACCGAAGTCGAACATCCATACGACGATCTTCATGCGTGAAGGGACGGGAGGAAAGAAAGGGCGGTAGATGATAATGTGAAAGGGCGCCGTGTCTGGGCGGGCGGGCTTGATAGTAAAGCCAAAGAAAGACGCCCCAAGACATTTCCCACTACTAGATAGTGGGCATAAATCTCATGATAAGTCCCAAAAGATTCATATTGAACTTCAATTGGAACTTCTCTTGACCCAACGATGCGTTGATCTAGTTTCCATCGGAGCCACAAGGGACTGTTTAAACCGATTCGTTTCTGTCTATAAGCTCCCAGTGCATCATAGGAACTAGAAAAATGGGGTTCTTTTACACTGCCATATCATCAAAAGAGCATACATGACAACATATTTAATAATGCAAATAAAACTCATATGAAACTTCCGCTAATAAGAAATATAATGGGTGAACTATTAGCATGCGACCTCTCTAGAATACCGAGTCCTCACAAGAACTAACCTCGATTAAAAAAAATAACTCTCACTAACCTTAGAATGAAAATTGATGAAATTTCTAAACTAATAACCCAACTGAAATCACGTCAATCAGATGTACGAAGCTCGAGATATCAAAATAACAATGCAAGCACACCAATCAGATGGAATTTATGAAGTATATAATAACCCTAATTTCACGATTAAGCAAAATCTATGTATGAAAGGTTAATCAACTCAATTTCTGAAATCACTAGAGCACAGTTTTAGATGATTGATGCAATATGCTTGACAACAAGTGATCAATCCAAAATAAAATACTAGGCACATCAAGAGACGCAGTATGCTTGACGTGTATGTGCATGGCTACAGAGGTCACAAAGGATGCTCAACAGGGATTATAAGACGGGCCATTTAGACAGATCCAAGAAGGCCCACGCAACAGCCCAGTAAGCGCGGATGCGCCTTGGGAAAAAGTAGCCGGCCCTCCTCCTCACGGGCTCCTTGCTTTCCTGCCCGCACAGGGGAAGCGATTTCGTTTCGTTTGGTTTCGTTTCCTCCCGTTCGTTTCGTTGGAGGAGCCGGCGGAGAGGAGAGGCGAGGCGAGGCGAGCGGCACGGAGACGGGAGGGAGGGACCTCGCGCCACCACCAGCCGCCCGAGTCTCCCCGCGCCATGGATCCCATCAAGAAGCTACTCGAGGACGACGAGGTGCCCCGCCTGACCTGGGCCTCTCTTGGTCATTTTTGTGCCTTCTCTTCCATTCTTATGCATGTCGACTTTCGGCACGCACAGGTGGAGGTGGAGGTAGCTTTCATCAGCAGGAAGGCTTGAAGCCCAAGCCGGGGCCGGTCCGCCATGGTCGTCATGTCAAGCCGGCACTCATGCCGTGGGCCACGCCCACCACCACGGATAGAGCCTGATGGGCACCGTGACAGGACATGCATGCAGTCGCCCTGATGACGGGACCTTCGCAGCATTGTGTCACCGTCCACGACTCGGATGCAGCAAGTGAAAATGCCCGTGGCGGTAACTCTGAAGACACTGAAGCTTCTGAATCAAACAATGATGAAGGAACAGGAGGAGTGGGCCGTATCCAGGCTAAACGCAACAGTTGGGCCAGAATGGGTAGCGTAGTTAGCAGGCCCTGCGAGGCCCATGATGAAGGGGAGGCCTTCGTGCTCCTCTTGTAACGATCCTGAGACAGGGAGAGAGATGAACCAGAACTAGACTCTGAACCGTACCCGGTGGCTGGCGGCGGCAGCAAGCGCGTTGATCGCCGGCGTCTCGAGGTTCTGTTCCAGTTACCTACGTAATATATACATCCTCGGCTTGGTCGGTAACACATTGGTACCGAACTCTATCACTCTTGGTAATTTGGCAGTAGTAGTATGGGACACATCTTGGTAATTTGGTGGTAGTAGATAGTATGAGACACAAAGGTCTCGAACTCTAGGTTGGCGGGGCGGCGAGAACTGGTGAGATCAGTGCTCAGGTCGCTGCCTGTTTACTTGCTAACTGTGATCAAGGCACCAAAGAAACTGAGGAAAAAGTTCCTCTGGGCAAGGGATGGTGAACTCAGCGGGGAAAATGTAAATTGACCTGGGCAAAGGTAGTTTGTACACGCCCCAGCCTAATGGCGGTCTAGGAATCAAAGATTTGGAATGCTATAGTCGATACCTAAGGCTAAGATGGCTGTGGTTTGCGTGGGATAGCAGACAAGACCATGGCAGGGCCTGCAGGTTCCGGTAACTGATGAAGACAGAGCAATGTTAAATGCAGATGCAGTCACGGTAAAATAGGAGCGGGCGTTTAGCGTAAAATTACACTTTTGCAAAATCCCCCTCACACCCCTACTCGCAGTTGGTTTACACGGTTTGCACAGAAACGTTGGTTTACCCTTGATACGTTGTCTTTTCTAATAACTTAATAGGTGGTTATTATTTACACTGGTGTGAACATAGAAAGATATAAGAGGGGCCATACGCTAACATGTGCAAGTCATGCAAACGGGCTTGGGTGGTTAAGACAACCATGACATGAGTGGTGTGGTGCCAACAAAGGTTTTGCAACTCCAAGAGACACGAGTGAGAGATGGAAGCAATGAAGTGTTCCTCTTTGATATTAGATATAAATATAGAAAATAAGAGAAGAGCGTGGAACACACGAGTGAACCTAAAAGTGCTAATTAATTTAGTAAAATAATAATACATGACAGTATAATCTAATACCTATATAAAAAAGAATGTATTTTGAGTTTTCTTTGAGTTAAACTATCTTAGCTTTAACTTAGTTTGTAGAAAATAATATAAATATTTATGATTCCAAATATACTCTTAAAATATATTTATGATGAATCTGATAATATATATTTACTGTGATAAATATTTATATCTTTAAATTTAGTCAAAACTAAGATGCTTTGACATAATACTATGCTAATTGTATTTTAATTTTGATGGGACAGAGGGAGGAAAGAAAAATTACATGTGGAATGTAGGTAGATGTATTTTACGTCCCACGGAGACTTGCAGGGCTTGGAGAAAACCAAAAATAAATGAAGGCAATAGGATTTTCTAATCTAGTATTAAAGATAAGGAATTGAACTGGCCGGTGACGTTAGTTTTGGACAAAATTAATGATTCTACCAACCAACCGGTTGCGTTTCCGAGTCTTGTGCATACTGCACAAGTCATCCTAATTATACTTTGGTAAATAGAGGTTAGATATATTACTTAAACATAGATTAGACAATTTTATATCAGCTTATAGATGTAATCTTGCATTGTCTACTTTGACCTACTTGTCAACCACACTCTAATATTATATACAAAATTTTGTTATGACATATCTAGATTTAGAATCCTTTACTTACATGGGGAATTGAAAATCCTTGTGTTTATCTAATGGTTAAAGCATAGGGTGCGTAAAAATTGTTAGGTAACACGTATATTTCAATTCTTTCACTATTTTATACTAGGCTAGAAAGGTCGGATAAAACAATCAGTGCTTGATAGCTTACGTGGATTGTTGATATAAGTGGATTGCCCATCATCTTAAAAATACAAAAATTAAAGTGGACCCATCTTCACCGATTCGTGGGTCGTGGCTGACGTTGATGGTCCTCTCCTCGAGAGCGTCGAGGTCATTGACGCCGTCGTTCATGACCTTTCTCATCGTGCTTATGCTAGCTGTATGCCTGGGGGTATTTGACCAGCTTCCTCCAACAAATCTTGCAGATCAGAGGATTGAGCAATATCGATGCCAAATAACTGACATGGTTGGTACCCATAGAGGACAACAAACGGAATGCACCCACGAGAGGTATAGCTAGTGCCAACCATTGAGACCATCGTTTGAGGAAAACATGGACAATGCATCTGAAGTATGTCTCCAAGATTGGATAACTCTTTCTCCCCTCTACCATAAATTCTGAGCAACGTTTGTCCGCTGAGGATTTCATCTTAGCTTGAGCACGTATAAGATGTTGTCGCACAAGCTTTTGATTCAAGTTCTTTTCCTCCAACCAGTCCTCCAGATCAGAGGATTGAGCAATATCATTGCCAAATATTTGACATGGTTGGTACCCATAGAGGACAACAAACGGACTGCGACCACGAGAGGTATAGCTAGTGCCAACCATTGAGACCATCGTTTGAGGAAAGCATGGACAATGCATCTGAAGTATGTCTCCATGCATTGGTTAACTCTTTCTCCCCCCTACCATAAATTCTGTGCTAGATATTTTTATTGTTGGAAATTTATTGTTGAAAGTACATTTACATAAGACTTTTTGGGATGATCGAGCGGTGGTATAATTCGCCATTTTGCCAAAAGTCAGGTTACTTATCTATGGGGCGGCATGCAAGATTCAACCGGCCACACTCTTATCATCGCCTCATAGCAATGCCCAAATATTAGATAATCAAACAATATGGTTGTAGGATAGATTGGAAAGAAATACTATTATGTGATAAAGAAGTACACATGTATTTGCATTTGCTTCAAGAAGTGCCCAAATTCTGGGATGAATTTGTGTCTGTCATCATTATCTGGGAAAACTACAAGAGCTAAAGCATTAATGGACCTCTTGGTTGTTACCTTCTTCGCGATTCTTGTGGCTTGCGGGGATGAGCTAGCATAGGCATAAGCATAACAGTGCCGTATTTTATAGGCTCTGCATAGCTGCAATCTTACTCCTACAGGTGAGTTTCTTACTGTCATCTTTGCTTCCTCATATTTTAAATAGATGAGCAAACAGAGTAGCAAAAAATTGGTCGGTGGTAATTGCTCTGCTCAGGGTGGTTGCAGAAGTATGTGGCCAAAGAAAGCAGTTTTTGTAAGGCTCATTGACAAAGGAGATTGCCACCATCAATTTAAGGCTGTTGCTTCGTCCCTCAGGATTCTCCATTTCCCTATATATAGTAAAACGCTGGTGTAAAAAATTTCAAGACATAGTAAAACGCTGGTGTAAAAAAGGATCAATCCCATATGAATAATTCATACATAAGAGATTTCTAAGTTAATAGGTGGTTATGTTTGCACTTGTGTGAACATAGAAAGGTAGAAGAGGGGCCATACGCTAACATGTGCATGTCATGCGAACGGGCTTGGGTGGTTTAAGACACCATGACATGAGTGGTGTGTTGCTAACAAAGGTTTTGCAACTCCAAGAGACACAAGAGTGAGGGATAGATGGTTGGGGGCAAAGTGAGAGATGGAAGCAATGAAGTGTTCCTCTTTGATATTAGATATAAATAAATATAGAAATAAGAGGATAGCGTGGAACACACGGGTGAACCTAAAAATGCTAATTAATTTAGTAAAATAATAATACATGACAGTATAACATACTACTTATATCAAAAGAATGTATTTTGAGTTTGCTTTGAGTTAAACTATCTTAGGTTAACTTAGTTTGTAGAAAATAATATAAATATTTTTGACTCCAAATAGATGCTCTTAAAATAGATTTATGATGAATCTGATAATAAATATTTACTGTAATTACTATTATAATATCTTTAAGTTTAGTCAAAACTAAGATGCTTTGACGTAATGCTATGCTAATAGTATTTTTTATGCGACAGAGGGAGGGAAAAAAACATTAGATGTGGAATGTGCAGTAGGTAGATTGATAGAGGTAGATAAATGTAGACAGATGGTGTAGATGTATTTTAGGTCCCACGGAGACTTGCACACATATATACTCCTGGGCTTGGAGAAAACCAAAAATAAATGAAGGCATAATAGGATTTTCTAATCTAATATTAATGTAACAAATGTTACGCTGGAGGCCACAATGGGCGGAATTTTTTTGGCGAAGTTGACGGAGATTGACGGTGACCAGCGGTAGAGCCGCGGCCAGATGACGGTACGTAGGCGGCGATACAGCGGTGGCGTGGTGGAGGCGGCCTGGCGGCTAGGGTTCGGGGTAGGAAGAGAGATGAAGAGCTGGAGCTAAAATAAGTGCCTTGCGACTACTTTTTTATTGATTCAATCTGATTACATCTACGATGTATTTATAGTACGGGGATTACTTAGCCTCTAAGCGACATAAAACCCTAGTCTAGGTGGCTGCGGCGGCGGCGCGTGGAGAGGAGGCGCTGCGCGCCCTGGCCTTGGCCTCCTGGGCTCGTCGTATGGGCCTTGGTCTCTTTACTTGTTGTATCACTCCCCATTTTTCACGCAGCGCGTCCTCATGCTGCAAGCCTGGTGGCTCCTTGATGGTGATGGCGTCGCATGGTAGCGTGTTGCTATCGTTGTCGTCGGGGGCCGGTTTGACGATGATGACCGGGAAATCGTCGTTTCGTCCTTCTGCTGTTCCTCCAGAATAGCGTCATCGATGGCGTCGACGTTGGGGCGTAGTGCCGGCGTGACATCAGGTGTGCCGTTGACAAGGGCACACACGTCCGACAGCATGGCCGCGTTCTGCGGCGCTCTTGCTGGCGTGGTCGCGGTCACCGTTGATGCAGCTGGTGTGACGTCGAGGGGTGCCGGTGACGATGGCGGCCACCGACGGCATGGCCACGGAGTTGGCGTTGAAGGCGTCGCGCATGCGCGCGATCTCCTTCTCCTTGGCCGTGAGGCGTTTATCCAGCATAGCGATCTCGTCGTCGACGTTGATGGTGACGACGTTGGTGGTGTTCGGATCTGATCCGATGTGAACCTTGTTCTCGTGTTGCACGAAAGAAATTTATAGTTCCTGAACTGCACCTGCGAGTAGGGCGCGGATGTCGTTGCAGATCTCATCGACGTTCATGGCGGTGATGGCGGCCATGGATTGTAGTTATGCACACTGCACGCAAGTCATCCTAATTATACTATTGGAACGTATAAGCCGGGAGTTGAACCTTACCTAATAACCAAAAAGAAATAGACTACTACTAATAAGCGATAAATCAAGTGATCGGTCTAGTTTTGCCAACACATGCATGTACTTTTCTTTTGAGAATCAAGAGAGAGCTATATTAAATGGAACTCATTGTCTTACAATCATGATCAATGAAAGACTCAGACACAAAAAGGAGCACGAAAACGCCACATAACACTATGATGCAGACGCCTAGCCATTTGCGCTAGCTGGTCCGCCACCAGGTCCCGCTCTCTCTTGACATGGTCGAAAACAAGCCTTGGACAACTCGCCGCAGCCTCTAGGGACTCTCTGATTACGAAGATTGACTTCCCCCGCTGGTCTTCTGGCTTCGATAAACTCTTGGTCACCGAGAGGCAGTCGGATATTGGCTGATGAATCACACTCCCTTGCCAGCGTGAGACCCTCAAGGCACGCCATTGCTTCGATTTCTTCTGCTTCGGACGCATGGTCCACCCACCTCCATGCTGATAAGGGAACTGTGCCATCGCAGTCCTTGATGACACCACACCTAGGCCAGCTTTCCCACCATCCACCGGGCAAGCTCCATCAACGTTAAGTTTGCACCATCCCTGTGGTGGCGCGTTCCAGCCTGCGACAGTTCGCCTCACCTTGGGTTCAATGCAGCTTTACCTTTCCTATCAGGGGCCATTCCGCTCATGGATAGTGACTCCGATAAATGTACAAGGAAATGAACTGAATCAGCAACCCGGGACCCCCTGTTGGAGTGCGTGAGCTCATGTCTCATTGCCCAAGCACGCCACCATATAAGCAACAGGTGCTCAGCATAGTCGCCGTCAATCTGCCCCAAAATAGTTTGGAACCATTCAGGCCCAGACTTCACCATTGTTCTTTCGCTAGGAAGGTTCCAGTGCTCTCGCATCGCCTCCCGCAGCGTGGCTGCATGATTACAGCCTGCCAATACATGCATGTACTAGTGCTAATGCACTTGTTTGCAGCGTGGAAGTCAAATCTTCCCGGTTTATATATGTTGATCTCTGGTGGTGGTGGGGAATTGAATCCGGTCCTCTACGTGGTTTTGCGATTCGGTTTTTTGCCCCTCATGGAATTTCTTCTGTTTTATTTGGTGACGTGAATGTATGAGTGACATATAATAGAAAACACCAAATACAATAAACCTTTACTCCTGGTTATATTGCTTAGGAACATTGGAGAGGGCGATGAGGAACTTAGAGGAAGGTGTGGAGGCGGAGAACACCAGCAATGATGTCCAACACAAGCTGGAGGCTCAGTCCAACTGGACTTCGAGTTTACCTTAGCCTTTAGGACTAGCATATGCAATAGAGGGGGCTTCGACTACCTCACCAAGGATTACTACCCGCGCTGTGCTTTCTGCACGCTACCCATCAATCTACGTCGCATGGACACCGCCTTCTTCCGGTTCCATCTGAACTACTGTAAGGTCCGACGCCCCGGTCTTCTCAGCACTCGACGAGTTGAACGCGCCGGACGCCAGGGCTGCATCCGACGCTCCATAGGAAGGGTCCATGGCCGCGTCCGATGCTCCTTAGACGCCTCTCGTCGATCCGATTCTCAACCAAATTGCCTTATGAGCCAACACCAAGTGTATACATCACAAGTGTATGTGTGTTAGCATTTTTCAAACCATTTACCAAGACAATTATGTTAGTGCTCTAGATCCTAATGCATATGCTCAATGATTAGACCTAGGAGGCACTTGAACGTCGAGATAACCGTGACCTCTCCTCTTGATAGTATGGCTATCTATCCTAAATGTGATCACACTCGCTAAGTGTCTCGATCACTAAACCGGCACTACTAGAAATGTGTTCATCAATGACGATTCACTTGTGACGATTACTAATTTTGTCACATAATGAGAGCATTCTATGACGAAATGTGTAGGTCATTAGTCAGAAGTGAGAGAGCTTTGGCACGAAGAATAATGACGAAAATAAAATAATCGTCACACAATAACAAAACTAAATCGTCATTGATTGTTTGGCTCCTGTACAACCTCGAGGACATGGGTCCAGCTGGACCTGCAGCCTTCCTCCTTCCTTTTTTTTTGCAAAAAAAGCTCACTAGGTGAGCTTCGAACCCGTGACCTCCTGCTAAGTTGATATGTGCCTTACCACTGGAGCACTTAGCCTTTTGTGATAAAGGTATGCATATGTTTTTATTTGTAAACTTTCAACATGGTAATTGAATCATAAATGATGACGTGACGTCATAGTCCCTCCAGCGGGTCCCACACCGAGGACGTGGCGGAGCGGTCCCACCATCTGGTCCCACGTCGATGACGTGGCGATGCGGCCTGCCCCTCCTTTTAATTTTTGCAAAAATGATAACCCCGCAGGGGGAATTGAACCCACTACCTACCTCTAGACATGGAGGAGGCATTACCACTAGAACACTCGGCCTTTTGTGTTGATGGCATGCATGTTTGCTTATATGTAAATTGAATACATGATAGGCCTTTTGTGTTGATGGCATGCATGTTTGTTTATATGTAAATTAAAAACATGATAATTGCAAAAAAATTCCTCCAACAAGAAGGTTCAAACCTGTAACCTACAGGTTAACAAGTAAGATTGTTACCACCAAAATACTCACACGTTTATGTTTGTAGTATGCATATTTTCTTATTTGTATGTAGGACATTTTTTTTAATTTTTTCCCATCGGACTTCATCATGATTGGTAGACATACGTGGCGCAGATATTGAACTTCAAGAGAAACATCCTTAATCATATAGAGACGTTTTTTTGTGCAACACTGAAAATATTTAACCTACCAAGAGTGCCTATAAGCTCACGTGGCTTATTATTCACCAGCATACGGCTTATCTTCTACTCGAGATAACATGGCATATATTTTAATTAAAAATACTAGTAGGAAAAAAATAAAAGGTGTTAATAATTTAGTTGTGTCGGATGGGGTTAACTTCTTATTTGTTTATTATCTGTATACTTTTTCCATAATTGTAGGGTCGTGGCTTGATCTTTTATTTTACTTATTATTAAAAAATCAGAAACACAATTGGAGCTGATTAAAGACATCCATAGATTTCGAACTAGCGACAGGGCAAAACTAATGCACTAATGCACTACGCATCACAATGACCTACCAAGCCGGTATAACTCCTGTGTTTGCTTGTTCATATATCGTTGTTATCCACAAATTTAAATATATGTATATGTTTTTTTAGCTCAATATATGTATATGTTTGTATGTTGATGAGAAATTAGAATATAGAAATTAAAGAAGAGGAACGGCCTAGGAGCCCAAGTCCAACCGACCTACATCGCAATACCACCGTAAAGCCCAGCTGTCCAATATGCGGGATGGCCAGATCAGCCCAGAATGGTATGCCTCTCCCTACATTTTTTTTTTGATAAGTCTCTCCCAACGTGTTGACAGTAAATGGCCGCTTGTGCCCATGTGGAGCATGCCTACTGGGCGGGCCACGTCGGTGGGGGTGCTCGGGCAATAGCGGCTGCCGTGCCGCCTAATGCCGGCTGCCTAATGCCCCTAGCTCTTCGTGGGTTCTTCTCAGTTCCTCACAGTAAGATCACGTCACCATGTACACCATGTCTATCTCTACGATTACGTGGTCATCTTCATGTCACCTAGCTTCCTCATCGTATATGTTGTTAATATATTTCTACATTCACTTAATAAAACCATTAGCAAATAGGTGTGTCATCAATTAGTCAAAACCCAGCAATAGCTTTCAACTACATGATGCATAAAGTAAATTACTGCCAAGATTCAAGATAGAGTGGTTCATTGTTTTTCTCAGCTTTACCATTTCTCTTGTTTCCAAGTAGTAACGCAAAGCTAATACAGAGAAATGGGGAGAAAGTATGTTACATTACTTTTTAGGAGGTTTATTGTGGTACAACTAAACAACTGTGGACCACCGATCGATCTGGAGTTGAGAATATGAAAAATATCTTAGTTCATTTGTTTCTAGAAATTTAAGCGAAGGTTATTTTCTTTCTCATGTTTTGTTTTTGAACGCTTCGAGGCATGGGTGTGCTTAGTATAGGCTAACATGGTCCATGGCCCCCTGCTCTATATGATTCTCCACTAATATATCTCTTATTCCTTACTAGTAGAGAACAAATTTTTGGTTTTAGGATTTAGTTCCGGTTTTTTTTCCCATAATCCCCTACCCGACGGCTAGGGCAGCGGCTTTTGCAGGAGGGGGATAGGAGGGGACCTTTACTCCTGGTTGTTGGTGACTTAAACAGAGACTAAAGGTTATTCTTTAATTAGTCCTGGTTGCAGCTTTCAACCCACACTAAACCTTTAATCTAGGTTGGTGGCTTAAAGCGGGACTACTACTAGACAAGTTAGTGCCTCTACGTACATGTATCCTAATACCCTGTAAGTACTAGCTAGCAATACGTCACCACATCTTTATTTAGTTCAATATATGGTCATTACTAACATGCTTCAATGGTTGATGATGAATCTTTTATTTCCTCGTCAAGTGATGTTTGTAGTAGGGATAGGGGAACAACTTATGTGGATACTAACGAGTTCATCATGCAGTACATAAAGAAAACTCCAGAAAATATCCTCAATGTATGTAAAAATATACATGTACAATTTTCTTTTACCATTGTATGTGTTGGTATATATAATCATATATATTCATATTTTTCCTTTCATTTGAATTGCAGAGATCGAATATGGAGAAAGGAAAAGTGCTTGCGAGTGGACCAGATCAAAGCAATTTAAGAGTCCGTGTCAGAATTTTTTACGAATCAAGTCATAACTTCCACTTACAAGTACTACTATGATGGTTCAGGTCATAGCTTCCAACTACTAGGTGGAAGCTATGACCTAGTCCAAAAGCAGACAGATTGGAAAGTAATAATAGACTTTAACAGCAGCAAGGCACATATGACCAGCTGGTTGATAGTTTAACCATATATATTGTTAATAATAATAATAATCATTACCATTACTCTAATACTACGAATAAACTCATGCTTCTGATGTGACCTAGTTGTGATTATATATGGATTTGATCACCTACATCTATCTCCGCGTTTCATTTTTACGCTTGAGTAATCTTGAAGA
>CM041629.1:24879340-24932710 GCA_023333625.1 Bothriochloa decipiens
TACATCTATCTCCGCGTTTCATTTTTACGCTTGAGTAATCTTGAAGAGGGATAGCCTGAGTAGTAGTAGCTAAGGTGTCAAGACCCTCTTCATGCATGCATCACATTCATATGGTGTTGACACTCAAAAATGTACAATGGTAGATTTGGTAATATCAAAAAGATATGATGGCCCTGGACATGGTAGAGATCAAGTGGCGACGTCAATGGAGAGGTGAATCACGCGTAGAAGGCAGCGAGCCACAAGCGAGCCAGCCCAGTTGGCCAGTTCACCCCCTCCAGTCGGCTTAGCCGGGTCACCAGGCCTGCTAAGCCAATTTTGGCGCCAGCTGGACAAGGGCCACTACGCAGTCGGCTAAGCCGGCTGTCTAAATCGGCTAATTCGGGTCTAGCGCTGGCCGCCCGGGCGCCTGACCGGCCCCATGAAAACCAGCTTAGCTAGGGGCCTAGCCGGCTAGGCCGGCTGCTACATGGAGTCTAAACCGATTTGTCTCCAAATCATGTTTTAGCAAGTTTTGGTCGTGAGAAACTTGAAGATTATGATCTAGAGTTATTAATTTTTTACTGGGATAAGACCACCTCATTCTATATAAACGAGAGGATCATGACCGATTGATCCTATCCTATCAATCGTCGATCAAAACACAATTATCTCTCTTTTACCGTAATTTTCTCTCTCCTCAACCCATTTATCTGTTGTCTGTTTATGGTAGATAAGTGTCATTTTCAACCGTCAACGAAACATGAGAAAGGATCTAAATATAATTATCATCCAGGTATAGGGGTTATACTAATAAAATTCCACGAGAGTTTTGGTGAATATCTATTTCTGCAGGGGGTTATTAAAAATATCTAAAAAAGGCCCACATGTAATGTTTACATAGAGAGAAACACATATGCATGCACCAGAAGACTCTAGAAGAAAGAGGGGCCACCAGAGGTGACCCACCTGTCACAGGGACAGGACGGGCACCCAGTCCTCTAGAGCGGCCGCCCACCCTAGGGGAAAACATGCAAAGTTTAAAATACAGGGGTAAACGAGCCATTGGACTTTAGAATTGAGGTAGTTGCACAATTGACTCAAAATATATTCCATGACGAATATATAATATATATTTACTATATAAATAATAATATCTTTAAATTTAGTCAACCTGAGATGTTTTGACGTAATACTATGCTAATTGTATTTTTTATAGGACATATAGGGAGGAAAAATAATAGACGTTGAATGTGCAGTAGACAGACAGACAGACAGACAGACAGACAGACAGACAGACAGACAGACAGATAAACAGATAGATAGATAGATAGATAGATCACCATGTCATCATTTACTCCCTCTGTCTCTTAGTATTTATTACCATAAGAAATGTGCTGGTCAAACCTTTTAAATTTGGACTAGATTTATATAAAATATTAGCAACATTCATATTTTGAGGAGAGCTTATTATGAAAGATAATGATCTATCTAATGATAATGATAATATATCATAAATATTAATATTATTTTTATATATTCAATCAAAGTTGGATGGGTTTGATTTTTTGATAAACGAGAATTAATGACAAACAAAAAGAGAGAGATTATTGTATTAATACAAGGATATCCAAATAAAGCATTTATTATCAGTATTCAGTATACATATCTAAATACTTGCGAATCCTCCATTCGGATATCTGATATCTTCACCTTTACACCTTGCTTTAGTTAGAGCTTAAAAGCTCTATAAATAAATTACAAATTTGCCCGTACTGCACCACCAATCCACCGTAGGCATAGTCTCCGTACTGTTCCTTCCATTGGCCCTATCAAGCTATCAGCGAAACAGGTAGCTAGCTAGCGACGAACATTGGCGTGTTATGGCGCCAGCAACAACGATGACAATTTCCTCCACGCTCGCCGTGGTTCTCCTATGTGCCGCGTCCATGGTGGCAACCGGCGCCGCCGGTGGCCACCATCTTGAGGCCAACAAGGCCAGCGACCTGGTGGCGAAAACATGCGCCAACGTGACTAGGCGCCACTACAAAGGTCCTGGGCTCACAAGGCAGTTCTGCGAGTCGGCGCTACGGTCAGACAAGCGCAGCGTGGCGGCCAGGGACGCACGCGACCTGGCGCTCGTAGCCATGGACCTCGTCCAAAGCGGTGCCACGGACGCGGGCGCCAAGGTTGACGGCGCGCTGCGCTCTGGCACCACGGCGAAGTGGAGCATGGACACGATGCTCTACCTCCACTACTGCCAGCAGGACCACAACGACGTGGCGCGCACCGCCCCGGAGTGCCGCGCGCTGTTCAAGAGTACAATCCATGTCGCGGCCACGGCGGGCACTCGGGCAGCAAGGTGACAACATGATTCGCTTTGTCTACCTAGAGTGCGCAGACAGGCTGATACACGCTGCGCATGACTGCTGGCTTCACACGTTCTACCAAGATCGTGAGGCGAAGAAGGCGGTGTGGAAGGAGGTCGTCGAGGCCGCCAGTCGGGCCAACCTCGCCAAAGCCATGGTCGAGCAAATGGTTGGCGTTGTTGATGACGATGATGATCATTAGAGACTTCTGCTGGTTTATTTATGGAGCTATCTAGCTAATTCCATGTAATTTAGTACCTTGCTCCTAATTTCATATACTGGCTCATCAACCCGTGCTCTCGTACGGGTTAGAAATTTGGGAGACACTAATTAATAAAAAAATATATTATATTAAATATTTGTTCTCAGCACTAATGTTCTAATAATAATAGTGATAATAGGTACTCTATAGTCTATAATAAATATAATAGGCACGGGCAAATATAATAGGTGTGTACTACTTTACGGTACATACATAACACCTCTTTATCCCATTTATTTAAAACTTTTGTTTAAACTATGATGGCTTTAGCTGCAGTATATATTATATCGACATGAATCTAAATTTTGATTATTATTTTTAAAAAAATTTGAGATTATTGTCAAATGCATGACTATTATTTAAATAATGACTCTACCAATTTGATGCAAAATATTCTAGATTTTGCAAGAATTTCAGCATTTATCTTTTTAATTTCTAGCGGTTTCATGAGTAATAATTTCTATGTTTTTCTATCGCAATATTTTTTTAGTTGAAACAAAAACTTTAAGTATATAAACTCTTAGGACTTTGTTTGACATTATAAAAATCTATATTTTAACTTTCAGGTTTCTCTCATATGTTAATTTCAACTTAATATTTGCATAAGTGTATCTTTCAAATAGCTTTGTGAAGATATTGCACTTATGTCTGTTGATTTTTTTCATAATAACATATAAGTATTTAGAGATTTTTGTTATCCTTTTAGCGGTTGAGATGGATATTTAGGCATAAATTACATTATCTTTTATAATTCCCAATGAAGTTAATTTGAAAGAAAAACTGAGGGCCAAAGCATTATCTTCGGTTAAGATAGAGTGGATAATTAATTTAAGAACAAATATTATGGCATGAGTTAGTTATGTTATAATTGTGGAAGTTTGAGTTTTTCCATGTAGGCTTTATTGATAACTCGATATATCATGATCCCCTAATATTTTAGAAACATTAACATGTAAACAATAAAGTTATTATTAAAGTGAACAATTATATTAAATAAGGATTTTATATTAGAGTTGATTCTTATAAAGTAATCAAGACTCTTGTTTTTATTATTTTTCAATTTTTCCCTGGTCTAATCTCACACAAAGTTTTGCTAAGCATACTAAAATATTATAAAACATAAGTACTCGTGGAAGAAAAATTAAATTATGATTATAGGATGGTGAAATAAATTGCATCCTAAAATAGAAATTAAGCAAGATGGCCACACGTTTAGACTGCAGCTGCAGCCGGTATCTTAGTTGATGCAGATGCCTAGGAAGCCGGACTCCGTGGGACTGGTGGCATGCGTGTTAAGCTACTATATCTTCACATCCCAGTTAAGCTCGGCACCAAATAGCTGGAGTCTATCTCTGATGTGTGTGGCCCAGCCGTTCATGTCGCGATGACACCTCTCGCAGTCTGGCGTGATCTCTATCATCTGGCTATTGTGTCTAACACTTCTCGCTTAATACTTTGACTCCAGCCAATTAATGTAGTAAGCTGTTGTGCAAAGACTGGATCAGAGAAGATAATAGTAAGATTATTTTTATTTCTCACCCAATACGTAGGATGACGATTGCCGTTTCTTGATCCCTTGGTACAGTTCCTGATCGTCCTTGGTGATCCTGGTTCCTGGTCTGCAGGCAATGAGCTGTGAGGTTGTGACTCCTCTTGATGGAACAGTATCGATGGGTGCCATCGTTGGTGAAGAAGCTATTGCACCGCCAGGGCTGGATTAGGTGAGGTGCTGCGTGTGCCACGGCCTAGGGCCACGAAACCATGGGATGGTCATAGAAAAAATAATATTTATTATCTTTTCTTTCTTTTATCTATAAGATAATGGTAGTGTGAGTAATTTTCTTGAAGATAAAATAGATCTAATGGTTATATATTACCAGAGCCTATAGATGGTAGTGTGAGTAATTTTCTTGAAGATAAAATAGATCTAATGGTTATATATTACCAGAGCCTATAGATGGTAGTGTGAGTAATTTTCTTGAAGATAAAATAGATCTAATGGTTATATATTACCAGAGCCTATAGATGGTAGTGTGAGTAATTTTCTTGAAGATAAAATAGATCTAATGGTTATATATTACCAGAGCCTATAGATTTAACGGTTGGATGTTTCTAATTAATGTGACAATTTCTAATATTTATCTTTTTTTCTAACGCATCTGAGAACTAACGTGGAGCCTCCGTTGATGCCTCTAATTAGCATTTATATATCTTTTTTTCTAGCGCATCTGGTGAGAATTAACGTGGAGCCTTTGTTGAGGCCTTCAATTAGTAATAGTAAAATAAGATATGCGAATAAAACAAGATTATAATAACTAAGGGGAAAAGCCCTTTGCTTCCCTTGAGCCTAGCTCCTAAATTTCCCTCGCCTCTGGCCCGCTCCCCCTATCTTCGACTAGCCAGGGCCCCTGGTCTACGCAGCTGCCTCGACGTCGCCGCCACCGCGACACCGGCGAAGAACCGCGCGGACCACCGAACCTCCTTGTCCCGCGCCGGCACACGTGTTTCGCCTGTACCGGCCCCTTTGCTTCCGGCCTGCACCAGGTGATCCGCCGTCCCCAAGCCCACGCGTTTAGCCTGCACTGGCCCCCGGCTCACCGCTTGTCCTCTTGCACGCCGCCACGGCCGCCGCAACGCCACCGTGGCTGGACACTTGCAGAGGCGTCTTGTACGCGTCTCTCACACACGCACCCCCGGGAGCACGCGCACAGCCTTGCACGGGTGCAAGCTGACGCCTTTTGGCTCCCTTGCCGCTGCTTCGTCGGCCGAGCCTCGACCGTGCCTTGGCCTTGAACTCTCACAGGCACAGCACAGCGCGCACGCCGCCGATGGCCACCCTGGGTCACGGACCTGCACGCGGAGACCACACGTGCACAAGCCCGACAGTGCCTTGGCATCTGCCTTGCCGCCGCCACTAGCTCGCCCACACCAGTCGACGGTACCCTCTCCTGCCTCCGTGCGATGGCGCTCTCATGGACGCCGCTCGCACCACACACCCGCGCGCTCGTGCACGCACCGTCGCCTCACTGCACTGCAGCGTGAGCTAGCACCACCAGCCTGAAACCGCCCCTGAACCGAGCACATGAGGTCATCAAACTGCGCCACTATCCTACCGATGCCGTCCGGCGCGGAGCACCCGGGAGCGCGAGAAACGGCCATTGCCCAAGCCTAAGCAGACAAAACGTGCAAGCCCCCTCTTCTTCCCTTGCTATGGCCCGGCAGCAAGTGAGAGCGAACCATCCAACTCGCGCCCGTGTCCTTTTTTGGTTTCGGAAAAACCTAGCCATCTCCATCTTCAAAAACCCATAGAAACCCCAACGCTGAAAATTATAATCCCATTTTCATGATTTTGCTAAAAACTTGACCTACCTCTTAGTGCAGCCCTTGCATTCTTTTGAGTCAGTTTTTGCTAAGGTTTTATTGGTTCTTATCGATGGCCGTTCTTGGCATATAATTTATTGTGTAGCGACGACTCGAGCTCAGATGGATCCAGCGATAACCCGGAGATGATGAAGACTTCGACTTCCAAAGACGCACACCACTACTTCCTCCACATTGCAGGTGTTATGGCAGCACTTTAATTTACCGCGTCATGGGTGGATTCCTCGGACATGGGACTTCATCAAATATGCACGCCACAACCCTGTATGACTGTATGAGGCAGGTCCCGTCATGTTGAGTTAGTGCAGATTAAGCCAGTTCGTGGGAGGAAAGGCGCACAGGGTTTCTAGGCACCAGTAGCACAATGAGAATGATGCGATGGGGCTTTCCTACTGCACCCTAATCATGATCCCAAGAGTATGCGAGGTTCCGTATGCTACTCCACTTGGGGACAGTCTGGTGAGGAATGTGTTGGCTCATAGTGTGGCGTTCGCTTATGCAACATCGATGATGGTGATCATGTAGGGTATGTGCATACACAGTTAACGCGATCTCGGTCATGATCATTCCTGTTAACGTGTTGTTTCAACCAGCTAGTTTTCTCTTGTATTGCTTCGCTAACCCTAAGATAAAGTCCGGCCTGAGGCCCTAGAGGTGAGGTGCATGCCGATGTTGCCTCGTTGCTTAGATTGACGCAACGAGGGCGTTGCGAGGGTTGACGAATGGTGAAGTTTGATGACGTGAGGATGATGAGAATGAGTGTATGGGTCGAGAATTGGAGAAGATATATACTACATATTGGATATGGAATATTTACTCTCTCCATCCAAAAGGGAATGCAATTCTCGTTTTTTTGAGGAGTCAAACGAAAATTAGTATCAATAGATTACTGACATTGTTTTTTTAATGAATCTAATTTAAGATATAAATATTATTATTAATAATTACATAAACTTGGTCAAATTTTAGTCAAGTTGACCAACACCAATCTCATAGTTCCATTCATATAGTTGATAGATAGATAGATAGATAGATAGATAGATTGATTGATTTCAGGTCCCACAGAGACTTCGTTGATCTCCTTGTATCTGTATATATCGCTTTCTTTTTAACACAAGACCAAAAAAGTGCAAACAAATTCTCATTTAGATACGCTACGTACACCTAGACCGTCTTGCTATATCATGTGCTCCCTTTGTTCCTTAACAACTACCTTCGTGAGAAACATGTTTTTCAAACGTTCTTAATTTTAACTATATTCTTATAGAAAATATTAATAAAAATTATATTTCCAAATAAAATTATTGTGAAAATAAATTCAACGATCCATCTAATAATAATTCATAAGTATTAATACAAGGATATCCAAATAAAAGCATTTATTATTGGTATATATCTAATGCTCGAGAATCCAGAGATATATATCTGCATCATTACGCCTTGCTTTAGTTAGAGCACTGCATAAGCTCTCAAAGCTGTATAAATATATGCACATACCGAACCACCAATTCACCGGTGGCATAGTCTCCGTACCTTTCGATTCCTTCCATCGGCCTACCAAGCTATCAGTGAAACATTTTCGTTATGGGGGCAGCAACAACGACGGCAATTTCCTCCACGCTCGCCTTGGTGCTGCTCTGTGCCGCGTGCTTGGTGGCAATCGGCGCCGCCGGTAGCCATCATCCTGAGGCTAATAAGGCCGACGACCTGGTGGCGAAAACGTGCGCCAACGTGACTAGGCGCCACTACAAAGGGCCAGGGCTCACAAGGCAGTTCTGCGAGTCGGCGCTACGGTCAGACAAGCGCAGCGCGGCGGCCAAGGACGCACGCGACCTGGCGCTCGTGGCCATGGACCTCGTCCAGAACGGCGCCGCGGACGCTGGCGCCAAGGTTGACAGCGCGCTGCGCTCCGGCACCACGGCGAAGTGGAGCAAGGACGCGATGATCAGCCTCCACTACTGCCAGCAGGACAACAACGACGTGGCGCGCACCGCCCCGTTGTGCCGGGCGTTGGTCCAGGAATACAAGCCACGTGGCCGCCACGGGCAGGGTAACAACATGATTGCCTTTGCCTACCTAGAGTGCGCAGATAGGGTGATGCACGCTGCACATGACTGCTGGCTTCAAACGCTCTACCAAGATCGTGAGGCGAAGAAGGCGGTGTGGAAGGAGGTCGTCGAGGTCGCCGGTCGGGCCAACCTCGCCAAAGCCATGGTCGAGCAAATGGTTGGCGTTGTTGAGGACGATGATGGCCATTAGAGACTTGTACTGATTTATTTATTTGTGGAGCTAGCTAGCTAAAAACAATGAATTTTAGTAACTTGCTCCTATATTATGTGAACAATAACAAGAGAGTTATAATGACTAAGGTAATATAACTTAAAAATACTTTGCCGTTGGATCTAATCTAACATCTGTGCAGCTCAACTCCTTGATTTGACTCACCTTGCTGAGCAAGGATCGGTGTTTGTTCACCAGATGAATACTAGCTCTGCCAAGCAAATCTGGCCGGCTTAAGCAAAGCATATGCCAAGCTTTCTTGGCGCTGCCATCGTTCATGTCTGCATGCTTGCCTGAATCCGCTCTCTGTGTCTCATCCTAATCGAGCGCCTAGTTTCCTGGCAGGCTGCCACTCGGTCCATCTTTGCCCCGCGATCCTCGTGTGCGCTGGCACGTTGGCCTACCTAGTAGAATAGTACAGTATTCGTGCTAACGCTACAGTGATATTTAGTGCAACACAAATTAAACAAAAAATAATGTAATTGCTTTGATGATTTTAAAAAAATCAACGATCACAAATTATAACATTATACAATAACAAACTTGATTATAACGACAACCTTGTACAAAAAAATTACTTTCATAAGAACAATAATTATCAGAGTATAGTGAATACATATAGAACCTTCAAATTTTTAATATACAACAAATAATATTTAGCAAACATCAAGAATTTGCCTGTTGTAGCCTTTAACATCGGCTGTGCTTTGGATTTTATACTCCGCTTTTCTGATGGCTGGGAGCCTTGTTCCCCCACTGTTGGTGCATGGTGTTGATGGCTGGGAGCCCTGGCTAGCAGGCTTCTCCTTGAGGTATGCCAACGTCAAGTGTGATAAAAATGCAAAGAAACGGCCATGGAAAATCATTGATTCATTTCACAATCAGAACATAAGCTTATTATAATAAAAACTGTACAAGGCCAAAACGTATATGATGTGTTCCAGCTTTCAGATATCTTGAGGTGTCAGCGCCCCCCGTCGCTCCGTGACGGTCTTCCACGTGCTCTCCAGCGTCTCCTCTTGTGGCCGAGCTACCACAAAGCTCGGCTACCTGCAACTATAGAAATCCGTTGGTACCCAAGGAATCAAATATTTCAACAAAAAGGGCGGAATTCCTGAAAATAGAACTGCCAAAGCTCAAGCATATGGAGACTTTTCAAAGCTTAAACATAATCGCCACATTCTCCGTCTCCGCGCTCCTGTTAAACTCATGATAGAGAATAGAGCCTCCAAAACAGAGCAATTGTGAAATGCCAAAAACCTTTTTCAATATTATATGGAAATTAATCAATTTATCATCTTTGTTAGCGTACACAAGCTCATTGTTTATTTAACAACAGGTTTAACAATCCAACGGTACATGTTGTTAGCTATCAGCTCCGTTCCTCAAATCCAATTTGCCATGGGGCGTGCCTGTGCTACAGACCCCATCTCCTGTACTTCGCCGTCCTTCTAGGAAAGCTTATTAGTAGTGATATTGCTACTGCCAGGGAAAAAAAAAAGAATCTATGAAAATAAATGAAAAGGAAAACAAGCATTAGTTATTTACCATTACGAAAGTGCTAGGCAAAAACAAATTATCAACCATTGCAGCCAATGCATGTAAGATAAAATTCAACAAAGAAGCTGTTCCATCACCGACAGCTATGTTGTGTCTTTCATTCAGCATAGTTTACAGCAACATATGAAGCATAAAATGTTTTATCTAGAGCACATGAAGAGCGCTCAAAAGCCTGCTCCAGATAAATATATAACTTCAGAAAGATTAATCAACCACCCCAATAGTTTAGAAATTTCTCTTAGTCTTTCTATATTGCCAACTTGCAAATTCAATAGCAATATGTTAGATAAACATGCAAATTCATTATTCATGTCTGACCAGAGCATCCACTGTCCAGGAAAATAGAGAAAACAACATGAATTGGAAGTAATCTTATAGCTTCGTCATGACCTGGTTGATATCCTCTACTGTTGACACGTACTCATCAGTCAAGTTCTCAACATGGATACCATTGCCAGCATTCTCTTTTATCTAAAAAGGGCTAGCGGCCGCCGGGGCCAGGCCGTACCGGAGGGTGGCCGCCGTGGGAGTGGGGCGCCGTCGCCGCCACCACACGCAACCCTAGCCCCGTGGCCAGGCGCCGTAGTCAGCCTGCGTGCGCCGCGCGGGACACCGCCGCCGCCACCCTAGCCGCACGAAGGAAGGCGGTGAGATGATTTATTTTTTTATTAATTTTTTTCGGAACTAATAGGTTTCGAACCTGGACCGTCGCGTGCGTGGGTGGACGGAGAGCGCGGGGGTGAGGCGTGTGGATGAGAGGGAGAGTGGGAAGCCTCATTATATTTTTAATCTCAGCCGTTGCATCTGAAGGAGATATGTTGTGAGTCATTGATCTCGAAGGAAGGATTTGTTCGAAGAAGTTTTCAATTACGATAGAGAAGATATATCCACGCCACACACACTAGAGCAAAGACATCTTCGTGGACCGTGGTACCGCCCACAAAAGCGAGGTCCAAGTCCAACCTCAAGTTCCAGCCATCGCCACCTGCAGACTGCAGTAGCCGCCCCCTCATTTTCGCCTGGCCATCTGGAATAGCGTTGGGGTGGCCGGATCGATGCCGTGGCCACCACGTTCGCGTACGTGTTCATCTCCTGGCTCCCTCTCCCTCACAATGGCTCCCTCTCTCCCTCTGATGCATTTAGAAGATGCCCATGAATGGTGTCGGCAGTGTGTGTCGAGTGCGGTAGACGGCGGACGACCTTGGACATGCTATGATGCCCGCAGGGTTGTGCGAACTGGGGATGGGGGCTTGGACTACCTCACCATGGACGACTGGTTGGCAGTGGCGGATCTACAGGGTATGCCGGGTATGCCCGGGCATACCCTGTGATTCTCTCGATCTCGTATATACATATATACGTATAAAAGAAAATAAAAGGAAAACAGGCTTACGGCTTACCTGTGCTACGTACACTGAGGGCTGAGGGCTGAGGCAGGCCGTGTGCGTGTGTGGGTGCGTCAGGCCTATGTGCGGCCCATGCGACAAGCATGGAGAGTAGATCAAAGGAAATCAGCGAATCGTCAAACCGGATCGGGGTTGCGCCTGCGCCGTCTGTTCGACTTCGAGTCTTCGACGGTTCTTCTTCATTGCCAATTCGTCCCGGCGCCGGACCAGGAACTCAGGATCACACAGCGTTCAAGCCGTCGGCCGTTGCTCTCCACTTCGATTCGACCAGTCGTCAGTGGTGAGCGGTCAGTCGACAGCCGTCCTCGTCGCGTTCAACCGTCAAGGTGAGATTCAATCTTCGTCTTCGTTTTTAAAAAAAAATCATGTATGCTGTAATTAACTGCTAATTACTTAGCGCTAAAATTATAAAATCATCTATCACGCAGATGTAGCGTGCGAGGTCGAGGATTCGTCCCACCATCGGATTGGATCGAGATTGATCTATTTTTCAGTACACGTATCAGCAAAATAACGTTGTAAGTCTCTGGTACTCTATTATGCATATATTACAATTATCATATGGCTTTTGAAACTATTTATAATGTATTTTTTGGTTATGGTTTTGACTTAGTCCATGAATTTAAGCCTTATTATCAAATTGGTAAATTGATTTACTAAATTATATATAAAAATTTTCAGAGGCATACCCTGATCTGGAATACTAGATTCGCCACTGCTGGTTGGCCACCCACGTCATGCTCAATGCGGCCAAAGGTACACCGTTGTGCCGCGCGTTGGTCCAGGAGTATAATCCACGTGGCCGGCATGGGCAGGGTCGCAAGATGATTCCCTTTGCCTACCTAGAGTGCGCAGACAGAGTGATGCACGCTGCGCATGACTGCTGGCTTCAAACGCTCTACCAAAATCGTGAGGCGAAGAAGGCGGTGTGGAAGGAGGTCGTCGAGGTCGCCGGTCGGGCCAACCTCGCCAAAGCCATGGTGTAGCAAATGGTTGGCGTTGTTGAGGATGATGATGATCATTAGAGTCTTCTCCTGATTTATTTACGGAGCTAGCTAGCTAAAACCAATGTAATCTAGTACCTTGCTCCTATTTTTATATATATGCGAATAAAAGAGAGTTATAACGACTAAGGTGGCTTATTAAAAATATTACAAATGCATAAGCCTATTTGCTGTTGGATCTAACATCTGTGCAACTCAACTTGTTCATTTGACTCGCCGTGCTGATGATCTACTATGATTTTTAAAAAATTTAGCCGAAATAAATATAAAAGATAAACCATCTTCAAAACTGCTTCAGAAAGGTAAGACACATGATTTGAAAAGTTGAGAAAGATGGTTTAACCGATTTTAAGTTCAGGAAGAAAAACGAACTTTTCACATATAAGTTGGGAAATCATAAGACTTCTCCTATCGACATATTAGACGGGCCATTTATACAGATACAAGAAGGCCCACTAACAGCCCAGTAAGCGTGGAGGTCAAGGCGCCTTGGGGAAAAGTACCGGCCTACTTGTTCCTCTCGTGCTCCCTTGCTTTCCTGCCCGCACAAGGGAAGGGATTTCGTTTCGTTTCATTTCGTTTCCTCCCGTTCGTTTCGTTGAAGGAGCCAGCCGGCGGAGAGGCGAGGCGAGCGGCACGGAGACGGGAGGGACCTTGGGCCACCAGCCAGCCGCCCGAGCCTCCCTGCGCATGGATCCCATCATGAAGCTACTCGAGGACGACGAGGTGCCCCGCCTGACCTAGGCCTCTCTTGCCATTTTCGGATTCCTGTGGGGGGCGAAGGCGCGGTGGATTTGATTGGGAACGGTGCCCTTACTTCCTTCTCGTTCCGAATTGCGCAGGATGAGAGTCTGCACTCCGGCGCCGACGTCGAGGCCTTCACGGCGGCGCTCAACCGCGAGGTGGAGGCCAGCTCCAGCGCCAGCACCAGCACCAGCACCAGCGTCCCCGCCGCCGGCTCCTCCTGCTCCTCGTCCCAGCCCTCGGATCACAGTGCCGGTGAGCGAGCCCCCAGACCCTGTTGCCCCCTTTCTCTTCTCTCTTCGAATTCGCTGCGTGCTGTACTTTCGGCGTGAATTCGGGGTTATAGGAATCAGGAAACGGCACGGGTGGTTTTGGATAATGCGGCTCTTAGGTTGTGGGGAAAAATGACCTCGACCAACGTTTCTTCTGTCTATGGTAACAGAATGCAGCTCCAGAGTAAAAAATGCTGGGCTCCACTTTTCTGTTTAGTGTCTGCAATGTGTAGGCAATTTGATCAAATGCGCCTCGATGAATCTCTCCTTCAAAAATAGGTTGGATCAACTCTCTGATTGAGTCTGTGACATCACAAATAGGGTTTGACATTTATGTCTTCTTGCAGTACATATGAAAATAGCCCGAAAACAAATAAACAATGCTGAAGTACTGAGACTTGGACATTCTGAATTGTACTTAATGCTTCTTCATTGCATTGAAATAAAAAAAAAAGTGCTCAAGACGTTTGGGGTCAAACAAAAGTCTCCGGATTTGAAAATCATGTAGTTTTCTGAAGTTAGCTGACCTAATTCAGTATTTACCACCAATATTTAGGTCTTATTTTAAGATTATCTGTGCTTGAGTTTGAATCAGATTGGATGATGTTTGTACTGTTGGTCATGGAGGTATGAAGTCTGCCAAAAAAAATCATTTCAACTTGAAGACATGTTAGGGTTTCCGATTCAAAAATTACTGTGGAGTGGTTTCTATGAATGTTTGTGTGGCCCTTGGATTATGGAGATTGGAACAGAGAATGAAATTTACACTTGTATTCTTGTTGTGATAGACTTCGCAACAAAAATAGAACTTGAAAACAACATAATTAGGGAGTTATCTAATGGTATTCTCTATAGGAGTATGATATTTATGTTCCCCTTTTGTTTGGAGGATCCGAACCAGAGTTTTTTTTTTTTTGGGCATTGGTGTTACGGGTGCAATGAAGTTGTCAAACAAAGACTACATTAGGAACATTTCCAACAAGTAAACAAAAGTACTTTTTTTTTGTATCCATGTCTTAGCTTGGCATGTGATGCTATGTTTTTTTATTTCACTGTCCTTAGTTTTTCTAACCTATATTCGCTTGATAAGCATTACTTCATATGGAAGCAAAAGCATAACTATCATGTGAAGAAAGCATATTGGTATATATGTATATTTTCAAAAGCTGGCCTCTTCCAAGTTTCAACATAACTTTTAGTTACATTCCCAATTTAAGGTGCATTATAAAGCTCTTGATTGTGAGTTGTGACATAGTTGGATCTTCCAGTGATTTCAATTGTATTGTACTCTCTCTGGTGTACTAATAATAATGACTTGACACCAGAATTCCAGGATGTCCCAAAAATCTAGATTAGTGTCTGGCTTGCACAGAACTTCTAGTTCCATGAGTACATCACAGACATGCACAGTTTTCAGCACGCATAGTGTATTTTACTCTTTTCCCATATACTATTATCTTAAATGCCCACCTTTGGTTGCTGACCTATACTGTGATTGTTTTTATCAATTTAGTCCAATACTCTGTACTTACATGATTCCTGCATAATTTGACCTCCAATTGCAGGACTTTTGCCTCAGGAACACAAGTCATTCCTAAACCATGGTCATGGTCAGTGGCAAGATCCAGTGAAGAATGAAATTGTAAACCAGGAGACACATGCACTTAGAAGTGATCAACCGTCAAGGCCTGAAATGGTTTCTCAAGGTTGTAATAACAGCCCCCTTCTTACTAATACACCAAAAGAATGTGATTTAATGAAGGCAAAGCAAGAACCTGGGACCACATCTCAACAAGCTATTGTTGCTCAGCAGCAGCCTATGCAGCAAATGAAGAGTGAACAAACACCAATTGTCACTCAGCAGCAATCTATGCAGAAAATGAAGAGTCAACAAACACCAGGCACAAACCAAACAAATAGTGCAGCTACAACAGCAAAAGCCCCAGTTGTTACATTTCACATGTTAATCCCAATTTTGAGACGCTACCTTGACAAAGACAGGGATATGCAAGTGCAGTCCATTTTCGCCAAGTTGCGGGTTTGTATATTGGTTTTACTTAATTTTATATCTGGTCATTGCTTTTTACTTGAAACTTTCGGTCAATCTGTCCAAGGACGAGAAAACTCTAATAAACATATTGGAATCACAGAACAATAGAAATATGGATTACTGTATTAACTTTTATTTCCTACCAAACATCGGTTTGGATATTTTTATTACTACTACACTGGAGTAATACTAATTCTGTCTTATAACATACATTTTGATGCAACTCAGTAAGTCACAAGTAATCACATGAGATTTTTTTTTTATTTTTTATAGAACTTGCATGAAAGCTATTGATGTGCTTATCCTTTTTTCTAAATTTGATCTTTTATTTTTTAATAGAAAAATGAAGTCACCAAGGAACACTTTTTAAAAGTTGTAAGGAATATTGTTGGTGATAAATTGCTTAAGCAAGCTGCTTCACAATATCAAATGCAGGTAAATAATCTTTCGACCTCATTGTGTTATATGTAAACATAGCCTGGCTTGCCGCCATTTATAAATTATAAGTGCTTAGCATTGTACTTTTAGTGTTTATAAGTTAGGTCTGTCTATATATCTATCAGCATTGCTTGTAGTCTTATTGTAGTCATCCTTACCAGCACCTTTTGTTTTGGGGGGGTTACTTACTCATGTTTGTCAGCACACTGCTCAGGCACAGCGAAACCCTCAGACAAAACCAAGCAACTATTCTTTATCAGGTCAAGTTTCTGGTCAGCAGACTGTTCCCAGTGGTTCCATGACAGGAGATGAACAGAAGGGATATCCAGGGGCTCACACCATCCCTATGAAACAAGCTATTGACAGCACTCGATCACCTCAGTTCCGGCCTTCCTCGTCTAACCAAATGCAGAGTAATACTGGTTATCCACCTTCACAAACCAATTTGCATAAGGCTAATGAAACTGGAAACATGTCAGATGGCAAAGGGGTGCATATGCTACAAACTCGTCCACCCAATAACTCCATACCAGTACAAACAATGCAGCATCATGTGCAGCGTCCACAGACATCCTCACCAGTGTTTGGGGCAAATAGTATTCATGCACGTCCATTTCCGCGGCCAATTGGAGGTCCAGCTGCACCATTTAGACCACAAATGGCAGATTCCAATCCAAGAGCACAATTGATCCAGGGATCTGTGACCACAGTACCTGGGAGTGTGCCAACACGACCCATAGTGTCTGGAAATGCGCCAAGTAATCAATCTACAAGGCAACAATCAGCAAACAAGGATCAAAAAACTAATTCTTTTGCTCCAACAGTACATATGAATAAGGAAACTGTTGGCCAAAACTCTGAATCTTCACAGAATTCTTTTGCTGCGATGCATGCAAAACAAGTCAATCAAGCTCTGGGATCTTCAAAAGTTGGTGCTGGCATGGAAAGCCAGTCACCACAATTGAGTGTTCCTAAGCCTTTAACCACAACAAGCTCAAGTCAGACTCAATCTCATGGCATTCTAGAAGAGCCTAAAATTCAGGTATGTATTAAGTTGCTATTGTGTTGATATGTTTTCTTGTACTTTTAGTTGAAAATAAAAAATCATTTCGGAAACATTACTTCCTGAATGTTTAATTTGTTTGACAATTTTCATTATCTTTCTTATTAAGTTATATGAAACCTTGAAATGTTCTTGGCTGATCTTGCCAATGCCAAACTTCTATGTGAAATTCATATGACCATACCAAGCTGCATTTACTCATAACTACACTTGAGACTTGATATTGATCAGTTTGAGCATGTTCAGCAAGCTCACCGGTTAGTTTTCCCGCCTGTTTGCCAACTAAAGCAAGGTCAGCTATCATAGATAGAAGCCTATGTAGGGATACTACATAGAAACTTCTATATATAGTGGAAATAATAGCAAGGAGTGATAGAACTTGTGTTTCTCATTTATTGGGCTAACCCTAGAGGGGTAGCAATATAGTCTGTCATACATGGGCCTCATGGGCCTAACCTCATGGGCCTAAACTCATACTCCAACACCCCCCGCAGTCTGAACGACCGGCGCAGCGGAGTTTACAAACTAGACATGAAAAGAAGTACACACACGAGCCCCCCACAGACACAACTAGCCACCGGTGATGTTGAGGCTGGAGCGGAACTCGGCGAAGGTCGAGGACGGTAGACCCTTGGTGAAGATGTTGGCGAACTGGGAGGTGGTCGGTACGTGGAGGACCCGAACATCTCCGATGGCGACCTGATCACGGACGAAGTGTAGATCGATCTCCACATGCTTGGTCCGCTGGTGCGGAACAGGGTTGGTGGAGAGGTACACCGCACTGATGTTGTCGCAGTAGACCAGCGTGCTCTGGGAGAGAGGGCTATGGAGCTCAGCGAGGAGCTGCCGGAGCCAGGAAGCCTCAGCCACGCCGTTAGCAACAGTGCGGTACTTCGCCTAGGCACTGGAGCGGGAGACGACCGGCTGACGCTTGGACGACCAGGACATCAGGTTGCCGCCTAAAAAGACGGCGTAGCCGGAGGTGGAGCGCCGAGTGTCTGGACACCCGGCCCAGTCGACGTCAGTGTAGACGACGAGCTCGATGGAGGAAGACTGGTGAAGAAGCAACCCGTATTCGACGGTGCCGCGGAGGTAGCGGAGGAGACGCTTGAGAGCAGTCAGGTGGGGCTCTCGGGGATCATGCATGTGAAGACATATCTGCTGCACGACATAGGTGATGTCCGGCCTGGTGAAGGTGAGGTACTGGAGTGCACCGGCAAGACTCCGGTGCGCAATGGGGTCTGCCACGGGGTTGCCCTCGGCCTCTGACAGCTGTGGCAGAACCTCCTAAATCATATGGCCCACACGCATGATTATTGTCTAAACAGACTCCAAATAACCATGAATGTGTTCCATACGACTTAAAAAGTCTGTCGGGTAAATCCCGAATCATCCACGATTCTCCGAGCAAGATCAATCGTTGTAGAGAGACATTGCAGTATTACAACAGTTTGATATAAATAAATACCACGGAGTAAAACAGCGGAAGACTTACAATAACATAAGTTTACAAACCTCTGAGTTTCAAATATTTACAACTATAAGTTTAGATTATAAAAACCATAACAGTAGTGGAGTAGCAGTAGATAATCTTATTACAATACCAAACAGTAAGCTCTGCCCAAGAGCTAAACATCTTTACTCGTCGTCGCTTTCCTCGACGACTGTCATGCAGCAGGATGCAAAACACTCCTGCCCATGAGGCTCACCCGCAACAAGGGTTTAACAAACCCTGAGTACAAAGTACTCAACAAGACTGACCCGACGAAAGAGAAAGGTGAAGACTCAAGAAATGCAGGCTAGAGGGACAAGGTAAGGTCTGTAGGAGATAAGAAATTTTGCAGAAAAGCTTAACAGAGGAAAGGTTGCTTGGGCTAGCTCCCATTATCAACCAACTTCATTATTGATCCTTAATCTTTGTTCAAGTTGTTACTACGATGATGAACAGTGATCGAGTCTTCTTCTTCGAGAAGCAACGGCGATTCGAATCCATTTTCATACCTAGCTGGGACCTAGGTCACTAGAATACCGGAGACTTTAACTCCGATGCACCCCAGATGAACCGATATACCGGGATAACAACCGCAGCCGTATATCACCACATGGCACCCGTGAGCTCTGCGGCCCAGCGTACCGAGATACATGGGAAATTAAACCCCACAGTAAAACACACAATGACACAGATGGGATCTCTGGCCCCACGCTAGGTCACTCCATGATATACACGGCTCCAACCATCCGTATACCACTTCATGCATGTGGATTTCTAAATTCTCGATATCACCAGTTCACCAACGGACGGGACCTAGGGCATCAACAGACGAGAACACTACAGAGGGACTCCATTCCCAGTGCAAGTTCGCCGTCCGGACTCGATTTATTACTAATATCAAGATTCCAACAGGAAAACCAATCTTATCTTTTTCATTCTTTTAACTTTGAACATTTAAACAAATAAGCAGGGCTAAGCATTACTACTTATCTTCCCAAGCAGGTAACAAGGAATAAGGAAATAAGACAGGTAATGCAATTTGGTGGGTTTTCACTCAACTCCTATTACTTAATGCAACATACCATAGCTGAAGCGGTAAAACTTTTATAAATAGAATAGGGTTTGAATGCATCCGGGGCTTGCCTTGGTATTCGGGGTAGACGTTCTCAAACTCTGGTTCAACTCCCGATTCTTGAATCTGCTCGTCCTTCGGATCTGGGCGATAACGTTAACTCTCTGTTAACGGAAACTATTCGATAATTAATATGCTTTAACATGATGAATAGTAAACATGATGCTCGATGGATGCATGATCAGATTAAGGGATTGAGTACAACTTTTCTTCACGATAAAGTTGCAAGCTAACACAACTTCGTTTATAAAACTCATTAGGGTTAACTATGCAATTTAAGAGGTTAATTAAACACATAAAATAACGTTAATTAAGCCCTAATGACATGATTAAGATAAGCGCAAACAATTAATTAAAGTGCCAAAGGTCATTAGGGTTAATGACCCAAGGTCATCAATCAATCCCAAAGTCAAACAAATTCTATAATGATTAAGCTTAATTAAAGGGATTAATTAATTATTTAAAAGCATTAAATAAAGGCATAAAAATTAAAGTTATCAAATTAAGCCCAAAATTTTATTTTAGAAAGCTCTTAGCCTAATTAGATGGCAAAACAAATTTCAGAATTAAAAGCCAATTATTTTATTTATTAAAAATCATTGAATGTCCATTTTTCAATTAAAAGGGCTAATGTTAACATATGCAAAAATTACTCAAATTTGGCATTTCATATTTTTCCTAGGTAGATGACATCATAAGGAATACTCACAAAAATTTTCAGAATTTTGGAGCTATATATGAATTACTATGATTTTTCAAAGAAAATAGCATTTAAATCATTTTCTAAAAATAGAAAAAGAAAATCGGCACAGTACCCCTGCGCTGATCGACGGCCCGCCGTCGGTTGACCGGCGATTCCTCGCCGTCGGCGAGGTCTCCGGCGACCGGACTTGTCCCTACAGGCTCATCTCGACACGGCGCGTCGATTGAGGTAGCTAACGGCGCGGCTGAGCGGCGGCGGCACCCACGCCGACGGCCATGGCGGCGCGGCGGAGCGGCGGCCCGGCGGGAGAGCTCACCGAAGCGATTTCCGGCGACGGCGACCACACGGACTCACGCAGGGTACTCAGGCGAGCTTGTTTAGCAGCTAAATGAGGTTGCTCCCGGTCCCTGGCCAAAACGGCAACGCGCGCGGCGGAGCGGCAACGTTGCGCCGGCGGCGAGCTACGGCTACCGGCGACCACGACAAGGGATTGATGAAATTGATGGTGCAAACAGCTGCAGGAGCTCACCCCGGTGCTGATGCGCACGTTAATGGAGGCTCGGAGTGTTGGAATCGAGCTGCAGCCGACGGCGGTGATGGCGGCGGCGGCGCTCCAGTGGCAAGACGGCGTCACGGCAGTCTCCGGCGATGCGCTGCTCAAACCAAGTTGCGCATTAGAAGCAGTGGAACACGGAGAACACGGTAGCGGGGTTAAAGGTAAAATATTTTCACCTCCGGCGGCGGCAAACGGCGGAGATGGCGCGGCGGCTCGGCTTGCCGGCCGCGGAGAAGAAGGCAGCGTGCGGGTGGCTCGAGCGAGGAGAGCAAGCACGAACTGGCCCAAGAGGACCGTGAGGATGTGGCGGAGCTAATGGCAAGCGCAATCGGACAGAGGTGGAGTGTCGACGGCGAATTCGGACGGCGGAGCGACGTCGTCGGCGACGACGGCGGGAGGAAGAAAGAAGAAGAACTCGGCCACGGCGACGGTATTTATAGCACGGAGTCGATGGATGGACTGGCGACACGAAGGCGATGAAGTTTCTCGCGTCCATGAGCGCTCTGGCGGTCGAGTGGGTGCGGCGGTGGTCGGCGGCGCGCGATGAGAAGCCGGCCATGGCGATCGCCGATAGGGTTAGGTACTGTTCGAGTTATTTACAGAAATGCCATCCGTTTTAAAATACAAATTACTCCAAAATTTATATAAGAACTTGAAAATCTCCAAAAATATCATTTGCATAAGTTTTCAAGAGCTACATTTTTCCTTTAACTGGCATCCTCAAATTCTGTCTAGATTTTGAAATTTGAATTCAGATTTGGAAAGGGGATAAAACCCTAGAAACAAACATTTGAAATTACTTTTGATTTTTCAATAAAACTTGAAAATCTTCAAAACTATGAAATGTTGAGCTTGTCAAACCAAACATTTTTCATATACAAAATTTTCCAAATTTATGTATAGTTTTTGAATTATGGTTTTAAAATCAAAAGGGGATAAATGCTGGAAACTGTATTTTCAAATTAATTTGAAATTTCTTTTGGAAACTTGAAAACTTTATATACCAACTTTGTAGCTCTTGTCAAGATCTACAAACTGTCTTTTTAGAGTATCCCCAAATTCTTTATAGATTTTGAATTAGAGAAAAGGGGATAAAACTAGGTTTTGAAATAAAGGGTTTTTGAAATAGAATTTAAACTCAATTTGGTTTCTAACTTAATTTGTTGGTCATTAGTGATCACGAACATCATCCAAGGACATTTTTAGGTCATTGACCCAATGACACCCTTGGTTGACTAAGTTGACTTTTGAAAAACCTTTTATAGAATTTCTAATTTGAATTTAAATTTGAATAGCCAGACTCATAAATAAGCTTTGGAATCCAAATTTAATTTCAAATATGGAAATCATTTTTAGGATTGGACTTAGACTTATACACTATGCTTGACACTAGTGTAAACACAGTTTACACCTCAAGTACATAGAGTATAAACTAAGTATTTGCAATGACATTCGAAAATAGGGTTTTATTATTTCATGTGACAAACATTCCAGAAACACAATCAACCTATGAAATGTAAACTTGTTTTAGTTAATGCATATTAGGGTTAACTTAAACATGAATGCTTTGCAGTGCATATGATGACATGGCATGTTTTAGTTAATATAACACCAAAGGTGTTACAACAGCTTGCCCTGTGTGTCAACCGGAGTAGAACAGGGCTTGCAGCCAGTCATCCCTGCTCGCTCCAGGATATCAAGAGTGTACTGCCGCTGGTGAAGAAGAAGCCCGATGGGACGAGGCTCAACTGTGACCCCGAGGAAGTGGTGGAGCACACCAAGATCCTTCATAGCAAACTCCTGCTGAAGTGAGGTGGTGATGCGGCGAAGCAGGACCGGACTGGAGGCTGTGAGGACAATATCATTAACATAGAGCAGCAGGTAGGCAGTCTCAGCTCCACGGTGATAGATAAACAGAGAAGTATCTGACTTGGCCTCCACAAATCCAAGGGTCACCAGGAAAGCAGTAAACCGAGAGTACCACGCCCGAGGGGCCTGCTTGAGGCCGTAGAGACTTGTTGAGCAGCAGACCATGTCAGGACGAGAGGAGTCAACAAACCCTGCCGGCTGGCTGCAATAGACTATCTCAGTCAGAGTGTCGTGCAGGAAAGCATTCTTGATGTCCAGCTGATGCACGGGCCAGGAGCGAGAGAGAGCCAGCGAGAGCACCGTGCGGACGGTTGCCGGCTTCACCACAGGACTGAAAGTCTCATCATAGTCAACCCCAGGGCGCTGAGTGAAACCCCGGAGAACCCAGCGAGCCTTGTACCTCTCAAGAGTACCATCAGCTCGCCGCTTGTGTGTCCATATCCACTTGCCGGTGACGACGTTAGAGCCTGACGGACGAGGCACCAGATCCCATGTCTGGTTGGCGAGGAGCGCCACGTACTCCTCTTCCATCGCGCGGCGCCAGAGAGGGTCCAACAGGGCGTCGCGGACAGACGAGGGTACAAGAGAGACCTGCGGGTCGCCGGGCATCGCCGCGAGAGCCCGGGACCGCAGGGTACCAGCCGCGTGCCGCGTCACCATAGGGTGAACATGACGCGGGTCGCGGTGAAGGAGCGGTGGGTAGTACACCGGCGACACGACACGTGCAGCCGGGGGCCGTGGCGGTGGTAACAGTAAGCCATACCATTACTCTCCCCACCACAAAACCGAAATTGAGACTCAAGTTCATGAATTGCTAGACAAGGGACTCATTACACACAGTAATAGTCCTTTTGCATCTCCAGTATTATAGGCGTCGCCGGCGGAGAGGAGGCCACCGGTGGTGTCGGCGTCGCCGGTGGAGGAGACACCACCGGTGGTGACCGAGGCAGCGGCGTCGCTGGCGGAGAAGAGGCCACCCCCAGTGGCGGAGGCAGCGGGGCCGCCTGCGCCCGGCGCTGGTAGACGTGCACCGACTGGGCGAAACGCGCAGGTGGTGCAACAGGCACCGGCTAGGCGGAGCGCGCAGGAGGGATGGACGTCGGCGTCCCCGGTCCCGCGTCGGGCGTAGTGGCAGGGGCTGCACGGAAGGGCGAGGCCTCCGGACCCGTGCAAGGCACCGAGTTTGGGGCGGCACCGGGGGGGCGGCGAGCCGGGACACGGGTCCGGCGAAAGGCTCTGTGGAGAAGTACCTGCAGGAGACAACGGCAAAGGTGGTTGAACCACCATGTCAGTGGGAAACAACGAGGAGAGGTCAAGGTCAGGGGTGGGAGTCGGCGTGGTGGTGGTGGAGAAGGGGAAGATCGACTCATCAAACACCACATGGCAAGAGATGAGAACCCGATGGGAGGAGAGGTCAAGACACCGGTAGCCCTTGTGATCCGGGGAATACCCGAGGAAGACACACAGGGTCGAACGGGGAGCCAGTTTGTGGGGAGTAGTGGTAGTGGTGTTGGGGTAATATGCACACCCGAAGAGGCAGTGGAAGGAAGACGGTTAAGCAGATAGGTGGAGGTGTGCAGACTTAGCCCAGAAGCGAGTAGGAAGTGACGCCTGGAGCAGAAGGGTGCGCATGATATCATTCGTGGTCCGAATCATGCACTCAGCCTTACCGTTCTGGGAGGAGGTATATGGGCAAGACATGCGCAACTGGACGCCGAGAGAGAGGAAGAAGGCACGGGAGGTGGAGTTATCGAACTCACGACCATTGTCACACTGGACGGCCTTGATGGTAAGGCCGAATTGAGTAGACACCCAGGCGAAAAAATGGCGCAGAGTGGGAAATGCCTTAGACTTTGCACGCAGGGGAAAAGTCCACGAATAATGAGAGAAATCATCAACCACCACCAAATAGTATTTATAACCAAAAATGCTTATGACAGGAGATGTTCATAGGTCGCAATGTACAAGATCAAAAACTTGAGCCGCATGTGAAGAAGGATAAAAAGGAAGACGAACATGGCGGCCCAGCTGGCACGCATGACATAAGTGCTTATCGTGAGCTCGAGTACAATGAATGTCGGAGCTACGACTAAGCTGCATCAGAGCATCACGTCCAGGATGGCCGAGACGACGGTGCCAAGTAATGGAGGAAGGCGTGGTGGCGAAAGCAGCTGACAAAGGAGCCGGCGATGACGAGGAAGAAGACGCCGGAAACCGAAGGGTGTAAAGGGGCCCCATGCTGTCACATCGGAAAAGAGGACGCCGGGAAGCCAAATCCTTCACATAAGACCAGAAGAGTAAAACTCAATAGAACAGGAATTGTCAGCTGTAAAACGACGAATAGAAAGAAGGTTGTGAACCATAGAAGGTGCAACAAGAACGTCAGGAAGATGAAAAGATCCATGAGCGCCGGCGGCACCCACGGACGTGACAGGAAGACACGACCCATTTGCGACCATGATGGACGAAGGAAGAGAGGAAGAAAGAGGGCGAATAGAAGAGAGTATACTAGGGTCGGGAGTGGGGTGGTAAGTGGCTCCCGAGTCGGCGATCCACTCTGGCCCAACAGGAGGTGTCAGGGCCATGGTGCTGAAGGAGTTGGCCAAGGCCGCCGGGTCCCAACCGACAGGCCTGGGCAAGGCACAGGGAGGTGGAGCCTACGTGGACGCGGAGTAGGCGTCGGGAGGTGCCGCCCACGGAGTCGCTGAGTGGAACCCCGGAGGAGCACCAGCGAGCATGGCCGCCGGCGGGCGAGGCTCACCGCTGGGAGCCTGGAAAGGCCACATTGAGATGCGCCCTGACCACGGGTTGTGGAAGGAGGGCCACGGCATGCCCCGTGGAGGCGCCTGCGCCTGCGCCTGGTTGTTCCCGCGGCCCTGACCCCCACCGCGTCCACCGCCGCGGCGACGGCGGCCGCCACGGCCCCTCCACCCCTGCTCAGCCCGGGGGGAGAACCAAGAAGAGACGACGGTGGCGTAGCAGACGGACGTACCGGGTAGTAGCAGCAAGGGCAGTCGAGGAAGATGAGGACCCCGGCGCGGGGGTGGAGCCCGGCGTAGAGGTGGAGCTAGGTGCGATGCCCTGAGTGAGCTCCTCCATGACAAGGTCGTCACGGACCTGTAGGAAGGTGGGGAAGGGCCGCTGCCGGGTGATCCACGTCCGGAGGTGGGCGTAGCGGTCGCTAAGCCTACGGAGGACGTTGAGGACCAGGATGCGATCCTCCACGGGCCAGCCAAGGTCGCCGAGGGAGTCTGCCATGCCCTTCATCCGGCGGCAAAAGTCACTGACGGAGAGGTCGCCCTGGACGAAGGTGCGGAAGCTCGCATCGAGACGCAGAGCCCGGGCTTCAGCGTTGCCCAGAAACTGGCCCTCGAGCGCCAGCCAGGCCCCGCGAGCGTTCGGAGTGTTGCGGACGAGGCCGTGCAGGTCCAGGGAGATCGTTCCCAGAATCCAGGAGAGGACGATACTGTCGAGGCGCTGCCACGAGGGGGTCGGGACCGCGCCCGCGGCGTCGGGGAGGACGTGGTCGTCGAGGGCGTAGCGGCGGAGGGTGAGGAGGACCAGGTCCCGCCAGCGGGCGTAGGAGGGCGACTCAGGCTCGAGGACGACCGGGACCAGGAGCCGGATGTTCTGGAAACCCCCGGCCTGGTAGTGAAGTTGCGCCACGAACGGGACGGCCGGGCTGTGCCACAGGACCGCGGTGTGGGACACGCGGTGACCCGCCGAGCCGGAGGAGGTGGCGATCTGGCGAGCCAGGGCATCGGCCGCATCGCGCTCGCGCTCCCAAGCGAGGGCGGCCTCCCGCAGACGGGCCTGCCCTGCCGTGGCAGCAGCCCGGGCTGCAACGAGGGCGGTGGTGAGGGCGGACTCGGGGCGCGCCGCGGTGAGCGACGGGGGTGGTGGAGCGGGGTAAGGGTTGGTGCTGGCCCCTGTGCCAGTTGTTGGAGTCCCCTGCGGCACGCCGAAGGGGAAAGGAGGAGCCCCTGCACCCATGACCAGGCCGCCACTGGGGTCAGTGACGGCGGCGCTGGGCTCAGCATCAGGCCCCGCGCCCGCGCCAGCCTCCGCTCCTGTGCCTGTGCCCGCGCCGGGCTGGGGAGGTGCGCCCGCGGCGGGCGGGGGGGACGCACCCGCACCGGGCTGTGGAGGATCGCTCGCGGCAGGCTGGGGAGGTGCATCCCCAGTCGCACCCGCGCCTGCACCAGGCTGGAGGCCGCCCGCACCGGCCCCTGCGCCCGCACCCGCTACCATGAGGAGAGGGGCGACGCCAGGGGCAGAGGGGCGCGGCGCACCGGGATGAGGAAGCCGGGGGGGCCCCCTGCGCCCGCCGGGAAGGAAGAAGCAGCGGCGGCGCGTCCCAGGGCTGCGGCGGCGGCCTGCGCCCAGCTCTGGTGGTTGGGGAGAGGAGGAAACTGGTGGAAATAGATGGGGGGAGGGGGGAGGAGGAGGCCGGCCTGCCATGGTGGCGGCGGCGGCGGCCCAGGCGGCTCACCGGCCGGCGGCGGCTGCTGGAGCTGCCTGGCGGCGGCTAGGGAGGAGGGGGAGGGAGAAGACCAGGCTTGATACCATGATAGAACTTGTGTTTCTCATTTATTGGGCTAACCCTAGAGGGGTAGCAATATAGTCTGCCATACATGGGCCTCATGGGCCTAGCCTCATGGGCCTAAACTCATACTCCAACAAGGAGGACTATTTATTGAAAAAGCAGAAAAAGCCTTGGCAATAGACGTAATTTAATGCATGTTTCCCTTATAGAGTGGATCATGCTATTTCTACTAAGGTAATTGGCTAATCTTTTTGACCATGCATTGGAAAAACTATCAGAAAATCGTGACACCCTTGTTAACTAAGATAACATGTTACAGTGTTTAAAAAATCATGTATGCAGCACACCTAAAGTTAATTATAGCCACAACAATTCAGTTTGAAATTCATCTTTGATGCTGAGATTAAAAAACAGAAGTGTCACTGTCAGCACATGATAAACAGTGCCAGGTTGACTGCTTATCTATTTTGCTTCTTGGCATGCAGGATAAATTTCAAACTGAATTGTTGCGGCTATACTCAATTTCATGTGTGCTACATGCATGATTTTTGAAACATTGCAAAATGGTATTTGAGCTAACATGGATACCAGGTCCCCTGGGCACAAAATCTGCACTCAAAACGATCTAACTATGCCTCCTTTACCAGAACTTGTGAAGTACTGAATAACTTAGCGGTAAGGGAGCAGCCTGAAGCTTGTAGAGTCAGTAGTTGGAACACATACTTGAAGGGTAGACCTGCTTTGATTTTTCTTGCCTTAGTTGAATATTGGACCATAATTTGGATCTCAAAGTACCTTTGATGTATGCTGTGGACATGAGGGCTCGCCCCACATTGGGTTAGGCCATAAGGGAATATTAGACCCCCAGTGTTACAATTATAACAAACCTCTGTAATTTGTTCCAATAATATTCTGCATCTGGACATTTTCTTTTAGAAAAGAGACTAAAAGGTTGTAACAGTATTGGGTTGTAGCTTCCTAACAATTCACAAACCTTTTTCTGATTGCAACAATTCACAAACCTGAGTGCATCTATGTGCAACAAGTCCTAGATGTGTGCTCCCTGCAGATGAAAATCTCAATATCAATGAGTTCCCTATAAATCCATACTCCTTAGTACTTTCATGATCCATGTAGAATTTGTGCCAGAACTCATTAACCTATTCATCCAAGTCCACTCCATACTATATTTGTGATTGTATATGATTGATGCATATCAGATCTTTGAGAGTGGTTTGTATATGTGTGCAACCACATAACCACTCAAGGAATCTAATTTCTATGTTATGTAGTGAGTGTGTAATTTTTAAAAACTAGCAATGCAGTAAATATCCTCTCGGACTATAGGATGGAGTGGATAACAGTAAAAACATTGTAATTTTATGGGTTTATAACTTGCAAACAGGGTTTTGCATCCATGGTGTTCGAGAAAAAAAAAATGTTTGGATCCATGGCTGCATGCTTGGTTGTGTTCTGTTCATTTCAATCTCTTGTGTTCACTCTCTTTTTTTTTTTTTTTTTGCCTTCTACTGATTCTTACATTGTCACAATTCAGCATTGTGGGTGATTGTTTTGCCATTGTATTGTAATCAGTTTGCTTGTATTGTTAGATCCAATCCTCTGTGCAAGCACCTCCTGCAGCAGCTTCTAAAACACCTCAGAGGAAGGCATCTTCTGGACAGAAGAAGCCTTTGGAAGCATTAGGCTCATCCCCTCCACCATCTAGGTAAGTTTCAATGCCTTTTCTTAGTCTATAATTACATTCTATTTTGCCTCTGATGTGTTTTATGTTTTGTCAGCAAAAAGCAGAAGGTATCTGGAGGTTTCCATGAACAGAGCATTGATCAGCTTAATGATGTCACTGCAGTTAGTGGTGTTAATCTGAGGGTACATGACTTCTTATTCACCTTTTATGTTTATTTGCTTTGTGCATGACATTTGCCATGTAGCACCTATTATTTGATGAATTTTGAAGGTATAACAGTTTGTCCTTTCTGCCAGGAAGAAGAGGAACAACTTTTCTCTGGTCCAAAGGAAGAGAGTCGAGTTTCAGAAGCTGCTCGGAAAGTTGTTCAACTAGAAGAAGAAAAGCTCATTCTACGGAAGGGACCCCTGACCCAAAAATTAGCAGTAATCAGTTAAGAACTCCATCATTTTATGTTTTACTTAATAAAAAATTCTTTTGGCATCTATTCTCTGACTAAGATGTTTCGGCAGTGAGTAAATGTAATTTGAAGGCCATTGGCACTGATGTGGAACGCTGTCTGTCCATGGTGAGATTATCCTGTAAAACGCTAAAGCCTTACCAGTTGTTTTCGCTTATGTATATGAGTATATCTAATTTAAATTTTTTTACCAGTGTGTTGAGGAGAGATTACGGGGGTTTATAAGCAGTATAATAAGGTTCTCAAAACAGGTATGGTATCTTTAAATTCATTCAGTTTTCCTTCCCAAATAAACTATCTGAGATTTTAAATTCACTAAACATGTTCTTATTGTCTGTAGAGGGTTGATGTTGAAAAGTCAAGGCATCGTTTTTATCCATTATCCTCAGATGTTCGCAGTCATATTATGAGGGTGAACCGAGAAGCAAGAGAACAGTGGGAGAAAAAGCAGGCTGAAGATGCTGAGAGAATTAGAAAACAAAATGATGTTAGTTCTGCACAATGCTTCAGTTTGATTTTTTAATCTCCGTTCACATAAATCATGATTTAATGATCTAAGTTGAATAATCAACCCTTGCCTCTTTTACTGCCTTACTGGCATAGTTTTACCGCTTATAATATTCATTGGCCGCTATATGTCATGTGTAAGGTTCTTAAGGAGTCACCTAGCCGACAAGGCATATCTAAGTAGCCACAAGTGCCTCTTGTCTCCTATGTGTCGCCTAGGTGACAAGGTGTAACCAAGTCCCCACAGGATGATTTGCTATCTTTATAACCTTGGTTATATGTAGTTTAACACTTCTCTAGTTTGTGCTAATGTTAATGTCAAGCAAGTTTGCTAGTAAATATATGGTTAACAACTGGAGTTTCTGACTCCAAATCACATCCATTGTTGAATGATACATTTTGTATCCCACATCAAACTAAATGTGACTGATCAGTAACTAGCATGAAGCAGATTCCATTTGGTCACCTTTTTCCCTGTTAAATAAAAACTTGCCTTAAGAACAATGGCCTCATGCTTCTTCAGTGCATCATCATTTGGAAGATACTACAACAATTATCAGATGTCCAAATTAATGTTCTTGGTGTAGCTTTCAGGACTGGGTAATTTTAATGAGTGTATTTGTTTGCGCAGGGAGACAGCAATGCAAATGTTGATCTAGAAAAAGACAAAAATGAGACCCGTGGTTTGTCAAAGCATGCAAAGGTTAGTCTTTGTCCATAGTAACGGATACTTGTACACCAGAGCTGTTGATGATTCTGTTTATTGTGTACAGACTTACAAGGAGGACGATGATAAGATGCGAACTACAGCTGCAAATGTTGCTGCACGAGTTGCAGCTGGGGGAGATGACATGCTGTCAAAGTGGCAATTGCTAGCTGAACGAAATAAGCAGAGAAGTGAGGGAGGTGATGGTTCTTCTGGCTCTATACCAGGTAACATGTTGCAACACAAGCCATCACTGAAATCTGGGAAAGACTTGAGGGAAGAACATGAAGTTGAAAAGAGAGGCTACTCCACAATGCTTGGATCTGGTAAGCCTGATTTCCTTTCTCTTGTATTCTTGCTGTTAAGAGTGCACAGCACATCAGTGGTCTGTATGCTCTTGCTTTGAATTTTCAACATATAACCATGTAGTCTTATTAGAATAATGATTTGCAACTTGATGTAAACACTAAGTTTGCATACCGTGAACCCAATTTAGTTGGTCTATAATGTTTAATGTTAGTAGTAGGGTTCCGAGTATGTGCATGCTGTGTGGGTGGCTTGTCCGTTTGTGTATGTCAAGTTGGCTGGGTTTACCTTTTGGTACAATGATATTAGTAGTTGAGACATTTCTCAACAATAAGATGCTTTTTCTGCTATTTGTTTATACAGACTGAAACTTCAAACTTTATAGACTTTCCTGGTAACAGGGAAATGCAGCGCACATCATACTTGGTATCCTTTTGTTTTCATTCGTTGCTGTTATAAGTGCACGATGGTGTGGGTCAGCTCAATTTATTTTGGGAAGAGCTCTGCAACTCTTTTTTTTTTTTGAACGCAATAGAGCTCTGCACTCCCTCAAGCCTTACATGTTACCTCATATGGTTAAGATTTTGTTTTTATTGTTATAAATCATCAAAAATTCTTCTCAAATAGTCAAATGGTAGCATAGGGTTGTCAGAACACTACAGAACCTAAATTTTGTTTCTGTGCAATTGTAATTATTTTAATTTTATTGAAGGAGTCTAAGATATATGTGCTGATTAAAAAGAACTTGATGCTTTTAAGCCCATTTGTTTATGATTTTCTTAAATTAGCAAATATTCAGCAGTAGTATCATTTGGGATTCATTCTCAACAAACTATGAATGACATGAAAATGGTGAAGGACTTGACAGATCATGTTCCCTACAAAGATCGTGAAATATGAATGGAGTGCTGAAATAGCACTTCCAGCTCATTGTCCTTATACTTGAAATAACTTAAACATGTTATGCATAGAAAATGATATTTGTATCTTTCGACCAGTGAAATGTTAATTGGCAATTTGCAGTTGTAGAATTTATGAGCTTAATGTGCAAGACATCTGTATGCCCTGCCATCGATGTCATACCTGGATTTCTGTTTTGAACTTGTGTACACTTTCCATTTTAAAAAATGTTATTGATGTGCCATTCTACCAACGCTAATTCAATAAAAACTAGAAATATTGTTTAAAATGACCTCATTTCAAATTCAGTAGAACCTAAAGACGACAACACCATTCCTTTTTGTATCAGGGTACCACGAAACAATCTGAACAAATTTATTTTTAAATACTGAATTTTCTAGGTTAGGTCAGCTGAGTAATATCTACCATGCATGCACTAGTTTGTTTTCGTAGTCATAAATCTTTTGCAATTTTTCTAGGTGGTGTTAGAAGGTCACCGCTAACAAAAGTGGCGTGGAGTGTTTCCATAAAGGATGTGGTAGCTGCACTTGAGCGAGAGCCTCAGATGTCGAAATCCTCGTTACTTTTCCGGCTATATGGAAGGTCATTGACAGAACCATCTGCAAAGTAATTTGCAGTAAATTCATTGCACTTCATATTACAGACGGGCATCTTTTGGTCAATATGAGGGAGCCCAATCACCAAGTGATGGGGCTGATTGGTTGACGATCAATTTTGCGGGGATTTGACAATCACTTGCAAGCCAGCGTTTCCCTGGAGCCATTTTTGTTTTTCAAGGAAGCAGTTTGCAAATGTTTCTTTTTTTTTCAGTATTTTTTTCTCTATATGATTATGATTATATGTTGGTCACAATGCCCAGCCAACTAAAGCTGGCATGAACATCGTGATCGTTTTGTATAGCAGATAGAGTAAGGATGTTCCTTGAGATGCTTATGACTTGACAAGTGTCCTATTCTTTTTATCATGCGATAGAATTATAACCAACATTTTTCACCGTTGTACAGAAAACATGAAATGTATGTATTGGAGGCTTGAATTTATTCATGAACAATATGTGCCCTCATTTTTGAATGGATTGTTTGGGTTTGCAAAATACCAATACAGCTGCATAAAAGCAGCTATCCATCGAGATAAATCAGCCAAGCAGAACTTGTCTGAATACAACTTTTTTATGCTGTGGTCTGAATGCAATGCACACAGAATATCAGGACCTGCTATGACACCCTCAAATCTTGTTTGAATATTATACATATACATTTATATAGTCACGGCACTCCAAGCTAGGTTTCTATTGGTACTACTATCTTGTTTTCCCTCCTTTCAACTAGGGACGGGATACATTATTGATTGTTGTGCATCAGCGTCGGCATCTAGCATCCAAAGTCATAGGCAACCAATCCTTGTAGCTCCGGACCGTTGAGCCTGCTGTTGTTCTCAAAGCTGGAAAGTAGAGATGTGTTAGCACTTATCAAAATCATATGGATTCAAATTGAAGTTCTAGTGGTCGAGGAAAATACAAGTTAAACGATCAAGCATTGAAACAATGCAATATCAATGGTTCTAATCAATCTTGTGCAATGTTTGAGGATATATCAACCCAGTCATAAAAACATGTCATCTAGGATAAGATTTGGTCAAAGATGCAAACATCAGTAACTTTTAATTTATTTTGTTGGATACATGTACGATATATGTGCAGATTTGAGTCGGAACACTCGCAAAATCTCATTAGTTTGGAGGAAAGCACATTCTCAAAAATAACAGCTCTCAGAGATGTGCGAAGTCTAGAGGTAGTATTCCTTTGGGGATGACAATGGAAATCTAGCAAAATCCAGCTGTTGTTTCAATCTATCGGTGTTTTCCACAACACATGTAGTCATATATTGAATACTATCGGTACTGGTAATAAGTCAGCTTTGAGGCATACCTTCGGAGAGGAAAGGTTGAGAAAGGTCCATCAACAGGAATAGTTCCACAGAGATCATTGTTAGACAAATCGCTGCATGTCAGAGGATATACCAGCAATCAGTGACCATGGAAATTAAAGAAACAACTGAATATGATAAAGGTCCACACTCACATGACTTTCAGGTTGGAGAGCTTGGCAAACTCCCTTGGAATTGATCCTGTAAGCTTGTTGTTGTTCAAGCGCCTATAAAGAGGAACATGATCATGTTTCAGTAATCAGTTGAGAAAAGCTTTTTGTCGTGCTCATTAGAATTACGAGATCCAAACTAAACTCCTTTTAATTTGAATTATCACATAACCATTTGACCATTTCTAACTCAGAATGAACTGATATGGCTTTTGTGGTTAGCAAAGCAAGTCTTCAGAAGATCCATACATGAATCGGAGTGAGTCGAGCTTGGAAAGTGACTTGGGGATTCCTCCAGTGAGCTTGTTGGCATACAAGTCCAAGCTGATCAGGTTCTTGAGGTTGCCCAGTTCCTTCGGGATCTCGCCGTCAAGATTGTTCCTGTATAGCTCCCTGCAGATGAAAATCCAATTTCCATTAAATCTCAATCAAGCTCCACTTTCCATCATAAATTCTAGAAATCAGATAATTACAGGTATTTGAGGTTGACGAGGCGGCCAAGCTCAGGGCCAATGGAGCCGGAGACATTGGAGTTGCCTAAATCCCTGAAACATTTTGTGACAAAAGGACAGAGTCAGATAACATGATCATCGAATTCTTTACAAGATGCAAGTTAATGAAGTAGGAAAGCTTGGTATTCCTAGTGATGCTCCTAGAGATGTTAGGAAATAAAGAAATTCCCAGTCGAATGGGGAATTTTGGGGAGCAAGTTAGTCGAGGACTAGACCATCCAATCATCCATTGTATTTTTTTTCAGATAATAAAGATCATCCTATCATCCGTTGCTATGGCTCCACATGTAATCTGTGAGGCACATAGCATCTGGCAGCTGGGCATCCCTGGATCTCGGAAACAACGATTTGTCTCTAGGCGGGTCGCCGTGTGATCAACTCAAAACAAGAGCCGATGGACTATTACTCTTTTTCAAGATACAATTAAACATCGGATTGTCGCAGCCAAGAATCAAAGTTGCGGAACAGAGACGTTCAATCCAGCAATCCAGACAGGAACGCACGGAGCCTTGGACGGATAGGGGAAGCGAGGATGAGATCGCCGCCGCCGGCGGCGTGCAAGAGAAGAGAAAAGAGAAGAGAAGAGGAAGAACTCACAGGCGGACGACGCGGCTGGCCTGGTCGCAGGTGACGTGGAACCAGGTGCAGGGGTTGACGAGCGTGGGATCCCAGCTCTGGAGCACGCCGTTGGGATCCGACAGCCGCTGCCGCAGCGCGTAGAGCGCGTCGCCCTCGTCGTTGGACGCCCGCGCGGCGGCGAGGGCCAGGGCGGCGGCGAGGAGCGCGGCGAGCACGCGAGCCGCCATCAGAGACGGACTAGAACGGGGAGGGCTCTGGTGGTCTGCTGACCGGCTCTTCTTGCTCGCTGCTTGCTGCCTCTGCGTTCTGCTGCGCTTTGCTCTCCGGTGTGAAACGGGGGAAGCAGCTCGCAAGTAGCAAGTAGAGCGGCTCCGGTTCAGCGGAGCAGGATTCATTCAGTGACTTTATAAAGTCACCGCCGTAACTTTGACTCCATCTCCGTCCTCCTACTGCCATCTGCCGGCTGCAGATACTTCCAGGTCCATCGGCCCAGATGAGATCACGTATAGCAGTTCAGCACAAGTGATTTCAACCAAAACCTCCTAACACTTAACTGTTTGTACGTTAATTTTTTGTACAACTTAACAGCCCACAACAGGACTGCTATGGTTAATTTTTCAGTCTTCATTTGCCCCCTCTGCTTATAGATTACGGAAGCTGCCCTTCAGACTTTCCAGTGTCTTTTCATTGTTTTATATACACGTCACGTACAATAAATATTTTGGACTGAATACTCTTAGTACTTACTTTATTTACTGAGTTAGAGCTTAAAATTGTACACCACTCATATTATATACCAGTTAAAAAAATAGGAGAATTAACCACAGGACATGCAAAGTGACCCTTCTATGTCAATGGACATGCAAAATTCGATGATTCGCTGGTGGACACTCTGGTTCTTTACAAATTTGTTGGTGGACACTGGACCAAATATATATTCATTTCCAGGTTTAGAGGAGAGAGAAGAGCGATAAAATGTTCATGGCGCGTCCGCAGCGGCACTGGCGGCACGTCCGCGCGCTAGATGCAGCGGCGATGGCGGCCCCGGCGGCGCGCCCATTCGCGTGGACGTGGCGGTGCCCACCCAGGCGGCGCTCCCACACGCTGGACGCGGCGTCGGCGGCCCCTGTGGTGCACCCGCGCGCATGGACACGACGGCGGTCCCGGCAGCGCGCCCACACGCATGGACACGGCGGCGGCGGCGCAGCCCTAGCTAAGAGAAAGAGGCCGGGGCATTAAGGACATTTCACCGCTCTTCTCTCTCCTCCAAACTTGAAAATAAATATTTTATTCGGTCCGGTGTCCATCAGCAAATTTATAAAAAACCAGAGTGTGTATCAGCAAATCGTCAAATTTTGCATGTCCAATGGCACAGAAGAATCACTTTGCATGTCTTTCACCGGTTCTCCTAAAAAAATATGTTACATATCAACAACTTAATTGAAGTTTTGTCCCCAACGTTAATAGCTGTCACATTAAATCTTCGACACGTCCTTTGGCATGCACACGTACACGTTGTGGACATGTACGTACGACAGGATTAGTTGTATAAAAAAGTCCTAAAAAATACATGTTTATATATATAATATGCTACCTAAATTATGGCATATATCCAAGTAAGTTTCAAAAATAAAAAGATTTGTCACATTCAATAGATCTTTTATGTATTCCTTAAGGCCTGATATGTGAGTATCCTGGAAGTATCTGGAACCCGTAGATGGCAATCGGAGGGTGGAGATGGAGCCAGAGTCACGGTGGTGACTTTACTTAATAAAGTCACCGAATCCCTCGCACTGGGTTCAGCTGTGGTTGTGGTGGGCCTGTGGGCGGTCAAGTCAGCACAACCACAGTACAGCGAGGACGAGGACGAGGACGGGCAGTGCAAGTCCACGGTCCAATGTGGACCAAGCACGATGAGGGAGACAGACCAAAATGCGATGCGTACCCGGGGGCTGCGCTTATACCCTCTGCACTGAGTAGTAACTCCTATATTCATGCCAAAATTACTCGTAGTATGAATATGAACGGGAAGAAGCACGGAAATTGTGCTTCACAAATCTTCTGTTCCATGATTTCGCTAGAGTCCCTCCTGCAGTACTCGACCTTACTTTTAGAAGGAGGAGGACCGCCTCTTTACGAAGGAGACTGTATGTGCAGCCATGTTGGAGGTGTTTGCTAGACATGGTTGATGATTTAACAATAGAATTGTTCTATAGTCATTTTTGAGATCTTTGTTATCTTCATGGCGCAAAACTTTGTATTTGAGATTCCTTAGACTTTGGTCTGCTCGCTTGTAATAATGAACAGTCATATACATAAAAACTGGGATATTAATATATTTTTTTTCTAAAAAAACCAACGCTGAAAATCATGTTGGTCTGGGGAACTAATCGAAGTCATGTCTAGATCAGAGTTCAGAGCATGCATGTTCAGCGCTGGGTATATGTTATACTCTTGAGAAAAAAATAAGTAGCCCGGCAAAAAATATACCTTGCCTCTCACTAATTAGAATAAGGGAGTAGTTCAATTGTTATTTTCCTTAATGATTCATCGGTTTTTTTTTTAGCATTTAATGATTCATCGGTTGTTTAGTATTTCCTACCACAAAGACAGAGGAGAGGGGGGGTTGATGACCTAGAATACCTTGTATTTAGTATAGTTTTAAACTCTTGATCCCTTGTGTTTCAGGTGAAGGGATTGTTTTTTCTATAGTAAAATCAATATTCCATGCTATGTTCTTTGTTATTCATCTTTTTCTTTGGTATTTTCAGGTTGTTTAATAAGAATTAAAAAGTGTAGGCGTTATAAAATTTCTTATTAGATCCAATCCATGGGTACATAATCATTTCAGTATTCACTTAAGTCGTCTTAAAATTTTTGAAATATATTAAGGAAGATGATTTGTTGCTTTAACTCACAAAAACAAGATGGCGAGATGACAGGGAGATAATTGTTTGTTACTTTATTTTTCTCTTTCATTTTATGCTTGGGTTCAGTTTACGTTTCAACATTGTAGGATGAAAAGGGATAACAATTGTTACATTTTTTACTTTTTATTTGGTCTTATAGTTCAGGAAGCTCTGGTTTGCAGATGGGATGTCACTGGGCGCCTGAGGGCATGTAATCCATGATAATGACAGGACAAGTAATCGAGTGCAGTGCACGCTCATTTTCTCTTTGGAACTATGGCGTTCTAGTACAAGTTAAGTTCCTACGTAAGTTAGTTACTAATCCACGTCCATGTAATTTATCTATATCTCTTGTAAAGTTAATATCCACTATAAGGTTATTTCAATATGCAATTTATCCACATCATTATTCACTAATTATCCACATCATCTCCAATAACAGCCATGCCATCCCACTACTTTTAACATTTTAATACAAGCTATATCCAGGTTATCTCAGTTAATGTCATTCTAAGTCATTCACAATTTCCACACTACCGTGCGGAATATATTAAGCTCAAATTATTAAAGGTGCAACTAATGGTGACATATATAATACTAAGCGCATGTTTGGATCCATTAGTATATATTAAAAATTACTGGCTAAAATGAATACTAGTAGATCCAAAACACACATGCTAATAAACTTATAAACCTACTAATTATTAGTTGGAGGTTTGCTAAGGCCCCATTTATATCCCTATAGATAATATTTATATGCTATAAAGTAGCTAATTATTAGCTAGGCCTATAGACAACAACTATCTTATTAGTTGGACTAAATCAGATAATAGCAGCTCATATTACCTCTGTGCTATTAGCTAGCTAAGTTCTTTGGATCCAACATAGCTAACTCTAGTAGTTCCTTTAGCGTGTTTGAAGTTGCTAATATGTGCTAGTCATTCATAGGCACCTTTTAACTCACTATCCAACCATATATTAGCAGGTGAATCTAAATAGTCATCTATTAAAAATTGGCTAGCTAAAAATCAAGAGCTATTACTATAACTAGCTAATGGATCAAACATGACCATGTATATACGGATAATTTGTCCAACGGTTTGATCTCAGTGTCCGTACACCAAATCACACAGCTCTCATTTTATATAGAGGAGAAATTTAAAACGGCTAAGTTTGCAGTACGTGGTCGATCGATCTCTCTGCTGAAGGCCCTGTACATTAATTAATTCGTGGGCGGGGCAAGCGTGGGTGCACAGCCACAGCTCAAATCGGTGGCTCCGATATGATGATCCGTCAAAAAACGCGCACCGGCGCCGGGTGTCGCTTGGCACCGCGACCGCCTCCACCGACATCGTCGCGGGACGCAGCGACCGTACCGTTTCCTCCGCGCATGCAAAGCATGTCCGTCGCCGTCCGATCCCCCCGTCCGTCCCGTCCCTATATACGGTAAACGCACTAGCCAGTGAGAGCGTCAGGTCGAGCAGAAGGCAACGGGGGGCCAGCAGGGACAAAGAGGACGAAAGTTGCAGGATGGATGAGGAGTACGACGTGATCGTGTTGGGGACGGGGCTCAAGGAGTGCATCATCAGTGGCCTCCTCTCCGTCGATGGCCTCAAGGTTGGTTGGGCGCTTGATATGATTATCTTCTTCATTCCGATCCGGCCTGTCCTGTTTTCTCTTTTCCTTGCCAGTGTGAACCGGACGGGATCCCACCGTCATTGTTTGTTTATTTCTTCTTATACAATATATGTGATTACACAGGTTCTTCACATGGATAGGAATGATTACTATGGAGGAGAATCTTCATCCCTGAATCTGACTAAGGTTTGATATATCTATCACATGATCGTGGACGGCAGAGCATTGTCATTAATTTCTACTCTGTGGAGTCTCTAATAAGGGCGAATAATTATATCTAAACATCATCTGGATCCATGCATTCCTCTGAGAAACAGAGACGAGTTTAAAATTTCCGAATTCAGTTTACATCCATGAATTCTTCACTTTTGAACTTGTGTAGCTGGCCATTCTAATATATAACGCTTCTGGTGGCATGGTGCATTTAGCTCTGGAAGAGATTCAAAGGCAATGACAGCCCTCCTGAGCATCTGGGTGTCAGCAAAGAATACAATGTCGACATGGTGCCCAAGGTCTGTTACCTGAGATTTCTCTATTGCTAGCTAGCTGTCCTATAAAGAACGTTTGGTGTTGCGCAGATTAAAATAACTTCTGAATTTACAGTTCATGATGGCAAATGGTGCGCTGGTTCGTGTTCTGATCCACACCAGTGTGACAAAGTATCTAAACTTCAAGGCCGTGGACGGAAGTTTTGTGTACAACAACGGGAAGGTATGTGTCTGATATGTAATCCAACCGTGAAACATATGATGCATGCTGAATCACTCTTGTTGATTTCTTTGTTGACACTGACAGATTCACAAAGTCCCTGCAACCGATGTTGAAGCTTTGAAATCTAACCTGATGGGTCTGTTTGAGAAGCGCCGTGCTCGCAAGTTCTTCATATATGTGCAGGATTATGAGGAGGAGGACCCAAAATCTCATGAGGGCCTGGATTTGACCAAGGTCACCACCAAAGAAGTCATCTCGTAAGTTGCTTTCACTTGTGCTGCATTGCAGTTGTTCGACCATGAGGGAGACCAAGTTAGAAAGGCAACTTTGTATTATTTTGTCACCGTTTGTTTCCTAATGTAAAATCTGAAATGTTGTCTTGGATCAGCAAATATGGATTGGAGGATGATACAGTTGACTTTATCGGGCATGCATTAGCGCTTCATCGGGATGATAGCTACCTGGATGAGCCTGCACTTGACACTGTCAAGAGAATGAAGGTACTACATTGCCGTACTTTGCTATACACACAATTATGCTATGTTGAATGGTACTTGAAACTTTATCACTAGAAGGCGGTTTCAAAGGCAATCTCCTACTTTTGACCTTGGTTCTGGATATAAGATATTCTAAGTTTGTCCCAAGTCAACTATCCTAATTTTGACCAATGTATATGGCAAAGCAAAAACAATATTTATGGTATCAAATAAGGTTCTTTAGAAAAACATATTAGGCCAAAGTTATGAGTATTAAAATGATCTCTGAAAAACATCGTGTTATATTATGTTTTAATTTTTAGTTCGTTGCTCCTGAACTTCACTACACCGTGGCACACTTTTGCCAGCAGTGTACATCTTCAAATGTAGAGGTGGGATGTTTTAATTTGTTCGGTTATCTAATAAGAAAAATACATGATTGGAAATCCTATTGTAGTTTGCACGTTACATATGTTTAAATGAGAAAATTCTACAACCCACACTACATTTCATCGGTATAAATTATTCCTTAGATTACATATTTGCACTAAAAGTATTTCAGTGTCTTGAATCATGATGCATGTTGATAGTGTTATAAAGAGAAACAAGATCAAAACATGTTCCTAATGTTGATATTTTATTTCAATAGCTTTATGCAGAATCACTTGCACGCTTTCAAGGAGGGTCCCCTTACATCTACCCTCTATATGGTTTGGGAGAACTCCCTCAGGTAAGCCTTATAAAGATATGATGAATCAACGAGCCACTTTTTAAGATTCATTGTAAACTGAAATGATGCATATTGTGAAAGGCTTTTGCCCGTCTGAGCGCTGTTTATGGTGGCACATACATGCTGAACAAGCCAGAATGCAAGGTAACTGAAGTATTTCAGCCCACACACACGCACACACGAGAATTCTCAAAATAAAATGGAAGTTCAAAACTTCTGACAACTGTGCCAAATCTGCTAACTTTTTGTAGGTTGAGTTTGATGAGAGTGGAAAAGCGTATGGAGTCACTTCTGAAGGAGAGACCGCAAAATGCAAGAAGATTGTTTGTGATCCTTCATATTTGCCTGAAAAGGTATGCATGCAGAGAATTGACGAGTCACTTTAACATGGCTTGTGTTTCTAAAATGCTTGAACCATTGATGAATAGGTGAAGAAGGTTGGTAGGGTGGCCCGTGCGATATGTATTATGAAACATCCAATCCCCGACACCAAGGATTCCCACTCTGTGCAGATCATCCTCCCAAAGAAGCAGTTGAAGCGCAAATCAGACATGTAAGTCATCTTGTGCAACTAATTCAACAAATTTTAAAGAAACTACAAAATAAGACATGCTATTTATTTCTAGCCGATTCTTGTTCCACATAAGGTTTTACTTGTTTATGATGAACTATATTAACGTTAGACCAGATCACATATTGATGCCCTTTTTCAAATAACTTGAATTCTATTGTTACATTGCAGGTATGTGTTCTGCTGCTCTTACGCTCACAATGTTGCACCAAAAGGCAAGTTCATTGCTTTCGTTTCGACTGAAGCTGAGACTGACAAGCCCGAGATCGAGTTGAAGCCTGGGATCGATCTGCTTGGCCCTGTAGAGGAGACATTCTTTGACATCTATGATAGATATGAACCCATTAACAATCCTGAGGAGGATAGTTGTTTCTTGACAAATGTAAGTACTTGTACCCACAATTTAATAGTTAAAGAACACACTACATATGTGTTGGTACGTAACTAAGTACACCTTCATTTTGTAGAGCTACGACTCAACTAGTCATTTTGAGACAACGGTAAAGGATGTACTCGCCTTGTACAACAAGATCACTGGAAAGGTAATTATCATCAGAGACATAGAGAATCACAAATATATACTATTCAAGTGATGCTACAATAGAAATTCCTAGATAATAATTTAATTAACAAACCTACACTCTGATGCAATGCAGGAGCTTGATCTTTCAGTCGATTTGAATGCTGCTAGTGCTACTGATCAAGAAGCTGCTTGAACATCTTTTGCAGCTCTACAAGATAGCTACTTCTATTTTTCAAATTATTCCATAGATGGATGAGTTTATTGAAATCCATTGTCTCGCGTTTTTTGGAGTTCCATTTTTGTCACTTTTAATGAATTACAGTGGCTCGGATTTATAAATGTTCCATTATTCGCTGGTGTAAAGATACCATACATAACCCAATTTTGTTTGTCCAAATTACTCTTGTTTGTACCAGTCAATTCACCTAAAAGGCCAAAAACCTAGCAATGGAATTAGTTATCAAATTAATGTTGATTAGAAGCAAATAAGTAGAGAGGGATGTTTTTTTTCTTGCAATACATAAACTAAAGTTGCAGCACTTAAAGGGTCCTACAACTCGTAGTTGACTTCATTTTTAGAAATCATTTAGTGCCAAAAAAATTGTGTTTAAACTTTTAGATTTGAAATTCATTTTTTTATTTTGTTCAAACTACCATGGATGAAGAGATTATCTAAAGTAAAGTTGTGGTACTCTAAGAGATGTGCAAATTTGTAGTTGAAGACGCTCTCATTCAAAATCATTTAGGGCCGATAAATTTTGCTTTAAGATTAAGGATTTTATGTTTATTTTTTGAATTTTTAAAATGACCGCGAACCAATCTAGAGTTTTTCCCTAATGGTTTACCCTAATAGGGTCTGAACTTGGTAAACCTCTGCGTATTGTTTCCATCGCTTCAAGCCCTCCAAATATAAAAGCAAGTCCCTGGTCTAGTGGTGTCCGCCCAACAACATTTACTCATAATATTACATGGGTTTTTGTCTCCCATCCTTCTTTATAAACTAGATTAATTCTCTCCTTTTGCTAATATTATGTTAAAGCAAATATTTCTGACGTTTTTTGGGAAATCTTCCACCCTGTTCACTTGAGTTTATCAGGCCACTTTATTGGCCATGATATAATATTTCTCTGACGACAAATTAGCACCAGCCAGCTCAGCACCCTCTATAGCCATCCATAACTCATGTACATCGTCCGGGTGGACAAAACATTTTCTAGCGAGCGGATCCAATGGGGCACTTGGGTCCTCGCCGTGGATATGGCGCCCAAGCGCGTAGGTGGGCCCACTTAGACAATTCAAAGTCTTCGGATTCTTTATATTCGGTCGTCCAGTACGTGAGCGAATCCATTTGCGTTGCGTTGTGCAGCTGCGGCCCAGCTTTATTCGTCCACTGAACTGAACCCATCATCATCATCATGCACTACTGACTCTGCCCGACATGGACAACGTGCTGCGAGCCTGCAAAATAAAGCAAAGACCACCACCACAAAACCAAAACATCACGGCATCGATGCCAAACCAAAGCACAAAAAGGCATGACTCTAGAGGACATAAAGTCTTGACTTGCACGGTCTATTGGTTTTGGAACCCACTCATCACTTTTTAAGAGGACAACTGCTAATGCCTAGTGCTGTAGTAGTGCAATGTTTCACCCTTTCTTTCCGGATTCTAATGGCAAACGTTCATGAGATTTTTTCCATTAAAAAAGGATCGCGAATGAATTTGAGTGCATGGTCTGCTTCCGCAGTGGCCAGTGCGGGCGCATCTGTGGCCACTTGATTTACTTAGTTATAATCCTCGTGGACAAATCTAAAATGACTACATCTAGAATCAGTGGAAGAATTTTTAAAACTTGAAACTAGATGTCCAAATACAATTGTTATTATAAGCGTAAAGTGTAGTACTCAGATGTCAGTACATATTTATATCAATCAGCACCTTGAAATATTAAGGTCTTAACATGGGCCTCAAGGCCTCAACTACGTGAGGATTATCTGGGCACCCCTCTTGGCGATTGGAGGAGCAACCCCAGCATTTGGCGTATCCTCGTGAAACCAAGCTTTTTAAAATTTGGCAAGAGCGAGGATAACAATAACTGGAGTATCATCGTGAAACCAAGCTTTTTTAAAATTTCATGACTAGAGGATGACAATATGTTGAGATCTAATTGAAGAGAACTTTAGCTCGAATGTCTCAGGTTATATTCTTGATCGGTAGGACCTTAATTCCTTCCTGTATTTGTCCAAAAACCCAGATTCCACGTTAACATAGTTCTGATTCATCACTGACCACGTTCCGCCTCAAGCAAGAACTGCACGTGAATAAATTCAAGCCACAACAAGTAAACACGAACCAAGTACCAGCATGAATAAACTCAAACCACAAGCTGACTCGAGCGCCAGCACCGTGGGCGATTATTAGAGTACAAGCTAGAAACGATGATCGCCGCGACATTACAGCTATACGAGCAGTTACTATTGCACAATTTATACACTAATAAGCTATTTGGGGGGAAAAAGTATGTTTATTGACTACTTGCTAAATGGGTCAGGCCTATCTTCGGAGTAAAACTATGAGAAATCGTATTTGCAAAGGGATTCTTGCGCTGGGCAGGAGGCACATATGAAGAACATGCAAAGTGGCACAGTTCTCACGGACTAGTAATCTGTTTGCACATGAAAATCATCGTTCTGAAACCAACCAGGTTTTAACAGCAGACAATAGGTCTCACTGGAAGTGGACACCACATCACTTTCTTATGTAGGTTAACACATAGGACAGGACGCATGATTGACGGCAGATAACACGGAATGAACACCCTCGGCACAGGGAGAGCTCCCGATCTCCTGTACTGATTGTGACCAAACCACAGAGCTAACCGACACATTTCTTCTCAGACACCATGACCGCGGCACTGGGAGCCTTTTCCCGTATGCCATTATAAAAGATGATGACCCCAGCCTGCATGGCTCCTGTCTTTATGACCAACATCATCTTTGTTTTTTCCTCCATGCCATTCCGTCCGTCTTCTGTCTATTTTCAACGCTTTGACCGTCCTGACACATGGGTCCCGCCTAAAACAATGTCTAAAATACCCCTCTCTCATATCTCCTTTGTCTCTGCACAGTGGGCCCCATCTCCTTCCTCCTTGCGCCTCGCCACGGACACGCAGGCTTCGCGAGCAGCCGCACGTCCAGGTACTGACTCCGTCCGCCGTGACCGCACACACCTGGGAAGCGAGCTTGCCATGGCTAGTGGCCAGCCCCTGGCCTCTTTGGCGACCAGCATGAGCTTCGGCCAAGAGCAAGACGACCTTCGCGTGCGTCTGCGATAGGTCACCGAGAACTCAAAATTCATCACTTATCCTTGATTGTTTGCGATGAGATCACGTCCAAGGGCTAGCTAACAGCCCGACGAAGCCATGTGTGCGAGGAATTGGAAAACGCTGATGCAGTTGGGACGAATTTGGTAGCGCGGGCTGCTCTGCCACGACATTGCTAGCGAGCAGTCCGCCACGGCTTCGCCGTCGCGAGGGCGCGGCGCTCCGCCGCAGCCTCGTGGGCACGCGCGCGTGTGCTCTGCCGAAGCCTCGCCGACGCGAGCGCGCGCACCTCCGCCCCGGCTTCGCCGTCACGAGTGCACAAGGCCGCAGTGGAACGCCGCGGAGCTTCGCCGCGGCTTGCTCACGTCGTGGGTAGCCTCGCGCACCGGGCCGCTGCCCAGCCTCGCCTCCGCGCGCGTCCTCCGCCGACGGCTGGCCACAGACCGCGCCCCTGCTCCGTGGACGGGATGGAGCTCCCACGCGTGCCCATCTCGCCGAGTTGCTGCCACAGCTCCTCGGGCTCGCGGCGATGGATGAATGGGGAGCAGGAAAGCAGTTGGGAGGAAGATGACGAACATGGGCCCCACATGTCATTGGTATCTTGTCTAAGGGTATTTTGGACTTTTCCCTGGCAGTTTGACACCATGAGACACCAAAGTGGACGGAATGGCATGAAGAGAAAAACAAAGATGATATTGGTCACACAGGCCGAAACCAACTTTTCGGTGGCATGCAGGCTGAGGTCATCTTTTATAATGGCACATAGGGAAAAGGCTCCGACACTGGTTGCTAGTTTAGGCTTTCCACTTCTTCAGATGGGGGAAGCACTAGTACACGTCGGTCTTTGGATGCTTAGCCTCGGCATGCTCCCGGCACTTCACTTCAGTCGTGGTGCACATGAATGTTTGCCTGCATACTTTGCACTGTGTTCATGTTTGACAAAACGAATCAGTATCAGTAAAATACTTCAGATGCTGGCTTGTGAAAAATATGCAACCGAGTCTAAAACTTGCAGAATTACTTCAGTTTGAGTACATCTAGAAATTTTGAACTCCCCTATTAAACGTGAACTCTAACAAGGAAACTGATACAGCTTGCATGGACCTACTGGTGCTACACAGTGTTCCATGGTGCCATCTAATGTCCCCTAACTACTAGGCCCAAATGTGATTAAACCAGTTAAATATGCCAGGCACATCATGTAGGCAAGTAAATATGAACTAATGAGATTTTGGACCTCAAGTGGCACACTTAAACAAAAATTAGACTCATTCACAATTTGAGAGTTTAGGGTTCTCCATAACACTAAAATAGATTCAAAGCATCAAACAGTTCAGGACAGCAGACACGATTGGTGTTTTATACCTGAGAAGAAAACAGAGCACAGTCCATGTTTAGTTTGAATTCCAATTCCATGCATTGGATAAGAATCTAGTGCCTGATGTTAGAACCGTTTGCACAGACAAACCAAATGGACTAAGCTGTTTTTCATGGGCAATAGTTGGGATTAGCACAGTAGTGCCATTTGTTAAGCCAAATGTCGCTAGAGACAACTGATTTTCCATCAATCAACATAATAAATAATAAATAAGCATATTTGTCAACATGGCAGTAAAAAGCGCTAAGCCAACACCTGGATTGGTATCCAATGAACAAACATAAGGGCTTGCTTGGGTAGACATGGTTAGTTAGTAGTTGCAGCTTAAATTTAGCTCAAATAAGCTATGGTTGGCTAGCTAGTTGGATAACAACTAGTTCAGGACTTGGCTAAAAAATCAGCCCACCTAGTAGCCCTTGTCTTTGGATGCACTGTGGCTAATTTGAGCTAAAAATTAGCCCATGGTATTCTAACATGCCTAAGATTGAACTGTAACTAAAGCTAGACACACAAACTGTGTTGCCTGCTTGACTGATCAGAGAAGCCCCATTAAGGGAAAGGGTGACTGACATTATGACTTGTTATGCTCTTTGCCATATATGAAGATATACAGCTTATCTTATTTTCAGGCTCCAATTCGAGCAGTACAAACTAATAGCCACATAAGTAGCACTATGTAAACTTACATCGTCCATGACCATCCCCCACGTAAAAATTCACAAGTGATCCTCCTAACCGCGTTAAAGAAACTCCAATCTAAATTACAGCTACTACAGTCACTAATCCAGCAGACTATTCTATAAGCACAACACGCCCTACCAACCCATCAAGGAATTTCCACCAAAAGACGTCAAAACGCAAGAGCAAAGGCACGGATCTAGACAGGATGTATGTACCTGGATGCTCATGGCCTTCTTGTTGGTCTCAAGCTGGCTCCCTGCACAACGGAAACACGCAGATCCATCAGATCGGAGAGCAATCGCACGAAGAAAACAACACATAGTATCCAAGAACCGGAAGGGACAAGGCGTAGAAACAGAGGGGGGGCGCACCCTTGGCCGGCTTGTTCTTCTCCAAGTTGCGCTCGCGGGCCGTCTTGGACGGCCGTTCCCGCCGCCCATGGTGGATGGATGGATCCGGCGACGATCGATCGATTCGATGGCAGCAAGCTACGCGCACCTCGCCCGGCCGCCGGCCCGCGCCGCCCCGCGTTAGGTTTGTGGTTCACGGGAAGGGGCGTGGGGGATGGCAGATCTCTCCGATGGATCTGTGGGCAACGCGGAGTAGCCCGACCGGAGTTTTTAATTGGAGGAACCCGTGTGCCCGTCGGTGCCGTGTCGGAAAGGCACTCTTGAGGAGATCTGGGCCGTCCATCCCGCCCCGAGGAATTATTGCCCGACGCAGGTTGCCATGTAAACAGTCGAGAGAAAAAAAAAGGATGCCATTTCAAACAGTAAAATGATCTTTTTTTTTTGAAGCGCAAAATGATCTATTTGATCAAGAGAAGTGTGGATACTAGAAGGAAAGTACTCTTCAATAAAATGATCTATTTGATCAAGAGAAAAATAAATGAGGAATACTATTATGCTTATTATTGCTTTGCAGGAAAAACATATGCAAAACACACTCTAAATTATTTTAGTTCTAATATATTCTGTCCGTATGTTTATGGGATGCATTTTAGAGGTGGTATTTATAGAATGTATTTTTAAAGGGCATATTTTATAGTTTTGTAGAGTGAATGCTAGCCTCCTCTCCCAAGATACCCACTTTTGACTATATATATATATATATATATATATATATATATATAATTCTATCTTTTTTATAAATATTTTAGAATCTTGTCATTTAATATTTTTGACTAATAATAAATGAACTCAAATGAAAAGAGTTTTAGCTATAAAACTTAAATCTTGTCAAGCATTATACTTTGGTACATGATGTGTCTCCATCTGAAATTGTTTGAAAAAAAAACAAAAGTTTGAAACTTAAAATATGTGGGTATAAAATAAATATTTAGGAAATTAAATAAATTCAAATAAAAAACTTATTAATAGAAAACATGTAGACTAGGTCGGTCGTTTAGAAATTCTAAATTTTAGATTTTAAAATTTATAAATTTCAAATGCATGTTTAAGACTCTCAAATCAGAAACTTTTTTTACTCCAAAGTTGTAAATTGTATTGAGAACTACAACTTTGATATAAACCATGCCAACATTCGAGGTTGTTTGAATTTTGTTAATAATTCTCAACCAAAACATTATAGATCATGTTGAGAGCTACAATTTTGATATAAAGTTTGCCTTCATTCAAGCTCTGAAAAAGTTATGAATTATTTTTTATGCAACTATTTATATATTTATAGAGACATGCATCTTAAAATATCCACCTCTGTTAACCGAATTTTCGAGGTAGATGATTAGAATGGCCATCTCTATTAATAGCAACTTTTATCAAGGCGCTTGCCTCTATTATCGATGATTTTAAAAAACGAACGTTTTCTATAAATTGTTTCCAAGGGCAAATGGAGGCTATCTGGCTTCTATAAATCATTTCCAAAGGCAGATGGAGGCTACCTGGCCATTTACTGAGGCGGTATCCAGACATTCCCCTAAGTCTCTCTCTAGATGTGCTCGTCTCTGTTAAGCAAAGAGGTTATTCCCTAAAATCGTTTTTTACAGTAGTGTCCATTGGTTGCACCATGGCACCACTTACCTCTTGTGAAGCAAGTAGCCAGGATGCTCTTGTTGTAGCCAGTGTGGGCACAGATCCATTTTCATCTTTGTAACAAGGAAGTCTAATTGTTGGGTTTAAAAGAAGGGAATATAGAGAAAAATATTTATATAGACATTGATATGAAAGTACAAAATATGAGGGAACCTCATAATTTTTGTGAGGATGTAATAATATGCATCTATTCTATGTCCACCTCTTCATTCAAACGAGAGACATAATCACTCCATCCCATACAATCCTTCCTACTAAACAAAAAAAAATGGGTTTATTACCCATCCAACAAAAGCATGAACTAGGACCATCCCTGTAACACTCTGGTGTTAAGCATGCATAATCATTTATATTCTTAAGCATAAGCATCATTATGCATAGCATTAATGAAAAGATTGATTGTCATTTTATGCATCACGCTTAATTATTCAAATTATGCCTGCCTTTCACATGAATTGAATAAGTGGTACGAGTGTTTGGGGTTTATTTATCTCTAAGGTAACCTAGACATTATTAGGACACCAAATGAACCTAGGTTTATGTTTATGGTTTTGGCTAATTAAGCTTTGTTGTCATGGTTGACCAAGGTGGACCATGAAAGTAGTTTTATTTGACTGAATTGAAAGTGGTAGCTAGAGTGCTTGCATGTGTGTGCACCCTAAATAAAGTTTGTAGAGAATTTTATAAGGAACAAAAGTTGTTTTTACCACTTTTCATGAAAATGCTTGGAAGGTATTCAAAAATGTTGAAAAAGGGCAGAATTGGGGGCTGATTTTCCATTTTGGGAATTTTTAAAAGGTATTTTATTTGGATTTTTGTATTTCAAAATCTAGGTAGAATCTGGTAAAACTTCTTTAAGATGAAATGTTCTACTCTTCAAAATCTACATTTCATCTATTTTGAGTTTTTGCTAATTTGGCTTAGTTTAAGAGTTATTAAGCAGTAAAGTTTGTTTTAAATTAGTGAAAACTGTATTTCGGTGACGGTTGCTTCCTGGCCGTCAGGGAAATGTCCGGCCACCGCCCATGTCGCCCAGCCCGCGCGCTCCGCGTGGTGTGCGTCGACCGGCGGTCTGGGGCGGCAGCGACCGTCCCGACCGTGTTAAAGCGACCGCGGCTGCTTCCTTCTCTCTGTCCCCCCTTCAATTTCATCTCTCCCTGCCTCCTTCATCAGCTCCGCGAACCCGCCGTCGCCGCCGCCGGCTGAGCTCGCCGCCGCCGAGCCACCCCGCCGCGCATTTTCTTCTCCAAGTGCGTCACCAGACCCGCCTCGACGTGCTCTAGCTCGTGCGCCCCCTATCAACCGTCCTCGTCGAGGGTAAGACCCCCAATCGAGGGTTTCTTCTCCGCGGCCGGTGAGCCCGTGACCGCCGCCGCCGTGTCCCGGTCGATTCGGCCGATGATTCTTCTCTCTGTCTCGAGCTTTAGGCGCATCTCGTCGAGTAGCAGCTGTAGTCCTAGTTCATGAGGCCCGTGCGGGTCGGCCCTCGTCGGAATTTTGAGTGCACCGCCGTCGGGGAGCCGCCATCCGCCTGCGCACGTGGCCCGAGCCGCCTCGGCTTCGCTCCAACCGTGATTCGCCCCGCAATCGACGCGTGCCATCCCCCTCGTGCTATCCCTAGGGTCAGAGTGGCCGGAGAACCCCGGTAGCCGCCGGCGAGCCCGCGCCGACGCCGTCGTCCTCTCCCTTTCCTGTGCAGGGACGTCGGGTTAGAATGTAGGAAAACCTAGGGTTCTTGGTGCAAGATTGCCAGACACAGAGATTTACCTATTAGGGCTTGGTAAGTTTCTGGAAACCTCAGGGTCCCCGATGTAAAGTGCTTTTTCTTTTTTCTTTTCCAGAAATGATTTCAGATTTTAGTTTAAACTTTAAAAATTCATAACTTGCTCATTATTCATCCAAATGAGTTGGTTCAACTTGCAGTATTTTTCTTATGAGATGATCTATACATGAAAAATATGAAATGTGGAATTTGTGATACTTTTCTGTATAGCTTTATTTATCTCTATTAATTGCTTTTATCTTAGAAAATGCATAAATAATTCTCTGTTGCTCAGAAAAATGTGAGACCAAGTTTGTTAGTCTTCTTATGTCATGCTCTATCTGTGAAAAATGTTATGAGGTTATGTCATGTGGAAAGTTTGCTCTGTCTAGTTATGGTGCCTATTTTCATGTGATGATAAATAATTCATAATAAATAATATATAAGGAATTTATGCATGAAACTTTTTGGAGAATGTTTTTATGTCAATCTAGAGCTAATTATGTTCTGAGATCTGTTGTTTGATATACTTTTATGTACAAAGTATTTTATGCCCCTGGAATTGTGATGTCTTGTCATTTTTGTGCAGGATAAAGTACTTACTGTTTTGACTTGAAATTTTTATGGTAGTCTTTATTAGACCTGATTAAGCTTCTGTAATTTTTACAGAATTTTCTGAATAGTCTAAAGTCATGTGGTAGTTATACCCTGATTTTCTTTTAATTATAAATAATGCTTTAGAGTTATCATTTCATGTGTGTAAAAATGCTTTTTATGCTATTCATGATATGTATGATCTGCTATTGGTTTTGGTTTAGTAGAGTGTAGTGTGCGAAACAATGGTTGTTTATAATTTCTTATAGTGTGTGAGTATTTTGTAATACGAGGTTTATTTAAGTTTTGTCGGTAGAAGAGAATGCAGATGACATGTGCTTATCATACATGTTTTCAAATATCATATCATTCATCTTAGCTGAGCATTCATTTACCATCAGCATCAGCATTGTATGCACGGTATTCATACGCACTATGCAACATACAGGATCGTCAGAGCTCGAAACGGTAGTTCCCGGAGTACAAGGAGAGGACGGACAGCAGGAAGCTTTGGTGCGGGAAGCAGCAGCAGAAGAGGATCCCGAAGCTGATCTTCCGGAGTGTCCTGACCACCAGCCCAGCTCTTTCCTGAAAGGCAAGCCCCGGAGCATTCTCCCTGTGGTTTGCAAAATATCTAACTTGAGTCCTTTACTTGTTTGCTGTATTAAGTTATAGGCGTTGTTTTATACCGTTGCTGCATTACTTATATTCCTTGCCACTGTTATACTTTAACCCTATTAGGTTCAGGTACGAATATATGCTTAGCCCTGCTTTAACTAGATCGGTAGAAGTCAGGTGATTTCCTGTCATCCGCGAGTTATAGGTGGTAACTTAGAATGGTTGAATACATTGTTATCTTGGATAACCATGTGGAGATAATAAATCGAGACCGGGTGGGATTGGAGTTGAGAATGAACTGGAGGTTCAATGTGGTTTATCCCGTCTGTGTCGAACTAGGACCCCGTCCGTTGTACGTCCTCAAGTCATATTGAATTTATGCCTCACATTTAGCTGGAAGGATAAGTCGTTCCGACCGCGAAGCCTAATTTTGATTTGGGCCGGGAGTCGACCTGCTGTACGCATCGCATTGGTGAAGATGGGGGACCACGGGTTACGCGGTTGTAAGG
>CM041629.1:24942710-24986486 GCA_023333625.1 Bothriochloa decipiens
CATCGCATTGGTGAAGATGGGGGACCACGGGTTACGCGGTTGTAAGGCCTGAATATAGCATGGTGCGCCCTGCTGGCAGCCGGACGGTGCCCGGATGCGATGGTACCTGTTGATCTCGTGCTTTTCCCAAATTGGATGTCGGTGACCTGTAGCTCACCGTGGCTGGTGAGTGTGGTTTGTGTGAGGAATACCCGCCAGCTGGTTAGTAATCGATTATAATCGCCATCGTTCCTGGACAGTGAACACTTGACTTAAGCAGCGACATCGTAGTAAGAACTTGAACAAGAGATGAGATGGTTGAGCTGTTGAGATTGAAAGATACTCAACCGGAATTGGTTACTTTCTGTTGAATAATTATTACCATACTTGTTTAGTACAGGTGCTAATGTAGCATGATAAGGTTAATCAGATTAAAATACATTGCTAGAAGGTTCTTTTTAATTGTTCCTTAATGCAAGCTTTTTCGCAATTTAAATGAGTCAGCTATCCTACTTATACAGCCTTGCATACTCCTTGGAGTCACTTTATTTTAGTTTATGACGGGTAAGTCTAGCTGAGTACATCCTCGTACTCAGGGTTTTATTTCCCATGTTTTTGCAGATGGTGAGATGTTCTATGGCTATTGTCAGAACTGCTTCTATCCCGCTTTGGGAGATGATTAGACCTTGGGCATGGTCACTCTTCTCTACTTAATGCTTTTGCTGGATGTTGATCAAGGGACTGACACTGTATTTGAACTAAGCGCGTGTGTGTATTTGAACTAAATCGCTTCTGCTTTATTTTGAATTTGAACTTGGTTTGTAATAACTTTAATTACTCCGATGATTTAAACTATGTGCAGACTATGTACTTGTGAATGGAATCGCTAAACTATTACGATCTTGGTCGTGCCGAAAAAGTTTGAAATCCTTCGAGATTTCGGTATGACTACCGGGTTTATTAGGTCTCAATCATGTAGTTTGCCGTCCTAATGGTAAAGTATGTGCTTGTGCTCTAATAAATTGGTCGGTTCTGTCACAATCCTATTTCTAACACAAGGATGGACCTAACATAACCCATCCAACTTTATCTCAAAATGAAAAACATGCCAGATTGTAGCCTAAACCTCAAGGGAGCAATCACAAGAACTTGTGCTAAAGCAAACACATGATTAGTGATAATCAAATGATCACTGATCTTTTGTATTTCCAAGGAGAGACATATATTTATTTTTAATTGTAGAATGTGCATGAGTTTTGTAAACGCAGGAGCATTCGTGTGTTTTGTAAACACAAGAGTATTCATGAATTCTCCAATCAAACAACACCAAAAATAAAAACTAAAGGAACATATTTACCATAGAATTTAAAACAACCTTAAGAAAGATGAAGCAATTTACAAAATACCTAATTTTAGGGAATCTACTAAACCATTAGAATAAAGATAATTATTTACCTTCCCTCTATGTTTGTAAGAGTAACACTAGCTATGGAATTCTGAATAGCGTCCTTTAGTTGGTCTATTTCATTGCTCCTGTGTCCAAAGTAAGTGGGCCAATCGGGTGTTTGAAGGGTAGTGCTTCTATTGTCCAAAGCGTACACAATAGATGACATTATTGGTCTATCATCTGGGTTTTCTTGAACACACAAGAGCGCTATATGACTAGAAAGCAAAACTTCATCTAGCAAACAAGAATCCACAATAAATGAATCAGCTAAATCTTTTGTGTTCCCCTCTGTCCACATGCTCCATGCCTGAAACCATCAAACAACCATTTTGACTGTGGTAATTCATATATAGGTTTATAGTGACTAGACAAACATTTTAGTTTACAATTTATCAAGAGGCATATACTCACGTAGGCTATAAGGTTTGGAAAACCCATGGTGTGCTTCATGGAGCTTCTCCTTGAACCAGTTACAACCTCCAAGATTAGCACACCAAAGCTATAGACATCAGACTTGATAGAGAAAATGCCTTCCATTGCATATTCAGGAGCCATGTACCATTGTTTGACCATTTGGGATTAGTAGAAATTAGTGCATGCATTTGATTGAATTATTAGTCCAGTAATTGTATAAGAATTGCTACTCACTATGTTCCGACAACACGTTGGGTATTTGCCTTAATCTGGTAATCACTAAAGATCCTTGCCATCCCGAAGTCTGCTATCTTGGGTCTCGTCTCCGCATCCAGTAAGACATTCGCTGCTTTGAGATCTCTATGAATTATGGTCAATCTTGAATCATGATGGAGGTAAAGAAGTCCTCTTGCAACTCCTTTGATTATGCTGAATCGTGTTGGCCAATCTAGCAACATTTTTCTTGAATTATCTGCACATAGAAGAAAATAAAAAGCAACACATATATCATATATGTTAATTTGAGTTGTTTTGAGATACTCTTAATAGTTCAGTGTCACAAGAACATACCAAAGAGGGTACCATCTAAGCTTTTGTTGGGCAGATACTCATAAATCAATATCTTTTCATCACTCTCGACACTACATCCTAGAAGTCGAACTAGATTTCTGTGCTGCAATTTGGCTATGAGAATAGCTTCATTTCTGAATTCCTCGGTTCCTTGCTCAGAGTCCTTGCTTAGCCTTTTGATAGCAACTTCCTGACCACCTAGTATTCCCTTTAGAAAATATTAATCAGAGCAGTTTTTGCCATGCACCTCTATGCGATTATATTCAGCTAAAATTAGTTAGAGTAAACTACTACCAGATGTAAGAGTTACCATATAAACTTTGCCGAAACCTTCCTGTCCTATCTTATATGCATCAGAGAAATTTTGTGTTGCTGCCACAATATCATCAAATCTGACAAAGGGTAACACAAACTCTTGAGCAGAGTTTATTTCCCCAAGTTCATCAGATGCACCCATACCACCCAAAATTAGCTTCTTGCTCCTTTTCCTATTTCCTGTTTTACCTGCATCCATTTTTTTTTTGTAAACAGTGATATTCTCCTAACGTGGAAGAGTTAAGTTGTACACTACCTTTAAATTTGAACTTTGCGAGTGAAATACACACGAGCAGCAGTAGAATAGTGCTTGCCAAAACTGTAGGCAGTACAATCTTCAATGCATTGATCTTTGCCCTTTGACCTGTGCAGAGTACATGCAAGTTCCATTAATGCAATCTTCAGTCTATGCAGAGCACATCATGCAGAGTTCACAAAACAAAACGCACCAGCACGCAAGCCAGCAGTCCGGAGGTAGAGGGTGTCGCTGCCGATGGCGGCGTCAACCATCTTCGCCGTGTCGATGGAGGTCCCCGGCCCACACCAGGTACCTCGTCACATCCGCCGCCGACGCGGCGCTGCTGCTCCGCAGATTGGCGTAAGCGTACGCCACGCAGGAGCAGTTCCGGCTGCACTCGGCGGCGCACTCCTCCAGGGTCCTGTTGCCGACGCGCACGAACCCGTCGGGTGACTTCATCCCGGCTAAGGCCAGGAACCCGTCGCCGCATCGTGGCGCGTTCTTGTCCTTCCGGCGGCAGCCCCGCGAGAAGGTGCCGGCGCTCCACTCTCCCGCGCTACTCTCCCGCGCTCGCCGGCTCGATTTTGAGCCACTTCACCGTTCATGGTTGTCATAGCCGCCTGGAACTGGAAGCACCACCGAGTGGACGCCGCCGATCTTGAGCCGGAGCAGCATGGATAAACTCGCCTCCTGGCCCTGTTCTTGGCCTCTATGCTATGGATGGATGGAGGAGGAAGAGCGCCATGTAAAAATGTGGTGCGCGGTGCGGCGAGAGAGCGAGACGTGGTAGTGCATCTTTTACGTGGCGCAGGTGCTTCGGCGACGGCTCGTGTGGCTGGTATCGCGGCCTACACGTGGCGGGTGGCCCGTGGCACGTTGCCTGCTCGTTTCGGCGCGCGCCGGCTCATGCCGTGCCTGCTCTCCCCACTCGGTTGTGTGGACTCGGCCTGCTGTTGTCTGAGGTGCGCGGCCTGGGTCGACTGGCTGGGCCGGCTCCTGGGCATGGACGCTCGTGCACTGGCCTGCCTGGCACCGCTGGGCCTCCGCTGCTGCTTCGTCCAATGGAAAAGGTCCACGTTTACTCTCTCGATTTTTGTAAAATGTACAATTTTCTTCCGTGAACGTCGAAACCAGATAAATCAACCCCCTCCACCCAAAAAAAAAATAAAATAAAAGATAAATCAATCCCCTCGACTTTTCGAACCGTTCATATTACCTCCACACGAGTGATTTTGAAGCGGTTTTGACCTTTTTTTTCTATTTATTTAGCTGAATTTTTTAAAGATCATAATAAATCATATAAAAATTATAAAATAAAAAATTTAATTTTGTTACACTTTACGAGTAGATATATAAAGTGAATATATAATATGATATAATTTAATATAGAATATTTGTTATAGATTTAGATCTATAATTTCTATAATTGATCGGAATAATTCATCTCTCCTTGACTCACGTCACGCCTGCAACAGCTGATATCAAAGAGTTAGAAGCCGGAAAAGAACTCTCTGGGCGGAATGCCGGCAACTTGGCTCCTGTAGCTGCTCTTCCCTTGCCTTCCTCGATCCACCTTCTCCTATCGATCCTTCTCCTCCTATCTCCATCCCATCATTAATCTGCTACGCCTCCAGTCTATCTTAGCCTTCAACGGAATCGGATTGTCTCCTCTTTATTCAAACTAGGTCTATTTCGATCTATTCTTGTTCTCTACTGTAGCTCTTGCCTCCCTATTCTGATCCCCACTCTTCTCGATTCTCCTTGCTTTTGTATATAAATCCATCCACTTTTGTTTCTAAATCTGTGTTTCCTCATCTGATCCATTGATCCATCCGATTGGATTTGTCTGGGTTTGTCTCCTGGCCTTGAATCGATTGGTTTAGTCTCAATCTGCATGAGCACCCCTTTCTTCTCTCTTCACCAAATCCCTTCTGTATCTTGTTCGTTTCCACCACCAAATCCATCTCTTTTTCACCATCTCTGAAGCTGATCTCCTTGTCCCTTGCCCGTATTACTCTGAATCCTTCGTTCGTATCGTACGGCCTTGCAACGGAACAGTACCTCATCGTCGTGTGCTTCCTGTATGTGTGCCCTGTCCTCCGTGCTCTGCAGCAAGGGATGCTCGCTAGCGAAATAGCGCTGAGCATGCAAGCAGCATAGCACTGCGTGGTGCTTGTTCATGAGCTCTGGTTGCTTTTGTGCATATCTTATTCTCTCTGTTGTGATTGGCCTGTGCTTCTTCCTCTTCTCTGCGTGTCTTCTCGCTGAACTAGTTTTCTTCCCCGTTGCTACTCAGTCCTGGTGCTGCTTCTTGCTACCGCTCTGCTTTTGAGTGTCCTGCGTCGTCTCCCTCGCTCCCGTCGTCTGCCTCCTGCTTTAACCTCATTGTGCGTTCCTATCAGTGGCCCCCGATTTCTTTCTCGCTTGTCCTTTTTCATCCCGGAGTCTTGGCGTTCCTGGTGTTCTTCTTTCTATACTATTCACGGGGACAGTGTCCTTCATCCCCTATATCATCGAGAAGCTTCAGGGGCGTCGGCGCCAGCCCTCAAGCCGCCATGGGCGCCATGAGTTTGCTGGCCTGGAACTGCCAAGGCGCCGGTGGGAGCCTCGACAGTCCAAATATGAGACACCTTGCCCACCTCCTTGCATCAACTAATGCCCAGGTATGTTTTATCTCCGAAACGCGCAACACTAAATTCAAAAAAAAAAAAAAGACATAATCAGTAGATTCAATCTTGATAGTCTCTCTGGCGGTCTTTGGCTTCTTTCCAAAAATGATGTTGAAGTTGAAGTAGTAGAGTCGTGTCGTTTATTTATCTTTGCTAGCTGTTATCTTAAGAGTGTCAGTAAGAAGTTTGGTTTGCTTTGCATCTATGGTGATCCCCATCGTATCAAGACTAAGTGGATTTGGAATCGTGCTCGAACTTTTGTAATGTCTAATGTTAATTTACCCATGGTCTGTATGGGAGATTTGAACAATATTATGCATGTATCTGAAAAACTTGGCCTAGGCCACCAGATCGTAATTTAATTTCCAAATTCTGCTGTCTGGTTAAAAATTGTGGCCTCTTTGATCTTGGTTACAATGGCCCTGCATACACTTGGACTAATAAAAGGTTTGATTCTAATCCCGCTTATGAAAGACTTGACAGGTTTCTAGGTAATGCTGAATGGTGCTCTTCATTTCCTAACACTGTTATTTATCATCTTCCAATGTTCAGAAGTGACCATGCCCCTATTTTAGCTGTTTTGCAGTCCAAAAGATGTAACAAGTCCAAATTTTTCAAGTTTGAAAATTAGTGGCTGCTGACTGATGACTATGAGAATGTGGCAAGGAATAGCTGGCTCAAATCCTCCGCTCGTCCTTTCCACCTGAAAACCTATTTCCTTGCTAAAGATCTCAAAAGGTGGGCTAAATCCAAGCCTAAAAATTCTGAAGCCCTCAATGCCATTGAAACACAGCTTCTCAATCTCCAGATGAACCCCCCTGATCAACAAAACCATAGCCTTCAAAAATTCCTCATCAACCAGCATGAAAAACTCCTAGCCTGGGAGGAAGCTTACCACAAACAACGATACAAAAAGAACTCATGAAAAACTCCTAGCCTGGGAGGAAGCTTACCACAAACAACGATACAAAAAGAACTGGTCTGTGTCAGGGGACAGGAATACCAGATTCTTCCACCAATCAATCATCAAAAGAGCCAAGCGCAACATCATCACCCACTTTGTTAACCCGGATGGTTCCTTTGCCACTACTCCTGAGCAGCTTGCTGAGACAGCAAATAACTACTTCAAAGATATTTTTTCTTGTGATAATGTTAACAGGGCTGAAGACCCACCATGGGACGTCAATGTGCAACCAAAAGAAGAAGTGTCCTCTGATGATTTCACTTACTCTACACCTGATATGAGAGAAATTCACTCAATAATCAAGAACATGAGGGCCAATGCGGCTCCAGGACCCGATGGACTCAGTGCAGATTTCTACAAATCTTCTTGGAGTTGGACAGGTAAAGACATTCTTGATTTAGTATCCAACTTTTATACTAATGGTGTCCTCCCTAAAGAAATCACTAACACTCACATTGCTTTAGTTCCCAAAATCAAAGTTCCTTGCACCCCTAAGGATTATAGACCTATAAGCTTGTGCAATGTTGTGTATAAAATTATCTCCAAATCTCTAGCTGATAGGATTAAAGCTCATTTGCCTCACATTATCCATCCTACTCAGTCTGCTTTCATTCATGGTAGATACATTGCTACTAATTTGATCATTGCTCAAGAAATCATCCATAGCTTCAATCTTAAAAGTTGGAAACAACAGGATTTTCTTTTAAAGGTAGACTTAGCAAAGGCTTTTGATAGGATTGAATGGGACTTTATAGTTTCAGCTATGAGAAGACAGGGTTTCAAAGATAACTTTATTAACCTGATCTTTAAGTGCATCTCCTCGACCACCATGTCAGTTCTGATCAATGGAGATCCCACTCCTGCTTTTCATCCTAAAAGAGGTATCAGACAAGGTTGCCCTCTATCCCCTTACCTTTTTATTCTTGCTATCAATGAGCTTTCAATTTGTTTACAGGAGCATTCATCTGCTAATAACATCAAAGGAATCACTCTTGGCCCCAACTGTCCTAATATCCACTATCTCCTTTTTGCTGATGATCTTATTATATGTGGCCAAGCAAACAGGATTGAAGCTGAGAGAATCAACGCCATCCTTCAAGCTTTCTGCAAAGTCTCTGGTCAAATCCCTAACCTTGCTAAATCTTCTATTCTTTTTAGCAGGAATGTTGACCCATACAACAGAAATGAAGTAAAAAATATTTTCCCTGTTCAGGACCTCTTACCCAATAGTATTTATCTTGGTCATCCTCTGATTTTCAATCATGGAGACAGATCTACCGCATACAACTTCATCATTAATAAGTTCGAAGCTAAACTCACCACTCTTAAAGCTCATAAATTAAATCATGCAGGGCGCCTTGTATATATCAATTTAGTTCTAGCCTCTATTCCTATTTATTATATGACGACGATTCTCTTCTCCAAAAAATTTATTTCGAAAATTACTACTATCATTAGAAAATTTTGGTGGTCAGGTGTACCAGAAGAAAATTCCTCTGCAGGTTTCAGTTTCAGGTCCTGGAAGGATATTTGAAGACCAAAGAATGAAGGGGGGCTTGGAATTAGAGATCTGATGACCGTCAACAAAAGCCTTCTCCTCAATGCAGCATGGAAAATTGCTACAGGTAAAAATGTTTTTCTCTCTCAGGTTCTTAAATCCAAATATCATCCTGATTCGAGCTTCTGGAATGCTAAGAACCCTCCACTAAATCTGCTTTCTGGGGCTCCATTCTCAAAATTAAAGAAATCTTAACTAAGAACTGCTCAGTCCAAATTCACAAAGGCAACTCAAGTATTTGGTCTACTCCTTGGTGTAATGATTGGCAAAATATTCATGATCATATTAAGTTTCCTCTCCAAGTTGATAAGCTTCCCAGCTACATCTCTGATCTTTTTATACCTGGCACTCATAATTGGAACATTGACCTTATTAATACCATCTTTGACAACCAAATGAGTCAATCGATTGTTAATATTAGGAATGTTCCCTCCGATGATAATGATACTATTAATTGGAATCACTCAAAAAGTGGTAACTGCAGCACCAAAAATGCTTTCCGATACCTTAATAAGCAAGCTCGTACTGACCTTCCTATTCAAGGCCCAAGAAGTATTACTGCAGGTTGCTCCATGATTTTACGAAGAATATGGAGAAGCAAATCCATTTCTCCAAACATCAAGGTCTTCGTGTGGAGATTAATCAGAAACGCTTTGGCAACAGGAATGAGAGCTGGAAATTTATCCAGCAAAATCGACAAGAACTGCTCCTACTGTGGAGAATCAGAAAATGAATCTCATTTGTTTTTTCATTGCAGCTTTGCAAGGGCCATTTGGTTCTCTGCCAATCCTCCACTTCGCTCATCTCTTTTACCTATGGAACAGGAAGGAGTACAGGAAGCCCTCCAGTGCATTCTTACACATGATTTGCCAAATGATATCTTTGAATCAATAGTAACCACCTTGTGGTTCATATGGAAAGCCAGGAATGAACTTCGTTTTCGCAAAAAACAATGCTCTATCTTGCAGGTCCACCATCAAGCTAGGTCGCATATCAAAATACACCATTCGGAGACCGCTAAAACTGAAGAACCGGTAACAAACACCAGCCATAGATCAACTGCAAAACACATGGTAAGTGATCTTATTTCTACAGATAATGATGATGCCGACATTGCTGCTCAATGCTACACCGATGCTTCAATCTAGAAGGACAAGGAAGAAATCACACCAAGGAAAGCAGGTCTGGGTATACACATAGAACATGCACCTTCAAATCTCAAACTACAAATTCAGTTGCAGGTACAAAATTGTGACTCGGTACTCATGGCCGAGGCCAATGCGCTTGCTTCAGCAGCGCTTATCTGTGAGGCACTTCACCTGTAAGATGTTGTCTACCATATAGACAACCAGATTCTATCCAACTTTCTTAATGCAGGTAACAACAGGTTGAATCCAGACTGGCGAATAAAACCATTCACACAGACATTTATCAACCTGGCTACATGCAGACGATACAAGGTGCTTAAGATCCACAGAAATTCTAACTTGACGGCGCATTCCCTAGCAAGCCAAGCTTTCAAAGTTGTGCTACATCCACAAACACTATGAATGTATCTTGCAACAATAACTCTCATGGCAACTCTTGCCCTGTTGCCACTGTCATTAGGGATGTAAATCTAGGACAGTGTATGCCTATTGCAGCTAATTGCTGCTAATAAAAGTTTCTGTTTCCTTGTCAAAAAAAAGTTATTTTTTTTGGGATAGGGTATAATTTGGACGCACACAACCCACACACTCCACACGCACACACACGCGTGCGCGTCCGAACACACGCTAAGAAGAGATTGGGAGTCGTCGCCGTCTCCATTGCGCGGGACACGCGTAGTACCACCGAACGCGTACGCGTGCGTGTACCATATTAAAACCCCGGGTGCAGAAACTCGCGTCGAGCAGCGCTCGAACGTAGGCCGGCAGGCGCTCCACCGAGCAGCCTTACCAACGCGCTACGCGCGTGTCCGCAAAAAAAAAAAGTTAGAAGCCACTTCCACTCTCCCTCCCAGCATCCTCACGCCCGCGCTCGGCAGCCAGGGTTCGATCCCTACCTCCTGCGAATTGATCATTTTTCTTATCCTCCGAAAAACCTCCCGTCTCTCTTCGCCTTGTTGTTCAGCGTCGCGCTGCCGCCGCCATCGCCAGGCGCTAGGGCGCCATGAAACCTCCCGTCTCTCTCCCTCCATCCCTCCCGATGTGGGCATGTGGCCATGCATGGCGGTTGCCCACCTCTGGTGGGCGCAAATCCAGCGGCGGCGGTGCCCCGCCGCGGGGCTCGGGGTGCGCAGGGCGGCGGCGGCGGCGGCCGGCAGTGGAGCTACGGGTTCGCGGGGTGGCGATGGCGGCGCCGGGAAGTCACGGCCGCGTTGGCCACCAGAGCTGGCCGCTTCTTCCCCAGCTCCGTGGCCGCCGGGGCTTATTCCCCGTCGGGACTCGGGAGACCGCGGCGGATGGGTCACGAAGTCGGGCGCGCCGCCGTCTAGCTAACAGGCAAGTTACTGTTTTGTTCCAATCTAATTACTGAAGACAATAGAGGATTTCTGTGTGGTAAATTGCCTGTTAGCTAGAGGTTCAGTAGTCTGGCTGCACGATGGATCAGGAACTTGAAGGTGACCAGACCACCCCAACAATCTCTCATGTTGGTTTATATGGATTCCAATAGAGACAGAAAGGGCGATGGCACTCTACTGCAAGGTGTGGAGATGTTGAATTGGTGATAGCCCTTTAACCCCAGATCTTGATTTCCTCTGCTCTCTAGCGCTACGATGGCTTGATATATGGCCCTGTAACCCCAGATCAAGATCCTGATTTCCTCTGCACTTGGACAAAGACGTGTAGCAAGAAAAAAAAAAACAAATTATGATGGACAAGGCAACAACTCCAGATGACGGGAGATTCAGAAACTGCTTTGAATCCCTTGCTCGACGTGATGGCCGTCTGTATTGAACGTGCCGTCATACAGGTTGCCGCCCCCTGCTCGGCTGCTCCACGCGGCCTTCGCGTCGCTGGTGCCATGTCCGAAAGGCTTCTGTAGCCTGCGTACCGCAGCCGCACCGGCCGCAACGACGGCGGCGCGCCCGACTTCGTGACCCATCCGCCGCGGTCTCCCGAGTCCCAACGGGGAATAAGCCCCGGCGGCCACGGAGCTGGGGAAGAAGCGGCCGGCTCTGGTGGCCTGCGCAGCCGTGACTGCCCGGCGCCGCCATCGCCACCCCGCGAACCCCTAGCCCTGCTACCGGCCGCCGTCGCCCTGCGCACCCCGAGCCCCGCAGCGGGGCACCGCCGCCGCTGGATTTGCGCCCACCAGAGGTGGGCAACCGCCATGCATGGCCACATGCCCACATCGGGAGGGATGGAGGGAGAGAGACGGGAGGTTTCATGGCGCCCTAGCGCCTGGCGATGGCGGCGGCAGCGCGACGCTGAACAACAAGGCGAAGAGAGACGGGAGGTTTTTCGGAGGATAAGAAAAAAGATCAATTCGCAGGAAGTAGGGATCGAACCCTGGCTGGGCGTGAGGACGCTGGGAGAGTGGAAGCGGCTTCGGACTCTTTAATCTTAGCTGCTGCATGTGCAGCAGGCGTGACGTGAGTCGTTGATTTTAAAGAAGGGAACTGTCTTGAGAAGTTTTTAATTAATCAATTATAGAAAATTATAGATCTAAATCTACAACAAAGATTCTATATTAAATCATATTATATTATATATTCATTTTGTATATCTACTCATACGAATTCTAACAAAATTAGATTTTCTATTTTATGATTTTTGTATGATTTACTATGATCTTTAAAAGATTCAGCCAAATAAATAGAAAAGAAAAAAGTCAAAACCGCCTTCAAAATCACTCGTGAAGGTAATACGAACGGTTTGAAAAGTTGAGAGGGTTGATTTATCTTTTATTTATTTTTTTTGAGTGGAGGGGGTTGATTTATCTGGTTTCGACGTTCAAGGAAGAAAATTATACTTTTTACAAAAATCGAGAGAGTAAAGTGGACCTTTTCCATTGGACGAAGGAGCAGCGGAGGCCCAGCGGTGCCAGGCAGGCCAGTGCACGAGCGTCCATGCCCAGGAGCCGGCCCAGCCAGTCGACCCAGGCCGCGCACCTCAGACAACAGCAGGCCGAGTCCACACAACCGAGTGGGGAGAGCAGGCACGGCATGAGGAATTTTTTTTATTTTTAATTTTTTTTTAAAAAAATTATAATTTTAATTTTTTTCGAAATATGACAGAACTAGTCGCCTACGGTGGGCGTTTTTTAAAAAACACCCACTGTGTGGGCGTTATATGTGACGTGGCACAGGGACCGGCCCGCCTGCAAAAGTGCGCGCTGTTTTACGGGCAGGCCTCGGAGCAGCCAAAAAACGCCCACTGTGTGGGCGTTTTTTGCGCGCCAGGGGGCCGCCCGCAAAACAGCGCGCACTTTTGCAGGCGGCCCCCTCACCACCAAGGTCATGACAAGGTAAAGTGCGCGCTGTTTTGCAGGCGGCCTTCTGACGCGTAAAAAATATCCACACAGTGGGCGTTTTTTGGCTGCTCCGAGGCCCGCCCGCAAAACAGCGCGCACTTTTGCAGGCGGCCCCCTCGCCACAAAAAAAAAACGCCCACTGGCCGCCCGCAAAAGCCGGCACCGGCGGCGGCCGGCCCTGTGCCACGTCACATATAACGCCTACACAGTGGGCGTTTTTTAAAAAACGCCCACTATGGACGACTAGTTCTGTCATATTTCGAAACAAAAAAATTAGAATTGTAAAAAAATTTTAAAAAAATTAAAAATAAAAAAAATTCCGGCATGAACCGGCGCGCGCCGAAACGAGCAGGCAACGTGCCACGGGCCACCCGCCACGTGTAGGCCGCGATACCAGCCACACGAGCCGTCGCCGAAGCACCTGCGCCACGTAAAAGATGCACTACAACGTCTCGCTCTCTCGCCGCACCGTGCACCACATTTTTACATGGCGCTCTTCCTCCTCCATCCATCCATAGCATAGAGGCCAAGAACAGGGCCAGGGGGCGAGTTTATCCATGCTGCTCCGGCTCAAGATCGGCGGCGTCCACTCGGTGGTGCTTCCAGTTCCAGGCGGCTATGACAACCATGGCTGTCGCAGCTGCCGGAGGCCGGCGGCGGGTCGTAGTCGTAGCGTCGTGGCGAGGCGGCGGCCGAGGGGGAACGCCACGGTGGTGATGGCGCTCAAGGAGGAGCCGGACGGCAGCCGCAGCAGCGGCTTCGCCGGCGGCGGGCCGAGCTGGGACCCCGGGCTGGAGATCGGAGTCCCCTTCGAGCAAAGACCGGTAACAGCTTGCTTGCAGATGACTGATTTGTGGTGTGTATTGTTGCTGCTGGCTTGGACCGTCTGGACAATATTCCATATTTTTGTTTGGTACAGGTGAACGAGTACTCTGCTCTCAAGGATAGCACCCTCTACTCGTGGGCGGAGCTGAGCCCAGGCTCCTTCTTCCTCCGCCTCGGTGGCCTGTGCCTGGTGACCTTCACCATACTCGCGGCTCCAATTGCAGCCGCAAGCTTCAATCCAGGAAAGGTACGATCAAAATCTTCCATCTTAATTCTCTGACAAAACGTAAGACTACGGTCGTTCAGTACGTCGCCTGAATGTCTGAATGACTGAATCAGAGGACACACTGAGTTGTAGCTTAGGACCCTAGCCAACATATCTAGGGTACCCTGTCAGCTGTTTGGACGCGTCCTTGTAATTTAGCTTGGCCATTTCTTCGTCTTTGAAATTCTGTCCAAACTCCCAAACGATGCAGGATCCACTCAAGTTTGTGCTAGCAGCTGGGATTGGGACGCTGCTTCTGGTGTCATTGGTGGTTCTCAGGATATATCTGGTAAGGACATCGAGGATATACTAAGTCATACTTACAGTTACAGGATTATACTGAAACAATCAAGAATCGGTGGCATCTTTGCTGATGGATTAGTTCTGAACTGTGCTATTATTCTTAACTTGTGCTATAAGTACCGACCGTCTACCATACCGTGTGCAGGGATGGAGCTACGTTGGTGATAGGCTGCTGTCAGCAGTGGTACCGTATGAAGAAACCGGATGGTACGACGGCCAAATGTGGGTAAAGCCACCAGAGGTAAACGAACATGATTCATTGGCCAGCAAGATTGTTAACAAAGAAAATATATTTCAAGCTTTTAGCAGTACTCCATTTGATCCCAAATGTATGATTGCAATTGCATATATTAGTAAAACGTTCCTTTATCTTTCATCACAGAAACTCACTTAAGATAGACGCCATACATTGTCGAACAAATAGATCTTACTATTAAACTCGCTGATCGAAGCTACCCACATCTCCTACTACTAGTTGTACATAAAGATCAAGTTTACATATCTGCATTTCCATTTCGCTACAGGTGTTGGCTCGTGACAGGCTCTTGGGATCTTACAAGGTAATACAAAACCTTTTGGCAGGGTCTCTTTCTCTCAACCTAATTTGAATTTCAGACACGAGGACCCCCAGACAAACTGGACAGAGTCCCTCTGTATACTCTCTAAAGTCTCGCTCACCGAAAAACCTCTCCAGGTAAAGCCGGTGATCAACCTGCTGAAGCAGACGCTGGTGGGCACCGGCGCTCTGCTCGTCGGCTCTGTGTCCCTCTTCGCGTTCGCCGCGCCCGTCGAGGACTTCCTCCATGCATGGAACCAGACTCCCTCCGCCGCGTCGTCCAAGTCAAGCATGAGGTGCGTGGTCTTCGTCATGCATGGTCTCTCTTAACTTTTACAGCTTCGCTTCATGCTTGCATTTGCATCACCCTACGTATCCGCAGGAAGGAGGAGCTGCTGCGGCTACCGGGGGAGGTGATGCAGGACGACGACCTCGCTGCGGCCGCCGCAGAGGCCGCCGACGGACGGCCGGTCTACTGCAGGGACCGCTACTACCGGGCGCTCGCTGGCGGCCAGTACTGCAAGTGGGACGACCTGCTCAACTGATAAATACAGTACAGTAGTGTTGTGATACATGCGCAGAACTCCATACCAAGACAAGATGTATTCTGTCAGAATGGAAATTTTGTGACTGAACTTGCTGGATGTGTAATAGATAGCCTTTCTCCGTCGTCTCACTTGCCACTACAAGACCAGAGCGAAAATAACGTAAGTAAGAGCATCCGAAACTTTTTACGGTCCACCAAAGGTGCCACCAAGTATAACAGAGTTCAGAGGTACACATTACAGAAGTAGAACAGATTTTTCATTTTCAGTAGTGTTGGGTATTAAAAATTTTCAGTAGCATTAGATACATATGAAATGAATTTTCATAATGTAGATGTTAATATCTACCCCCTTTATAAATATAGTCAAACTTACAATAGTTTTATTTAGAATAACCGTACATCCTTTAAATTATGAGGTTTGCAATGCTTGAAAGCTTGGTATTCAGTATAAAACCCTTACAAATTACTCTCTTCATACCAAACTAAAGTCATTTCAAGAATCTTAGAGAGAGTTGAAGCATTTTGATTTTTTTAAGAGGTTAAAATATGCTATGCCTCATTTTTAGTCATTTTTCTTAAAGATATTGCTAGACTTGCATTTCTTTTTTAGAACAGAGGCAGAAGTCTTCCTTTTTAGAACAGAGGCAAGAAGTCAGTAAGCATAAACATATCCGATGGTGTTTTATACTTGGTCGATTGGCAAAGGAAGGGAGACGTACCCAGTGTGGATATACATTAAAAATGTCGATCAACTTTGGCCTCGTTTAGTTCACCTCAAAATTTTAAATTTTTCACTCTCTCTTCATCACATTAACATCATATCAATCTTTTCACGCATGCATAAAGCAGTAAGTGTAGGTAAAAACATAACCGATTATATAGATTAGTTATAAATCACGAGATAAATCTTTTAAGCCTAGTTAATCTATGATTGGATAATAATTACTAAATACAAATGAAAATGTTGTAGTTGCAAATTTTTCTACTTCTAGCCATCTAAACAAGGCCTCACTTGTTTCACTTGTCTCCATAAGCTAATCTCGTGCTCCTGATGCTGGCCCAGCTGCGCTGAAGCTAAACCAGCAGTTCCCTTGTCTGCCGACTGTGCCGACTAAATTTGAATCGTCTCTGACATGCATCATTTGTAGATGGAATGGAAGCAACAAACAGTGCAAGTCACCCCAGAAAAGGCCGACACGCGTGACGCTTGCCTGACTTGTTCGGTAAACTTGAGTATTACACGCACAACCACGCGTGACACGCGACACTATTTGCCGACGGTGCTCCCACTCCCAAGGTGGATGGAGATCTATCAGCGTCTGCTCGTTACCGTGCCATCGAGACACGGATCATCAGGCAGGGGGATCGGAGACGACCGTACAGTTCAGGGCTTCGGACTTTCAGTTAAGCAGCACGTAATCCCCCTTGATAAATCAGGCTGCATTCTTCGAGCCGCCTTGATAAATTATTTATGTATACTTCTTCTCTGCCCGTTTTGCACGTGCGTATTTCATGTAGCATATTATCCTTCACATACGTCGCCAACCTCCTAAATAAAAGAACACCTTTTAGTATTCACCAAGTTGGCCCGTATTTCAAATTTCGGACTTTATTATCTTTGACTAGAAATTAGCCTAATCATATGAAAAGTATACTACATAAATAATTACATTAGATTAATTTGTATTCTTTCCATCTGTTTGTGCACTACTGCGCCCGAACCTAAGCAAAGGAAGTCCAAAAGACAGACCCGCATAAAGAATAAATAGTAATCTTTAACAAAACAAATAAGAAGAAAAATGATTATGACTTCGATACAATAAGAATCTGACACAAGAAACAGGCAAAACAACCTTTTTCTTGTGCCCAATAGAGGATTAAGAAGACCCACAATTACTCCTAAAAGGACTTGTTTGTTGCTTTTATTGTTATCGTCTTTGCCTTGGATCCTCTTCTTTTGCATGAGATAGAAAATAAGGAATTCCAGATCCCGCCTAGATATCTTTGCAAGGTAGATAATTTTCTCTATAAGATTGCCGCATCTCCTTTTCTCAAATTTTCCTTTCAGCAATCCTGACATTAGAAGTAGCACGTTTTGTGATTAAATCATGAATTACAAATAAATGAAAAGGCTTTATTACTATCTCTAGAGGTAATCCACATTGATGTAATGAAAGTGAAGGACCCACAACAATGACAGAACGCCCCGAGGTTAAGCAACTAAGAAGAAGTGTAAAGAACGAGAGTTGTTGAAACTAGCATATTGGAAGATTAATCGACCAAAATAACCATGAGTAGGCACAATATTATAAGTCTCTTTTACCTTACCAAATTTGTAACCCTCATTAGCAGACTCATTTTTAGTGGTTTCCCTTATCAAACTAGAGGTTACCAAGGAACCATGTATAGCACTGAATACGAAACCGCCGAATACACTAGCTACACCTAACATGTGAAATGGATGCATAAGGATGTTGTTCTCTGCTTGGAATACAATCATAAAGTTGAAAATACTAGATATTCCTAAAGGCATACCATCAGAGAAAACTACAGGATAAACAGAGTAAAATCTACTAAAGTAACACAAAAATGGAATTACATCAACATCTAGATTTTTCTATATATATTATTTATTTTTATGCTTTGTATCTAGCAAAATTGTAAGGTAAAATGACATAATAGACCCGGGATTTCCCATTTAATTTGGACAAAAAGAGTGGTAACAAGAATGTATTGTTCTGAGAGATATCAAGATTCAGTCTCCGATTCATATTTCGTCGGCCAACTCTTCCTAATTCACATTTTTGTTGAAAAAATTTCTTTTGTAATTCCTTGCATAAGGACTCCGAAAATACCAGGTCCCCACCTACACAAGAAAATTGTTGATAAAACTCCAAAATAGCTCCTTTTGGGGATCTTTCTCTAATTCTTCGATTGCTCCCTTTTTTCTTTAATAAATTGGAGAATCCAATATGGTCATGACGTGGATTGTATCAATTTATTTTTGAATTTATATATGTGTAATTACTTCAGAACTTGAGTCTAATTCCATTTTTCTATTCGAGCCTTTTTTCCTATTCTTTTGTATATAGTTTTTGATACAATTCTGTATTTTTTTTATCTTCATGTAGACCTTTAGAATAATTTTTTGGTTGTGTGAACCAAAAGGAATGGTGATTTTGGGTTGTACCAAGTCTGAAACTGAGTGGATTTATTGTTTGTCCCATATTTTTCTATTAAATACTTTCTAATGATCAAACTTTCATTCCTACAAATTATAAATTATAAGAGAAATGATATATCAAAATATACCGTTGAAAACCACACCAAGTTAAATCACGCCTTATAGTTTGAGACAAATGAAGCAACTTGAGTTTTAAACAACGATATTTATCCAATGTAATAAGAAGAAAAATGTCTACATTATAAGGTTAGATAGAATCTAAATCCAAATTTACACAAGCACCATTTTAAGGGATGGCATGTGGCCTTTTCAGAAGAAATAACAAATTTCTACCCTCTTCCTATTTGCGACTTGTGCACTAAAAAGCATATCTCTATTCTTACAAGTTTCAACCATGTGTAACATCAAATTAGAATTGGAGTCTACTAAAAACAAAAGTTCAAAGAAAACTCTAAAAGGGTAATATCTAACTTCCAAGCAGATTGAGATACATCCACCTAAAAGGTGAATTGGTGTTTAAAAGTAATCTCTCCCTTGTGTCAGAGTCATATGAGTGATAGCCACCATACATTCTAAAAAGCATAGCACCTTGACCCTAAATCAAGTAAGTCGTAGACATACAAGCCACCAACACATACCTACCGCTTACATAATCCAACTTAAATTCTCAACTAAATACTCCAACTTATAAGTCAGCTTATATAGTCTAGGCCCATTAGCTTATACTCTCTGTCCCATAATAAAAAAAGTCACTAAAATACTTTAGATATAATAGGGGGTTATCGGCAAAAGGCGGTATGTATCTTTTTTTGTTCTTTCCAGGATATCTCTTGGATTAGGCAGTTCTCGTTTGGAGGCAGCATTCCATGTTTGCATAGAATGTTATTTTCTTTAGGAAAAAGTTGTAAATTTAGAAATTATAGGGGAAATATCATGTTATTGTAGACTTAGCTTAATTATTTGACCTTTTCTTCTATATAAATATATTGGATTTTTTTCACTCTTTCTTCTATCATGTTATATAGAGTCATTTCACTTTGATTTTTTTTCTTACAACTGTTACTTCTTGGTCGATGAAAAATATAATGGCATCATGCATAGACATAGCGTAACTAAACAAGCCAAAAATCATTTCACATTTGGGCCTTCGATCACCATGATGATTGATGACGTGGCTCTTATTCATGTTCCAATCCCAAGCTCAAGAACCGGTCTTGTTGGCAACATGGAAAATTTAATCTCCCCGATCCATTCTTGGCTTGGTAGCTCGAGGAAAGGTAGACCAAACTTTTGTTTGTGCCCCATGACTCTATGAAGGCCATGCCCCTATCTTCCTGGAAAGCGACCTTTTTCGCAGCTCCCATTGTCCTGCTACCAAGAGTCAGTGCTCTCTATTTCTTCGTCCCGCCCCAAACCACTATCATGACACCACCCCAACCCCGAGCATGCAAATTTCTATAAGTTGCCTATCCTAATCACGGGCAATGATACTCAAATTTTAAAATGCAAAGATCAGAATTTATGAATGCATCACAGAACTCGAGGCTTTGGCCTTTGGCACTTGGCTCAATGGGACATGCATGGATGGCTTGATTGCTGAACCAAACAAATGGAAGTGGCAACTGGCAAATATTTCCATGGGTGATAGTGACACTGATACGAAATGAGCCATGAAAGAACGAAAAATGTTGACAAAAACAAAGAGAACAAATGTACTCAGGAGATCGACGATCTCTGTCTATCTACACGACGACGCGGCGCTCTTCTCCTTGGAAATGGAGAGGTCCTCCAGCCACTCGAGAATCCTGCTCCTCCGAACAGTGCCTTTTCCACTCTGCGTCGCCGTCGCCGTCGACGATCTCTTCTTCTCTTCCGCCTTCTTCCTCCTGCGCCTCGCCTCCGCCGCCGCCACCTCCGAGGAGCCCACCGGCGCGACGGCGTCGGGGGAGCACGAGCACACCAGGCCGGCTCCCAGCAGCCCCAGCGCGAGCTTCTTGTCCGCGGGCGCCGACTCTTTCCTGTGTTGCGGGTCGAACCTCGCGCTCCGGCTCCCGCTCCTCGCCGCGGCCGGGCGCGGCGCGTACACCTCGGGAGCGCCGACGACGCCGAGGCGTATGAGGCCCCACGACGCAGGCGGCGCGGACCCGGTGCTGCGGCGCGCCGCCGCGGGCGCGGGCGCGGCTGTCGTCCGGCTCCGCCGCTTAGGCGGCGGGCGCGGCGACGGGCTCGGGTGTGCGTAGAACACGTTGGCCGAGCCCGACAGCGAGTGCCGCGGCGGAAGCAGGACGGCGGAGGACGCGCTCTGCTTGCTGGACGACGAGCCGCCGGGGCTGGCGTGGTCCGAGGACGCGCTGTTGGAAGACGTGCTCCGGCTGACGCAGCTACTGCTGCGACTGATGGACCGGGAGCTGAAGCCGCTGCTGGTGGTGGTCGTGGACGTCGAGGCCGCCGTTGAGGCGCCGTCCAGCGAGTCCGAGCGCAGCAGCAGGAGGGTGGACGACGCGTCGGCCGAGGCCGCCGAGGAGAGACGGAGCGGGAGGAGCTTTCCGCCAGAGAAGACCTCGTCGGCGACGCACATGTTGACCGCCTCGTCCCCGGCCGGTGCGAGGCTGCCGGACGAGAGTATGCAGAACTCGAAGTCGTCGGCGGGCGGCGCCGATGGCACCAGATGACCTTCCTGGCACGCCATGGATGGCTTCTTGATGTCTTGGTTTGAAGGAGGGAGAGAGCAGGAGATGGGTTGTTTGTGCATTTCGGTCTCTTGTTCTGTTCGGGCAAAGCGAGAGCGAGACAAGAGAGAAGAGCGGCGTGTTTGCGCTTGGCTCTATGCATTGCTCTCTATTTATACGTGTTTGTTGGGAAATGTATTAAATATACCTGTAGGAGACAAGCACGATAATTTTAATTCCAGAAGAAGAGAAGAATTATTCTAGCAAATGCACCATAGAAACCTATAACCTGTAAATATATCAATCTTGTAACCACAACTACTATCGCTTTTAGGTCATCTGAATGTGAAGAAATGGTTTCTTTCTACTACGCACGTGATTTTGCTAAATCGAATAATTATATCTAGAATGAAGCCGAAGATTACTCAAATATACTTATACAGGTGGTGGCATCTAGTGATCACAAGACCATTTTTTTTTGTAGGTGAATTGCACAAATTAAGATCTATGTATGTGTTACTATTATCTATATTTCCACCTTCACATAATATCCTATCTTTCTCAACTTGATCTTTCGCTTGAACACTTCTCAAGGTTCCGTTTTGAAAAATTCTTCCTATTCATGGAAAATTTTACAAAAGAGTTTTATTTGGGCAAGTCACAAACTAGGCGTATTGCAATTTTTTAATAGAACAATGTACTTATATATATGGTTTCCTATTATAATAATGGAAACCATCAGCTTGATAAGGGGAACGTGTTAGTTTCCTTTTTCTCTTTCCTTAATCCTTATTGCTGCAGTAGAGATTTTTTTTTTTTGCGAAAAAAAATCGACGTCAAGGAAAACAGTATACCATAAGAAGACGTCGTCTTTATGAATTTGCGTATCAACCGCGTAACATGTCAACATCTGGATTACAGTACGTGGTGGCCTTCTAGAACGGGCAAAGGCTAATTACTTTACTAAGTGTTATATGGGGGCAGATAGATCGAAGAAAGTTCAACTGTTGTGATTGTGACTCCTATCTCGTCTTTTCGTTAGCAAAATATAATAAATAAACTATCCATAGGAATTTCAGAACCTCGCGCCACATTGTTACGACTAACCATGCAGAATTTTACCTTTTTTCACCCACAGGGTTCTTATTCTGCATGAATCCCTCGAAAATATTCCACATTGCACATATTTTATCAGTGCACTTATTGTTTTTAAAAATAAATAGCAGGAGCTTTGCCTCTCAATTAAGGAAAAAACATATAATGTTTATGCTTTATGTACAGTCACAGTCCGAGAGGCTGCACAAAAGAACAGGGTTCAAAATTCCCCAAAGCACGCATAAAACCAGAATGGCCAGCTCGCTAACCCCCTCCTTGGAATGCCCTCTTCCTTTGTTCGATGTCTTCTCTAATTCTTGAAGCCACTTGCAACGACGATTCTTGAGCGACCTTAGCAGCAGTACTTTGAATGAACTTTTACCGGAATGAATGTTTGGCCGCATATGTAATATATCAGTCTTGAGTCTTGATGACCAGATAGATTCTCCAGGAGCCAAGACAATCGGCAATCAGGATTGATGCACTGCACAGCTGCAGATGGATCGGAGCAAAGCAAAACATGTGGCATTATTATGCAACAGAGATTACAGGGAATCCAGTGGGCTTACCGAGAGATCTCTCCCCCACAGACTGTAATCATATTCATGCATGCCCACACAATGATCACTGTTATTGAGGCCATTTGGAACAATCATGGTCAGTCTGTACCAGCATGACACAAGCAATCTTGTTGGGCTGTTGGGTCAATTCGTGACCGATTCTGATGCGATCCCTGAATCTGCTAATGAAATAGTTTACGTTGATTCGTCGAAAAGAAAATAGTTTACGTTGTACGATGTATCCCTGGAAGCACATTTGTCGACATGCCTTGCAGTTAATTAGATCATGACAAGAAAACCAATCCGAGGAGAGTCTAAGGCGACACGACAAAGATTGGAGACAGCTTTAACCTGACTCGAACCTGTGGATGTTTGCGTTCTGCAGCAAACCGATCGAACTTGTTGAATTTTGGACTAGGCCTTGTTTAGATCGTATAAAAAAAATAAACCAATGAATAGTATTATTTTTTGTCTTATTTGATAAATATTGTCCGATCGTGAACCAACTAGGCTCAAAAGATTCATCTCGTGATTTTTAACTAAACTGTGTAATTAATTATTTTTTACCTATATTTAATGTTCTATACAAGCAGCTAAATATTAATGTGATAGAGAGAGTAAAAAAATTATAACTTTTGGAGTGAACTAAACAAGGCCCTATTTTAGTAGGGGTTCATTCTTGTAGGGCTAAATCTGTAGCCGTCGTCACTCCACTTTGTCCCTTCTCCAATCATTGATCGAGTTACTAGCGGACAAATGACACGCAGGACGGCACGTTATTAGCCAGGTCATACACTTTGTGGTACACCGGTATTTTTCTATTATTATATAAAAAAAGAATGTTACCTCTACACTTAATTTGTGCGTACATTTGTCTTTCAACTTTGCTCGCCGTAATAATTTAGAGGTCGATTGAAAAAGAAGTGCGCAGGCACTGCACAAGTCACGTTTGGCAGGACCGCTGCTTTATTCTACTAGTAACGCACAAATATAAATACACAACCTTAAAATTATCTCATATCAAATCTTTAGATCTTAATGTGTCCCATTTTTATAGATTATATAAGGGCCTTTGTTGTGTGGCTCCTTCCGAGCTCCTCTTCTACTCTTAAGGTAAGACAATATAGAACTATATCTATAGGATAAAATGGCTTGACTCCTTGTGATCTTGTTTTTGGGAGAAGAGGAGACACAAGAGCTATGTGAACCTAGCTAGCTCCAATAGTATGGCTATATAGTTGTTGCCTTAGAGAAGGAATATGAGACTTTAGAAGAAGATTCATAGGAGCACTCAGAAGACGAATATGGAAGCCTAAAAGTTAGAACCAAGTAAAACCTAGCCTTATGTGTCATAGGATTACTACAGTTAGATTAAGTATGAAAAATAATGTAATCCATATTATATATTATATAAGCATAAAATTTTTATATAAGCATAACATGAGTGGTGGGTATAGCCACCCCTCATGTTATGTTAAGAGTGATAGTTGACATGAACCCACTCAAATAAATATTTTAACAAAATGCTAGATTATTTAGGTTACATGGAGCATATAACCGACTAACCGTAAAAGTCATGATAGCATGGACTTGGGACCGAACTAGGATCGAAAAATTCAATCTCGTCACTTTGGTCTTGGTGGTTACTCCTACAGTGTATCGTGGCTTTTGAATTTTTTCTAAAGAGTAAAGCTATACATTGCACGCGCAATTTCCTGGCATCTGTCACGCGAATTTCTGGCCGTCGGTTCTGGCTTTGGCCCAATCTGTGCTGTCCACCGTTCTGCTCTCTGGTTGTGCGGCCCCACCTGTCGGGATTTTGGGCAGGGCGCGTTTTTGTCCGTTTTGAACTGTTCATTTCCCATCCTGTCTCTTCTTCCTCCATCCGTAGGCGGACGCGGAGGCGACCGCGCGGCGGAGGTCGAGTTCCGCCGTCGATTCGTCGCCGTAGGTGAGGTTTCGTTCAATTTTCTACGGCGATTATATAGATCTCGTTGTCGTCGTTCCGGGGATGTTGTTTTTGCCCTCTTTCTCGGTTGTATTGGGGATGGTTGTCGTAGTTCTCTGCTCTTCCCCCCCGCTGCTCCTCCTCCTGACCCTTCTCGTGGCTGTTCCCTCTCCGGGTCGCGCCGGCCCCTCCTCCGGCGTCGTCGGCGTCCAGAGGCATAGCGCGATGCCGACGCTCCCTTGCCCCTCCTCCTGGCCCCTCCCGTGGCTGTTCCTTGTCCGGGTCGCGCCGGCCCCTCCTCCGGCGTCGTCGGCGTCCAGAGGTGGACGTTTCCTGTCCCCGTCGTAGTCTCTCCTCTCTCTCCCCGCTGCGCGCGGTCCTGGCCCTTCCTGTGTGGTGGTGGTTTCGTTGGATTTGGGGAAAATGGGGATGTTTATGAAGTGCCGATTTGCTTCTGGTTCGGATGGCATGCATGTCGAGTGGGAGGGCTAATTGGGGGTGGGGATTGCCTGCGGGTTGCTCGTGTGGTAAGCAGAGGTATGTCGGCGATTTGGATTTTTCATTGTTCAATTTCTGCATTTGGTGCTTGTTCAAGTGCTCTCTGATGGATATACTCTGCATCTTGCCCTCTGATTTTGGCGTTGGGCAAGATGTACCTGTGCTTCGATTCCATGGATGGAGTTGGTTTAGTTGAGCAGGATTTTTGCAGATCGGGGGGGTGTTGTCTTCTCTCTGTGTGCAACAACACGTTTCTCTGGCTGTGTAGATTAGAGATTTGTGATCTTAGATTGTGCAATACTTCAGCCTCATTTTCCTCATTTTTGTTTTGTTTTGTCTAGCTTTATAGATTTGAGAATGCTACCTGCAGCGTACAGATTCTCAATGCATGCCTGTGCTTGCTGTAGGTGGCAACTGAAAAATATGCTTCATTTTCGTTTATCTGTTGCTGTTGCGGGTGGGAGTAGCATGATGGAATCAGGTTCTCCTTTCAGCATGTAGGAGATTCTATTTCGCATTGTTTACGACATGATGAGTGACATTGATGCAAAGGTTTTGAAGGTATTGAACCGCAGTGTCATGGGTTATATCAGCATATTGATCAAATTGTGATTCCCCTCAACACTTCATAGTAACTCATTTCTGATTTTCTGAAAGTAGAAATGGCAATCTAACTGAATTGTTTGTCATTTATTTTGTATTTCTATCTCATGTTTGATGTACATATGGTTGTTTTTGCTGCCACCAAGGAACTGTGAATTCTCTGAATTTTTTAGTTACATGTTTCCTGAATGTTTTACTGATATCTGAATGTGAATGAGATAAGTCTCTGGATTCTAAGTTATCTGGTACCTGAACGTGAACTCATATTTGAATGTTCTATATTAAGTTTCTGAATACTAGGGTGTTTTTTCCACAATTTTAATGTTTGATGATCGTTCCTCTCTTATGTGTTTTCAGTTTCCTTTGTGTTGGTGAACGTCAAGAAGAAGGTTAGTTTCTGTGGGAACACTTGCCACAGCCGCTGTGGTGAATTTCATTTAGCATCTGCCGTGTGCTCCGGTTGTATGCGAAGCAACCCTTTCTATCTTCAGGTTATTGTGTTCTGTCTGTTCCCCTTACATGTCTTTCTCAAGATTACAACTCTCTGTGCTCCGACTCCGTACAATGCTGTTCTTGATTGGGAGGCTTTCATTTTCCTTCTTTTCTTTTGTTGTTGTGTTTGGATCTTGTAGAACTCAGTCATTTTGTATGGCAAACTGTTGTGTCCGGTGGGACTCATATCTGATTGCTTAGCAGCAAGGACTGCCGAGTTTACAACTTGTGTATCCACTTTTGATAAGAACTGAGTGGTATTGTGATGTTGAACTTCCAGAAATCAAGGATATACCATTGTCCTTGCACCCCATTGGACTTTGGTTACAATTTTCTGTTTTCATGACATGCTTAGTTCATTCTATTTGTATTTGTAGCATTTACTGTTATTCATTCCATCTTGTGTGAACTATAACACTTACATAATTAGATTGTAACTGAGAAACTCCTATAGCGGTTTCTGCTGTCATAGCGACTGCTTTTTAATTTCTGTTTGTTGCAGTCCATGCTGTACACTTTTTTTGCAAATCTAATATAGATTTTTTTATAAGAAATAGAGATGCGTCGAACTAGCTTTGTTCACACAGATGCTGATTGTGAAGCTTCTGAAGATTCAGATGATATGTCTATTAATCAAGTTCAATGTGAAGACACTGGAATGGATAAATCAACTTCTCGAACCAATGTAGATGCTTTGTAATACAATCAAGAAGCTGTGTGTTCCTAGGTAGGAGTAGGAGGGATGTATTGTTCAAATCGGGTTGGGTCAGATGTAGCGTAGTGAGAATGACTTTGAAGATTTGTTGCTCAAGGATACTACAGAGTACTACTCTGTCTAGGCTCAAAGCTGGATTCTTTTAGGACTCATTTTCAAATTACATGATTAAGGTGCCTAGAGTTGAGAAGGTTTCTGTCTCTTTCTATTTGTATTTATGTTTGTCTATTTTCCTAATGGCCAATGCTTCTTTTCAAAAGGGTGAGTAGTGTTTGAAGCAGGAGAAGGACCGAGTTGGTCATTATTTGCATATTAGCAACAAACAAAAGTTGTCCGAGGTATGTGCGTGCGTGTGTGTTTGTGTCTTTTTGCTGTCTGTGTCTGTCAGTGTCTGTCTCTCTCTGTGTGTGTGTCTGTGTGCGTGTGTGTGGGTTCGTGATTGTCCCTCTGTTTGTGTGTGTGTCTGTGGGTGGGTGAGGGGTGTGTGTGTGTCAAAAACTGAGTAGCCATGCTTGTTGTTGCCTTTGTTCCGAGTTTCTTGTTGTTGCCTCTGTTCCGAGTTTGTAATAGAATCAAAGAAATGCACTTTCCCCACTGCGATTTCCCTGTTTGTGTCTGTGCTGTGGTTGTCAATTTTAGGTTTTTTTTGGAAACGTAAGTGTGTGTCTGTCTCTCTATCTGTGTGTGTTTTTTGTACAACTGTTGTTGCTTTACACTATATGTAGTCATTGCATGCATGCCCTTGCTATTCTTCATCAGTTTGTTGCAACACCACTTCGCTGGCTCCCCTTCTCCTTCGCTACTTCTTGTTGGGGCAGTTAGCTAGGTGAGAGAGAGTGCAGTGGAGCACATCACCGATAGCTAGCAATTGAGGTAGAGGCTTGCTACAACCACGGCTTGGAGGAAGACGGTGGCAACTCCAGATCCTGTGGTGCGGATCTCCTCCTCTCATTTTCTTTTCTCGCTCTCGCTTTGCTTGAACCTGCTAGTATGGTATTGTGTTCCAGGATTTGCGTTGCTATTTGCTCCAAGATCAGGATCTACGGTGCTAGCTACTCCAAGATTTCATCACCATCTCAAAATTTTCAAGGTATGGCCGGATCCCCCTCCCTCTCCACACTCAGTCTTTCTTTCTTTCGTAATGTTACTGAATGAAGGCACATTTGCTATGACCATGTGTAGATTACAGCTTTCTTGTTTTTGTCCCTGTTTTTCCTATTGCATTAGTACAGATGCAGTTAAATGTGAGAACAAAACCAATTTATATTCTCATAAAACATAGATGACTCCTTGTTAACACGTGAGAACAAGCCAATTTATGCCGGGCTGTCAATAAGCTACGCGTATGCTAGCTATTACTCGACCAAATCGAGGGCCCAAACTAGTATAAATCGTTCGTCTCATTACGTTAACCGCCGAGTTCCACAATTTGCTGAAGCCCGAACAACTGTCTCGGTACCCCCTTGGCAGGCTCTCAGTGGTAAAAGAGAGAGAGAGAGAGAGAGAGAGAGAGAGAGAGAGGCTACGACCAAGCAAGCGAGCGTGCAATGTAGCCGCAGGGCAAGCGAGCAAGAGCGTGCGATTAGCCGAGTGAATGATTCTCTTACTTTTTTGTTTTAGTTGTTGTATGTAGATGTAGATTCTAGAAGTAACTACTGTATTATTTTTGGTGTTCAGACATCTATAACGTTTATGGTAACTTCGTTAATTTTAAACTTAATATATCTTTGGCACATATAGAAGTATATTCATAGCCCCACAAGCAAAAGGTTGGCATCACAGATGGAACCCTAGATATATTTTGTTTTTGATGATTGATAGCACGGCCGGTTAAAGCGAGATGGTTCCGCGCATAGCACGAGACAAACACATGATGATGGCGATGGGTATATACTGCAGAAGACTAGTAGAAGCAGGCTGGCCCTTGCTTGGATTCAAAGGAAAGGAAAGGAACGGCTGCTAGCGCTAGCGATGGATGGTCCGGTGGAGGACTGGAGGAGGATAGGATAGAGGATGGATAGCATCATTTGGCTATAGACAGAATGTGGCCAATTCCCGGATGCCCGCATAAATCCACTTTGGAGATTCTCTTCATGATTGGAACGTCCAGCCGCTCACTTTACCACTACTCGATCCTAGTAATTTTTTTGCTCTCAAACACAAATGGGAATAGACCCGCCGTACTTAGCGACGTTTAAGTGAGCCCGGTTCCTGCGGTGAGAGGAACAAATTCAAACGACTGTGAAAGGAAAAACTCGGTGTTGGCGAGGTAGCTATAGATTGGACGACTGGACGAAGAGACTTGTGGTTCGATATTATGTTTGGTTTGGGGTGACTAAACTTTAGTCAATTTTAGTTCTAGAATGTCAAATATGAGATAACTAAAAGTAAAAGGTGACTAAGCTTTAGTCCATGGACTCGTTTAGTAACGAGCAGGCTGGAGCGGGCAGCTCGCGGGCCAAATAAGCCTAAAGAAAAAACAAGCCCTACAGCACAAGCCACCAAAGAAGCTGCTAACAAGTACATGTTGATCAAATCATCAGCCGACTTGGCGAAAATACAAAGCAAAATTAGCTCTCTTCACTCGTCCCTGTTTGTGTATGTATTGATTAGTTTGTTGAATTGATGGGGTCCAAAAGTTACCTACCATTTCATTTTGAAAAGGTTAAATTTGGTATAAAACATTGCTTTTTGTATTGTGCATGCAATTCATATTTTCTAGTACAGATTACTTCTTTTTTGAGAAATTCTAGTGCAGGTTACTTGAATTCCCTTTATATTCTATCTTAGTTTTCGTACCGAGCTTGTGAGCTAAATGAGTGCCCTCTAAGAAATAAGCTAACAAGCGAGCCGAGCCCTAGGACTTGGTACTATTACAATACTTGTATGGGGTACGAGCGATGTAACCTGAGAACGAATTAATTAAATTAAAACAGAACAAGAGACAAACAAACTTAGTACGACGAGTGTGCCAGCAGCGCTGCACTCAATCAACTCAAAGACGAGGACGAGTGTGTCAGCGGCCGGTCAAATGCGGAGCTGCAAAGAAGAATCAGCAGCAGCAGGTGCAGATTGCGGAGCGCATGGCAACAACATCCTCCGGTGCCCTGTCGCATGGCAACAACATCCTCCAGTGCCCTGTCTTTTCTCTAGTCCGGCACTGCCCGCGGCGCGGCCGGCCGGCCGGCACCGCACCAGACAAGGCGCAGGCGGCCTAGCCAGCGCGTGGAGTGGAAAAGGACCGGGGCGGCCGGGCGGTGCGCGCGACAGCTGACTGCTGCTGCTGCCTCCTTCCTATGCTACTGTCACTGTGAGTAGGTTTCCGGCCGGCCGGGTTTGCGCGCACGACACGGCTTGGACCGATGCCGATGGGAGGACGAGGACGAGGACGACGGGAGGTGAATGTGATGATGCCCTGGGCTGACCGGTTGGACGCCCCGCGCCCGCGTGCGCGGGCTGCGCCAGCTTTTGTCGCGCTATGCCTCCCGACTGCTGCTTGGGCGCGCGCGCCTCGGACTGGGAATCTCTCTTCTCGTGCGATTCCGCTTTCCTGAGCCTTCTCTCTTCTCCCACCTCCATCAGATCAGCCGCGTTCTCGATCGGCGCCTGCGTCTGCGTGGCCACCGTGCATGCTATGGCTGCCTCTTCCGTGTCATCCCAAAGACCCAAACTGCCAAATTCATGCTTTTTTTTTTTTTGCGAAACGCCAAATTCATGCTTGGTCGTCTACACACTGAAAAAGTTTGTTCTACCCTTTACTAGGGGCGTGTACTAAAGGATTTCTTTTCTCTACTAGGGAAAGTTGAGGATCGGGGTGATCCTGCTATACGATTTGTGTAAAGCAAGATTCTTCCGGACAGTGGGCTCAAGCAAGGGAAGTGATGGAAATTTTACTTCAATTCCCCATTGTTGATTTCATCATCATACGGAAAACATGCGGGACATTTTCATTGCTAAGCCACGCAGTATACTCCATCCAATCCCATAAGTCGTTTTTGTTACCCTTTTCAAAAAAAAAAAAAAGTCGTTTTTGTTATGATTCTTTAGAGAAGCTAGGGTTGTTACAGAAAAATGATGTATGTTACCTTATACAAACACTTCGTCTTGGTATGTAAACCTCGTAGAGAGATGTCAGGCAATATATCCTAGTCGTTGGGTGATCGAAATTGATAACCACCTACCGCTGTTGTTTGGCAGCCTCGCCTGACCATGCAAAACCAAACAAATTGTAAAACGGCACTTTTTGAATTGAAAAGTAGCTAAAACGAACTAGAACACCAAGAAATAGAATGCCAGGATAAATTTTAAATCCTAAAATGCTACATATTATAGGATGGAGCTAGAATACCACGTATTCTAGCCGCCTCTAGAAAATGCCTCCATTTCTATAGCCCGTTGGCAATTTGGCTATTGTAATTACAAACTTGGTACTAATAGATTTGTAATCAACTGTAGAATCCAGTAATCATCATAATCTTATAAACATAAAATGCATGATACGCTATAGAATAAATAAATGTTCAAACTATAATTTAGATGATTATAATATTTGACTACCACCTTATAAAGTAGACGCAATATTTGTCTACCCATTAGCTAGAGAGGCAAATGGGTGGTTTAATTCCGGACGGAGGGAGTACGTAGTTACAAGTGTTGGGTATCTCGGACGAAGTGAAAGTTTGAGAGGATGTTGAAGTCTGAGTCCCAGAAACACATTTTTTCACTGTTGGTCCGGGGCTAGATCCAACAATGATATCATCCTATCATATGATAGGCAAGCCCATCACTTTCGAATGCCCTCTGCCGAATCTGATTCCGGCAATGATGCATGAATCTCTCTCTCTCTTTTTTTTTTTGCAAGCATATTAATGCATCAATGTGCAGCAATGCCCTACCTATATATGTTTTTGCTATTACACATTGTTTTCTATTTGTACATTCCGAAGTGACCCAGAGAATGCACGGTTAATTTCCTAATTTCAAAGGCAATTTAAAGATCACCATCCTTCATAGATTTATTCTCATCATCCATAGATTGATTCTTCAAGTTTTTCAAAACAAGAGAGAGGATGCATATTAATGCGAACTTAAAAGACCACTTATTTGATTGATTGGCATAGAGAAAAGAGTATATATAGTAGCAAAGAAACAAACGAAAATTTGGATAGTTTCTCCTGATGACCTATGGGTCCCAAAATCTGGGCCCGGAACGGTTAAGTACTGAGGACATACAGTGAATTTTACTATTCTTGTTTACAGTTACAAAATAGCGCTGCGCTAGCTGCTGATGGTCAAGTGTTAATGGAGCAGTTTTGGACGGTAACTGCAGGAGGAGGGTACAATATTTGACCCAAGCACGGACTCGTCTCTATCTGTCGTCTGCTCTGCTGGACGGAACGTTCTGGTTGGCCAAACCCTGTCGTCATGTCCACGTACACCGGATGTAATCTCTGTTGGTGCAATTCTAACGCAAATATCATATTTTAGTGTCTTATAAATTTTACCCAGTTATAAATAAAGTATCAATATTTATGTATCAAATAAATATATATATCATTACATTAGTTATGAACCGTGTTTATAATAAATTGATTTATATAGCTTCAAATGTGAATGTGATGCGCTAGAAACTCGTCCTGTTCACTCGAACTTATCAGTCACGGTAAAAAAACAATATCAGTCGGCTTATCGACCGTAGAAATTATCAGTCGAACAATTAGTTGGTCAAATGTGATCATTTTAACAGATAGTAATTTATAGTTGCATTTTTTTGACAGACAATAATTTTCGAGTGACAGCTTTAATCGTGCTAGTATACTGGTACTACATTCTTTGCAAATGCAATAACGGTGTTGGGATAAAAGACACGGCTGTCGGGTGGGCCAGGAGAATTTTTGAAATGCATCCAGTCGTCGGTATCCGCATCCGCCTGCGGCCTGCCTTTTGCGCACAATATATATATCCTACTGTCACGCCCACTTTAGCGCCCTTTTACTTGGCCAACAAAGCTGATCAAGACCCAAAACTAAAGGCAGGATAAAGCTGATGATGGATACACCTCAGCCGGTAAAAAAGCCCAACAAAGAAGGGAATTGAACCCGTCCTCCAATCAGATGAGCTGATTGAGAGAAAGCATGCCTGCGCTTTATCAAGTTTCTCCCCTCACCTCAGTCATCTCATCTCATCGATCCCACAAAAAGCTCCCAAATTTTACCTTATCTATCTATCCAAGAACACTAGCAGCAATAGTAAAAAGAAAAGTAGTGGTGCCGTGCGTGGTGGTATGGTTTGGTAGCCATCATCGTCCCTTCCTCTTTTTGCAGGTTATAACCCACCACAAGGCCACCATTGTTGTGTGTTTGTGATTTGTGTGGCAAGCAACAAGGGCCAACTGTGTAGCAACAGCACAAGCCCATTTGCCGTAGCACCCACCGTCTCGCTCTATGCATGTTGTTGGTGGTGGTTTAGATGATGGATACACTGTTTAGGTTGGTTAGCCTCCAACAGCATCACCAACACCAAGCAGCAGCAGCAGCAGCAGCGTCCTCCTCGCCGGACCAGCACCACCACCACCAGTCCCCCTACAGCTCCACCACGTCCACCTCCACCGGCCCATGCTCCTCCCCTGCTTCCTCCTACCACACCCACAACCTGAACCACCACTACTCCCACTCCCACTACCACTACAGCAGCACCAGCACCGGCTACTACTACGACCCTGCTGCCGGCAGTGGCACCGGCAGCGGTGGAGGATCTGGATCCGGCTCCGGCTCCGGCGGCGGCTACTACTACGACCACCACCAGCAGCCGCCGGCGCCGTACCAAGAAGAATGCGGCAACGACCACCGCTTTTACATGGATGAAGACTTCTCCTCCTCGTCCTCGTCCCGCCACCACTTCCAGCCGTCGTCGCGCGCACCGCCGGCGCCGCCCTCGTCGTCTCCCGCGCCCACGGCCACGCCACCACCACACCAACCCGCGTCCGCGTCGTCCGGCGGCGCCCACCTGTTCGAGGCGGCAGACTTCTCGTTCCCGCAGGTGGACATCGACCTCGACTTCAGCTCCCCCGCGTCGTCCTCCGGCGCTGGCGGGACCGCCGCGTCATCGTCCTCGGCGGGCGGCGGCGCCGCCGGGCGGTGGGCCGCGCAGCTGCTCCTCGAGTGCGCGCGCGCCGTGGCCGCCCGCGACAGCCAGCGCGTGCAGCAGCTCATGTGGATGCTCAACGAGCTGGCGTCGCCGTACGGGGACGTGGACCAGAAGCTGGCGTCCTACTTCCTGCAGGGCCTCTTCGCGCGCCTCACCACCTCCGGCCCGCGCACGCTGCGCACTCTGGCGGCGGCGTCCGACCGGAACACGTCCTTCGAGTCCACGCGCCGCACCGCGCTCAAGTTCCAGGAGCTGAGCCCCTGGGCGTCCTTCGGCCACGTCGCCGCCAACGGGGCCATACTCGAGGCCTTCCTGGAGGCCGCGGCATCTGGGGCGGCCGCGTCCTCTTCCTCGTCGTCGGCGTCGGCGTCGGCGTCCTTGCGGCTGCACATCCTGGACCTGAGCAACACCTTCTGCACGCAGTGGCCGACGCTGCTGGAGGCGCTGGCGACCAGGTCGTCGGACGACACGCCGCACCTGTCCATCACCACCGTGGTGCCCACCGCGGCGCCAGGGTCCGCGGCCGCGCAGCGCGTCATGCAGGAGATCACGCAGCGCCTCGAGAAGTTCGCGCGCCTCATGGGCGTGCCCTTCACCTTCCGCGCCGTGCACCACGCGGGGGACCTCGCGGAGCTCGACCTCGACGCCCTCGGCCTCCGCGAGGACACCACCGCGCTCGCGATCAACTGCGTCAACGCGCTGCGCGGGGTCGCGCCGGGAGGCGCGCGGCGGCGCGACGCGTTCGTCGCGTCGCTCCGCCGGCTCGAGCCGCGCGTTGTCACCGTCGTGGAGGAGGACGCCGACCTCGTGGAGTCGTCGTCGGCCGAGGAGGAAACCGGCAACACGGAGACGGAGGCGGCGTTCATGAAGGTGTTCACGGAGGGCCTCCGCTTCTTCTCGGCATACATGGACTCCCTGGAAGAGAGCTTCCCGAAGGCGAGCAACGAGAGGCTGGCCCTGGAGAGGGCGGCGGGGCGTGCCATCGTGGACCTCGTGTCCTGCCCGGCTTCGGAGTCCGTCGAGCGGCGGGAGACGGGGTCGTCGTGGGCGCGGCGCATGCGGTCGGCCGGCTTCTCCCCCGTGGCGTTCAGCGACGACGTGGCCGACGACATGCGGTCGTTGCTGCGCCGGTACCGGGAAGGGTGGAGCTTGCGAGAGCCATCAGGCGCGGACGACGGCGGCGCGGCGGCCGGGGTGTTCCTCGCGTGGAAGGAGCAGCCCGTGGTGTGGACGAGTGCGTGGAGGCCATGATCAACCATTCATGGATCAGATCGTCGTGCTCGATCGGCAGAACCAGAGATGTATGCTCTTGTCTAGCGAGGTAGCAGCATAGCGCATGCATTGATCGTGTGAGTGGCGGCAACACGTACTAGGAGCAGGTAGCGTGTTTTTTTTTTTTTCACTTATTGATTGGAGGATGGATCTTAACCCTGCTTACTACCCCATTACTTAGGTTTTTCCGGGGGCGTAAGTATGTAGGGATCGGAGAAGCTAAAGATCAGATCAGATGTTTATTTTTTTATTAGAAATTTGGGAGGAATTAATTGGCATTGTTTAAAGATCGGAGCAGCATAACGCATGCATTTGTGGGCGTAAAAGTATGTAGGTTAGTTCCCTCATATTCTTCTCTCCATGCAGTTTTCCACAACTAGAGTAAGTTGCATTGGTACCATTGGCTCCGGAGTAAGAATGCAATTCTCGTTTCTCGAGAATTCAAAACTGTATGAATCTTAAAATATATAGAGCTATAAACATTTCTTGATATAAAATAAGTACTATTATATTAGTTATATAATAAATTTTTATAATAAATTTATTTAAAGACATAACTCATTATATTATTTAATATAAACTTAGTTAATTTTAGTCTAGTTTGATCGACATGGTTTCTATAGTTGTATTTTTTTTTTTTGTAGAGGATCGAAGCATCTTTTAGTTTTTTACCGGTTAAAATTGACTCTTCGATCAGTCGCATGCATGGTTCTCGTCATGCCATTCGTTTGGACTGATGCAAGCAACCCGTAGCTTGTCGCCTCCATCTGATGTGTTTGGCAGCTGAGATCCCGTTTGCCGAGTCTTGACAAGATTTGCATGTAAAGGACGAACGATTGCACTTGAACGGATTACTTCAATCATCGTATCTCATAGAAAACTAGGGAAAATAGAAGTGCTGTGAGGACTGGTCACTTAACTTGTTCCTTATTAGCATTTATCTCCTCTCTACGTGTGCCCCTGTTTGTTTTAGGTCGTTTACCAGTGTTTTTGTGGTATGTAACTTGCGCTGGAAGGATCGATCCTCTCATAGCGGCGTCATATATAATTCTCTTCCTCTTAATGAAAACATATGTTAGGGCACATTCATGAAGAAAAAATATGCACCATAGATCATTTGATCATACAATTATGTTAGATACAAAATAATATTAAGCCTGGTTCACATATATCATATAGTTTATATCCATGATTATGTTACCGGAAGGGAACCAACAAATTCCATATATGTGCAATGTTCTGGGAGCAAATTCATTGGCAGTACGTATGTAGTTGCCTTTGACAAATGGCACCTATATATGTTTGCCGATGACTAATTGATATAATGCTTCGGTTGCCAACAGCTAATATATAATCTGTGTGGCCCTATTTTGTTTGTGTTGTTGGATCTTGCAAATTTGGTCTGTATAGTCGAGGATCTTTCTGAGTATATTGGTAGGGCGCTTATGCTGGCCTTGATAATATATGCGATATGTAGGTCAGTAGTCTTAGTTAATTTGCTCCTTGTAAGTACTGATGCATACATCAAATGAGAGTGGTTGAAGACTTGTATTCATTGAGATCTGCTGGTTCTCTCTCTCAGAGTTGCTTATGTATATATAATGGTAGGATGTTTATCTGTATTCATAGGAGTGAATAACTGAATATATATATATACAAGTGTTTGTGTCAGTACGAATATCCATAAAAAAATCATTATGACACTAACCACCAGCACCACTTTTTGTTACAAAAATTACAACAGTAACACGACTGAATACTTATAATTTGAAAATAAATTATGTATGCATCTAACCATAACAATCACAGTTGTCAGAGTCAAAGGTGATGGAGTTTTTTTTTCATCTCATGGATGACCTTTAATTTTCGTATGGCTATTAATATTAAACTTACTATGCATTGTCAATTAGAGTTTAAAATAATATTGGACCGATACCTCTGCCTTAAAGGGCCCGAAGCCAGATTTTATCAATTATCTACAAGAAAACCATAACAATAACATGTTTTTTGAGTTTCAATTCAAATATTAGCATGGATGACATGATGTATACTAAAGCTATAATTCTCAATATAGTCTATGACTTTGTATTGGAAAGGTTTTTATTTGAAATCGTATATAGAGTCCCAGATATCTTTTCTAAGTCTAAAGATTTTGAAATTAAAAATTGGAATTCCTAAACAACCTCAAATGTTAACATAGTTAATACCGAAGTTGTAGTGTCTGGCCTGAGCTAAATGTTTTCTACTGATAAGTTTTTTATTTAAATTCATTTAGAGTCTCAAATATTTGTTTCAAATTTACATATTCTGATATTCAAATTTTGGATTTTTTTTTCAAACAATCTCTGATGATATATATTAGATACTAAATTAGAGTGTTGTAGTGCTTGGCAAGATTGAAAATTTATAGTTAAAAGTTTTTCATTTAAGTATATTTGTTAGTAGTCAAAATATTTAATATAAGATTACAAAACGTGATATAAAAAGGTAGCATATTCTATATAACCACAATGAGTGTGTGGTGTAGTGGTAGAGAGGTGATATATTGATGAACCAATGGTCATGGGTTTGGTTCCCATATATAGTAGGAAACTTCTCACGCCACTCAAACAACCTCTTAGCAAACGCGTCCTACATTTTTCCTACAGCCTATCCAAACAATCATTAATTGCTTCCAAATTCCCATGTTTTTCAGTTCTCTGTTTGCAACTGCGTTATAGGATTCCTATATATGTTTTTGCATTCCTAGGTCTGGTTAGATTGCAAATTTTTGCAATTTAGATACTGTAGCACTTTCGTTTGTATTTGACAAATATTGTCCAATCATGGATTAACTAAGTTTAAAATATTCGTCTTATAATTTACAGCTAAATCATGTAATTAGTTAATTTTTTTTATCTATATTTACTGCTCCATGTATGAGTCCAAAGATTGATATGATGGAGAGAGAGTGAAAAAACTTAGAATTTTGCTCCAATCTAAACAAGGCCCTAACAAATTTAGTGACCATCACATATGAGAGTGCATAGAACGAAACCACACTGCGCGCGCGCATTGCGATACAAGCAAAAGCAGGAGCATGAAATTATAAAGGACAAGGTGTGCAAAGGTGGGACATCTGATGGAACACAAAGGGCACTCCAATGTGTACTAGTATATGCATAAGCGGCGGTTAATAGAAAGTCACCCCAATATTATGATATATGCAAGTGATGCGTGGAATTGGAAAGGTATGGTGCCTTCCCGTGATGGAAGGCCGGGCCAGCCACACACGGTAGAAATAAAAAGAAGTGTCGTTATCGCGTTAGGACTAGCTAGCTGGTGAGGAGAGCGAGAGAGAGCGAAAGGCGAATCGAATCTCATCTGGTCGATGATCGGAACGCCGGCCGGCCGCTGGAATATAACAAAAGGAGGTGGTGGCACAGGCACTGGCACAGACGTCGGCACAGCATTATTCCTACTCGCTCGATCCTAGCTATATATATATATATACACACACACACACACACACAAGTCTAAAGCTTGCAGTAGAGTAGCCTAAGAAAAAAACAGTAGAGCAGGCTTATTTGAATGGATTTTTTTTTGATAACATGCTACCTTTTTATACATCGTACATTGAAGATGCTACCTTTCTAAGGATAATGAGCAGGCTAATATCATCAATCCATCGTGCATTAATACATTCCCAACATTTCTGGATTCCAAAAAATTCAGAGCTACACCACTCGCACCTTCTACATATTTGACCAATTCACCAGACATTATTTCACGAAGACCTATAATATGAGCAACCCCATCTCCAGCTTGCACTACGCAACCGATATTCTCGATCCCTACTTTCCTAACAAGTCAAAGGGTTACCATTAGTGTTTCTTTAATTTTTTTGGAAGTAAGGGAGATAAGGTGCCCTCATGGGTGGAGCAGACAGAGAGAGGGGAGTTAGGTTGGTGTCGGCGCCGAGATCTATGCGGCAAGGATGGTGGAGCCGGGGCGAGGTAGTCACTAGTGGCCACAAGCTAAGTGGAGTAGGCGAGGGTGTAGCGATGACGGTTCTCATGAGAGAGCACAATGCGTGAAAGAGGGACTAGTGAGTCCAACCTTTTTTCTAGGGACAAACTTAGCCCTAGATCTCATCGAATACTTCAGGTGGGATGTCCTTGACTTAAATTGTCTCCCAACGGTCTCGTCCCACTTCATCCCCAGAACCAAACATACCGTTATGTATTTGCAGACAACAATGTAGACAGATACGGAGAATACATATATGTGGTGGTACTATGAAATTAGTTATAAATTGACGGGAACTAATTAATGATTGTGCGTGAAATAAATTTTCGAAAAAAAATAGCAGCTAGCGAAAGAAGGGACTAAATCATGGAGGAAAATATTGCTGCCTACTACTAGATGATGCACTTTCCTCTTTCTAGATACAAATCATGCTACTGTTACCGACCGGCCAAGCGCAAGCAATCATATCACCATGAAGGTAAGCTCGCTGGCTGGCTTTCGAGGTTCTACCTCGCACTAGGTAGCAACAGCAACGCGATGTACATCATCGCTGGCTGGGTGGCCAGGTGGGCTAGAGCGAGCTTGGACCACGACGACGACGACGACGACGATACACATACCCGGCCGGCCGGGATGCATGGGAGCCGGGCCAGAGCATAGTAACAGGAGGTAGTGGGAGCCCCTTTTTAGGTTTATTAGAGAGGAGATGTTGGGCACCTGCATGCAGGGCACGCACGCATGCATGGAGATGGTCAGATGTGAGGACGCTTGGAGAGAGACACTGCAGACAGACAACTTGGTCCGTCCGTCCTCCCCTTTTTCACCCACAAGAATCAAGATGCACTTTGCCCAGGATCTCTCTGTTAGCTAGGGCATGGGCTTATTTGCTGCTACTAGCCTGCTTGGGGTCCATCGTCCACCACCATCACCTTCTTTGTGCATTGGCACTGCTTAGTTTTCCTTTCGTCTGTAGTGCCGAGTGAGTGTGACCCACGCCATGCACCAGTGCCTTCTGCCTTGTTTGCTTTTTGCAGTGATATATATATATATATATATATATAGCAGTAGTATAGTAGACTAAGACTAAAGGCTACTACATTTCTACATTTATCGTGCATGTGGCCCTGCTAGCTGTACAGAGAAGCATGAGTAGGTTGCCTCTTTTGCCCACAACCTAAAATAAACATAAAGACATACTCCTACTTGTTGCATGCACAGAGAAGGGGTTTCAGTATCACAAAACAAATATTGCAAACACACATTCCCGCACACTAGATATGGTGAAATGGACCATGCAAAAGCTTCCACGTGCTGGGGGGTCGGAGAAAGCGAAGTTACAGCTAAGCTAGGCGAATGTGTTTTGTTGCAGGTGCTGGTGTGTTACAGTATTGGATTTTGCAAACGCATTGCTATATATTTATAAAGATAAAGAATGTAAGATATAAACGGCAGCTAGCTAGATACACTAGTGTCAATAGATCCACAAAAGCACAAACAAATACTTTTTAACACGTATGCACGAGAAAGAAGGCTGGCATCATTATAAAGCTCAAGACTCAAGAGGTGGATCACACACTTGTTCAGTGGAATTTTCAACTCAAGTAGTAATGGGGACCAGATCGAAAAGAATAAGTGCGTGATGCCTAAATTCATGAGGGGACAATAACCATCCAAAAGAGAATGTCCTTGGAGCAGCGATGCGCATCGATGTCCATGTCAAATGGATCAGCGGCAGGCATCCCAGTGAGGTAGCCAGAGGCCCAGAGAGCAGATGGCATTGGCAACAAAACTAACGTAAGCCAAATCTGGAAACTGAGACGACAGTTACAGGCTTACAGCTGAATTGCCGATGCATATGCAAGAAGGCACTTAAATCAGCAATAGCAGAAATCTGTACAAAATGCTTGTTGAAGCACTTGCTTCTTTACAAGCCTACATAGCAATACGACTGATATATTTCGGCAGGTAATGTTCCCTGAATAATCATCAGTGGCAATTTACACCTTAAGGCTTAAACATAGAACACGGATTGATGTGTGGCAGATGGCATTTGCACAAGCGCACAAAAAAGGTAGGCTTGGTGACAAATCTTCACAAGGATACAGTTTTAACTCTGATGACCTATCGAGATTCCTCTGGACGGCTTTTTCTTGACCTCAATGTTTTGGGCTTTGACCTATCTTATCCTTTGGTGATGAAGCCGCCTCTTTGGTGTCCAGCTCAGTCTCAGATAGTGATAGATAAGGATTTCCTTCCTCAATAGGCAGTGTCCTCTTGGAGCCCTCAAGGGCTACGCCCAGAACAATGTTATCTTCAAATGCTGGTCTAGATTCTTTCTTTGAATTAGCCACCGAGACTGACCCATCTCCTTGCCGCTCAGTGGGCTCTGGTTCACGTGTCTTCCCTTTACCAGTCTTAGAAGTTGACGTAGCAGGATCTGAAGACGGTGTTACTGGTGTCACACTATCACCCTTAGTGTTCTTCACCCGAGCATCTTCAGGTACCGCTTTTTTCTGTTCCTGCTTTTCAGAGTTGCTTAAACTAGCATTTTCAGGTGAAGCGGACTTGATCTCCACCGAGCCATTTGTCTTGGCTTTCTGCTCCTCACGTGATGATACAGGTCGAGCCTTGGGTTTGTCATCACTGATCCTTGCAGATGTATCAATCAGAAGTGGACGGCCACGGACGCGACTATACATGTCTTCTCCAAAAGGAATGTTATCAAAGTCTGCATTGCCATATGATTTCTGAACTGTTCGAATTTGGGTAGCAAGCCTTGCTTTGTGATGCCCAACTATTCTAAGAAGATCCAACATAATAGCTTCCTGTGTAATTTGGAACACAGAAAACCCATGTTAATTATTTTTGGTATGTTTTTTTTTAGCATGGTGCGATGCCTCCTAGTTTTTTATATAAAATAAAATAAAATGCAGCCTAAAATCAAGCTGAAATTCTTCGATTTAAATGGATGTCATGCCAAAATGGCATCCTAAGCTTCTCCAATAAAAAATTGAATAGTTTTAGCATGTAAGGAAGTCCCAAGATATTGATGCACATGATGTCAAAAGCAACCAGATTAGTCAGAAACCCTTGTTACAATCAAGGTTCAATGGCAGAGTAAAGTAAAACCACATGTACTGGGCCCAAGATTCAAACATTAGGAGTTTAGGACATGCTAAAATAGTCATACAGTTCTATGTCCATTTATTTAAAATTTTCTTTGCTTTGAAAGGAATTATGTACGGTTGAATGGATTGATTTAGTTTGCTTTTTTCAGTCATCTTGGCAATTGCTCAGACACTAACACCATAATGGAAGTAAACTGTAAACTCTAAACTGAAATACTCAATAGTTCTGAAAGTTTCAACATAGTGACATTCAATGGGTGAAACTATCAGAATGCTCTATTCCATAAGCATTCCTACTGACCTGAGCAATTTATTTGAAAAACACAAGCTAGAAAATAAGGGTCCAGAGTGACAGACCATATATTTTCAGCAGACATCATAAGCGAATGCCAGCATAACAAATTAACATGTTCCTAGGCTTTCTTGCAAGACAAATATTACCTGGACATTGAGAAACTCCTCGAAATGTGATGTCTTCACAAAGCAGGATACCAAAATCTACAAGAAACACACAAAAGAAGGAATGAACTGAGTTGGTGGCAAATATGAAACTCAAAAGCAATAGAAAGGAAGATAGTCTTGTAATCCACAAATACACACAAATAGATAAATATGCATATGCATAAAAGCAGGATATTGACACCAGTCGAATGCAAACAAGAGGACAGCTCAGTGTTTCAAAAAGTGCTAGGCCCTAGATAGGCGGTCAGGATCTGCCAAGCACCAGGAATTGCTAAGCGTTTATACATTTTATGGACAATCAGATTCATTCTATGCTAAATAAAGGAAATTTAGTGTACCAAACCAAAAAAATGGCGTTATCAGTATCTATGATTAATATCACCATAGTTCATCTTCTTTTCCATGTAGAGGTATTTCGCACCTCGTTCATTATGAGTGTGTGGGTATGTGTTGTAAGGGTATCTTTATACCCTTTTTCTTCTAAACATAACAATACACAGCTGTCCTGCGTGTTATTAGGTAACATAAACGTAAAAAAGGCTACATTTACATTAAACATAGGTGAAAAAGGCCAATGGTAATAATATAGGGAGGTCTTTGCCACACAGCTTAGTAAGTCTATGCTTAAGTGATGGAATATAAGTGAGTTGTCCACCTCTCCTCATCAGTTTAAGCTTTTGGGTTGAACTGGTTGGTGCATGCAACTCAATATATGGTATCAAAACCAGAGGTTTGGAGTTCAATCCTGGTTAGCGCAAGTAAATAAAATTGTTCCCCTGTCATATTCCACGTCTGAGACCTGAGGGACCCTCCACGTGAAAAAAGGGGGGGGGGGGGGGGGGGGGCAGCTTGGAGTATAAGCGAATTGTCCATCTCACCCCATCAACT